>CABFWB010000126.1:73744-85702 GCA_902151455.1 Timema bartmani | reverse complement strand
ATCCCCCCCTCTCTCTCTCTCTATATATATATATATGTATCGCCCTTAGCCCTTAGCTATAGATGTAGTAGTTATTCGGAGTCCCAGGAGCTAATAACGTTTTGCTTGTGTTTAGAGCCTAAACAACACTTTATATCTAACTAAAAGTGATTGTACCCTCCACATCAGCTCGATTTATTTCAAATAGGTTTTTACTCGTATAAAATGACGCGTATTGTCTTGAAATATATTTTAGTATAATTTTTATTAAATATATATAATCATTTAAAAAATGGAAAAAAAAATATTCAAACTGTAAACTTTCTTTACCACCACGTTTCACTACCTGTTCAGCTTATACGCATATGTACTAACTAAGCTAATGAGCTATATGGATGAGGAAGGTTGGATTTTAGAGGGAGTGTACTCACATTTGCGTGGAGGGAGAGTGAAGAACAATTAAGGGAAAAAACCCAAATGGGATTCGAACCCTGATCTCCCTGCCACCGGCAGTAAAGTCTATTGCGAGAGTGGCGCCTTAGACCATGCGACCACCGAAGAAGGTGATGAATTATGTATCATTTATAAAATTAAAAAAATAATTAAGCTGTACACTTTTTAATGATTCATCAACCAACTAATAAATAATGGTTTTAAGTTGTTTATCCTTGATTTGACTGTAAGTAGACAGAATGGAAAGTCACCCTCCTACTTATCGACCAAATTTACGCTCTTAATTTGTTTCGGTTTTTTTTAATAAGAAAGTGAGTTGTGGTTTATTGTTTAGAATAGGGGTCCGGCTACGACTCTAGAAGTGGGCAGTCGCATGCATCGTGTTTTGTACTCAAGCCTTTAAGAGACGAGATCTTCAAACAATAAACAATAGACAAATCACAAATCAATCATCTACATCAGAGGACCTGACCGAAAGCTAAAAGAGAAAGAGGGAGGGAAGGAAGACAACATAAGACCTCAGTGATTAAAGAAAAAAGAAAGAAAAAAATAATTTCAATTTTCCCCATCACCAATCTGAACCCAAGCAAGATGTGCGATATCAACCAGATTCAAAAGTTTTGTTATATTGTTATTAATAATACAAGTAACCAGTTAATAAAAGACCTGATATTTATCTGAAATAGAATAGTATTTTGTCAGGCGAGGGGCTCCCAGCGTGCAACGGGAAAGGGCGGGCGGATAGTGGAGCCTGGAACTTTTATACGTGCATGAACTTGTTCAACAAGAAATATCTTAGTAACTAACATGTGAGCCTTTTTTTTATGTTGATTTATTTGCTTACAGAAAAGGTAATTGATTTATTGAGAAATACTCATGCCATATTCTTTGTATCTGGAATATGATCATATTGGGCAAGTTGAGTCGGAATTTTCCCCCCCAACACATTAAATCAGCTGAACTTAAGGATTTTTCATATTCTGTCATATGTAAAAGTTATGTTAAGATGCCATGTTCCATGTGTGACTAACATTATTCGTAAGCTCATTTCAATAAGTATTTCTGTTCGAACAGGTTTATTTTACAAAGTGGATAAATAACATAGTACAACAATACTACTCCCAATATCATCGTTGAGGTAACTGCATGTCTAATCGCTTGTCCACACTCATAGACAAACTCGCGCGACTGTATATAGACAGATCGCGGATTTTTTCTATAGACAATCGCGAACAGATCTCAAGGCAGTCTATTTATCCACTTTGTCGCGTATCCGCAGTCCGCATCTTTCTTTAGTCTCCGCAACACCCAGGACGACGTTGCTGCCTGTGGCATCGCTGCTTGTGCGGTAATAATACTAAACGACCACCAAAAAATGGTCAAAAGAAAACGTTGGTTGACAGGGAACCTTTTTCTGATGGCACTAAGTTTGGGATCAATCTTCTAGAAAGATTGAAACTAAAAGATGGTTCAGGTTTTAGAAATTTTACTCGTTTAACTACCTCAGACTTCAAAGAATTGTTTCAGATGGTTGCACTATGAAGGTCCTCGATTAAAAGCAAAGTCTTCTCTGTAGACCACATTTCAAAACATGAATTAAATCATTATTGAAGAAAAAACCAACGATGTGAAGACGGCCCGAACTGGACTGAGACTGAATGGTTTTTGTCTATCACACGTCCACACTACGAAATGTTGCGCAACTTTTAAGTTTCCCATCTCGCATGGGAGACCATAGACCCGCAATTTTGGTCCATGTGGAGTTGCAGAACACCCCTTTTGTTCCTCTTGTATCCATAGACAATCGTGTAACATTGTCTATAGATACAAGACGCACGATTTTGTATACGAGTGCGGTCTTAACTTTATGGAGAAAAGCTTTTCTTCGCTCTATCTCGGTTAGCTGTTACCAAATCTCCTCGCCCTCAGTTATATCTGAAGATGATGTGCTGGGGTAAGAAAAAGCTACTGGCAATCTCGACCAACCAGCGTTACGAAACTTGTCTTACATTTGAGGGGAGATTGACCACATGAAAACGAGAGAATGACAAATCTATTTCCGAATAGTAGCCATGAAGTTCCCTCAGAGATGATATCCAGTGTATACATAATCATCATATTTATAAATGATGAGTTTGTCTGTCATGAGCACAACGCGTTATTACCGCATGTTGAGTTTTGACATTTTAAGAATTAGTAGCCCTTGTGTACAAACGTGCGCAACTCGAAGCATGAATTTTAAAATTGATTAGATTTATTTTTAATTAATTAAAATACGGGTCGGAAGCAAAAAAGGCCCAAGGGCAACGCAAGGCCACTAATTTAAAGCTATTGTCCACGTCTTGCACTTTATTTTAATTTGTTAATTGGTTTTATTTTCAGTTAAGATAATTAGCGTTACAGTTTTATTAAAAAAGTTTGCATTGAAATTAGCTGGGAAAATATATTACTATAACCAGATACTTTTTTATTTTAATTCTTTACTTTCTTTACTTACCTTAATGTCATTTTCAGCAATTCTTCGGGCGGAAATCCTAGTCCTTTCGTCAAAGTCGTGTTTGATGACAGTGTTCTTTTGAATTTGAACAGGAGTTCATCAAATGATGTAATTGACATTCTAAAGTAATTGAAGCACTTTCGGTCGTCATTCCTAAGGTTCTGATAAAAATTCTAGTACGCTCCTTCGAAATGCCTTGCAATGTTTATTGGCTGTACATACATCCTCTTACGCCGTTTTTTACGAAGTTCTTTAAATAGGATTTAAATAACACATGGATCAATCACGATAGAAAAGAAGAGAATGGCAACCCCGATTCCAATTTTCATTTCCTCCCACCCTTTTCATGACTCTCGACATAGTGTCGCGTGTATAAAAGCAAACTCCAATGTCGCGCGACAAGAAACTACTGTATAAAAGGACCCTTAATGTGGGAGTGTAGGAGACGCGAGAAAAGATAAGTTTTTTTTTTGCCGATTTATAGCAGAACTTTTTTTGGCCAAAATAAATAAAATATTGCTCCAGTAGAAACCAAGCTTTTAATTTTCTTCACATGGTGATATCAACAGTTGTTGAATATCTGTCATGAGCATAGAGGCATTAGATGAGAAACTTTTTTAAATAAAGAGAAAAAGTTGTCATTAAATTCCAAGACATCCTTGACAGATATTAAAAAACTGGTGAGGTCACTGTGGGAAGAAAATTAAATTCCATGTTTATAGTGGAGAAATATTTGATTTATTTTGATTAAAAAATAATTGATATAAAAACTATAAAAACACTGACCTTTTTCTCACGTTCTCTACATCCCCAAATTAATACCTGTGATATCCGTATTAACATGAGCTAACGTGATAGGAATAAGTGAGATGGAGTTTAGAGGATATGTACCTACATTAGTGTGGAAGAAGAGTGGTAAATAATTTAAGAAAAAACACTTCATTACCGGCAAACCAAAATATAAGAGCTTAGTATCACTTCCGCATGCCCACCGATGCGCATTATATATCAATATTAACATTAAATAGTCTACTAGCAGAAGTACCTCGAGTAATCATGCAATGAATTGTTTGGTTACTCCGGTTAGCGGCTTTTCTTTGCTTCTAACAAACAGATAAAACTCAATTTTGGTTCCTCCGACCCAGTTTTTAATAGAGCAAAGAAATCTAAAATACTGGTTTTGAGATGCACATGTTTGTACACGGGGGCTAGGGGCAACTTATCTTAAAATTTCAGCCCTCTGCATCCGGTAGATATCGTGCAATGCTCATAACAGACAAACAAACTTAATTTTATTAACCCTTTCCAGCTAGGGTATATCCTAAGAAATTTATGTATTTTTTTTATCACCGCGTCTTACTACCCGTTCGGGCTATACGCTTATGTATTAATTACACTAATGATTTTAGGGGGATTATGAAGGTTATATTTATAGAAATTATATTAGCATTTGAGTGGAAGGAAAGTGTAAAATCATTTTGAAAAATTCACCTTCAGTACACCCGACCAAGATTCGAACCTCGCTCTCTCATCAGCAGTCTAGTTAGACCGCGCGGCCAACGAAGTGGGTAAGAGAAGATAAATTTGTTGTATTGACAATGTAAGCATCCCAATAGAAGCTTAAATGAGCCAAATAGTATAAGTGTTCATAATAAAAATTACAATTAGATTTTGTAATCGTTTGAATATAATTTTATCTCATACTCAAACGAAAAACAGAAAAAAAATTCGAGTGTGTGATTTAAAGCTCGTTAGTTAAGCAATCAACTGACATCTTTAGTATGGATATGACAACGCTTTTAATTTGGTACACGTTTTTTTATTATTACTATCGCAGCCGGATTTTCCCTTGTGGTTGATGAGTTAAGTTTTAATTAAGATGCTCATTAACCTGATCGTGATGGCATCACACGTGCAAGGAAGTGTGGGATATCATGCCCCTAAAATGTTCCTGTACAAGGAGGGAAGGGGGGACTGTCTTTGTGAACAAAACAATAATTAGCCTGGTTAAAAAGCTGGCTTAATGAAGATTTAATAAACCGTGATTTATAGGCGCACAAAGAGGAAGGTTGGTGGAGAAAAAGTTCAACAAATTACATTTTATACCACAGATGTGGTGCTTTAACCATTAAGGAAAATAAAAAATAAATTCTAGATGGGTGTAGCACACAAAAATTAATTAATTAATTTTTTACTAGGGTTGTTTTAATTACGTATTTTATTTATAATTTTTGTCAATATTATTTACACTAGAAGATTGTAATGCGTAAATAATAAACAAAAACGTAAGTGAAACAAAAGTTTTTTGGAGATATATTTATAATATGTTAAAAATAGCGTGGGCTTTATAAGTGAATACATATTTTAAAGTATTTATGAGCCTCCTATCATTATTTATCTTTGTTTGAAATATCAACACTTAAAAATCACACTTGACTTTTTATGTAAAGTAGTTTTTGGGTTATATATTGAATAGAAAGTAGAAATAAAAGATGAGTTAATGACACCTTAATTAATATAAAGATTAATAAACTATATTTACAAAAAATATATTGTTTTTGAAAAGAAGTATTTGGATCAGATGAAACGTTTTTGATAAAATTTTGGACGAAAGTGCTAGTAGAATTTGGAATCATCTAGGCCTACCCGCACCTTACGTGGGTTATTTGAACTCTTGACAAGTTTCTAGGTGAGTTCGAATTTTGAAATTCTTATTTAAGGTGGGGTTGAAATAGGAACGTATGTTATGTCCGTATTTTCGAAATTTTTATTAAAAAAAAACTTTTGTAAAAACAAACTAATAAAATATTGCTTCAATAGAAACGTTTGGTAAGTTTATATACATCGTGATCTATAAAAAATTGAATATGTGTCATAGGCATCGCAAAATTTGAATATAATTTTTTGGCCCGCTTCAGTGGCCGCATGGTCTCGCAATAGACTAGAATGCTGACGACAGAGAGATCGGGGTTCGACCCCTGTTTAGTGTACTGAGGGTTTTTTCCTAAATATTTTCCCACTCTTTCTCTCTCCACGCAAATGCGGGTATGCTTCCTCTAAGTTCAACCTTCCTCATCCATAACACTTTACCGTAATTATTACATAAGCGTACAACCCGAATGGTTAGTAGTAAGACATGGTGCTTTAAAAAAAATAGAATTTTTCTATTCATTTAAAAATGTATGCTCGTGAGCCATGCATGATAAATAATTAAGAACGAATGAGATTAAATTATGTAGAAATAAAAACTAAACGTACGTATATACTGAAGAAATTTTACTCCAGCAAAAAAAAAGAGAATATGACATAGAAAATGACTCACGGTTTCTACCAGCCACCTTATTATATTTTCAACGCAATACTTTAAATAAATTATTAAATTGCAATACTTCACTAAACAGGTTCAACATACAGGTATGTCTTAATACAAATGGTAAAGATTAGTAGGGTAGTATAGATAAAATTCACCCGCATTAGATTGGTAAATAAGTGGTAAACGACATATTATGTAAAAAAGTTCCCAGTGCACCCAGCTTATATTCGAATTTAAACTTACCTATCAACAATGATTAAGTGAAAAACGAGCCTAACGCCTTAGACCACGCATTAAATTGTATGAGTTAAACTATTTAATAACTTTTCAAGCTTTAAACATAAGAGCTTTGAATTTTTCAGAAAGATTCCAACAGGGCTCTTTTTCCTTAAACCCTATAGTTTTGAGGTTTATTAATGAAAACAAATGTGTGAAAATGTTAAATTAGGTTATTATTTTCAACGCACGACTTTTTAAGCATATTTGCGGAGCTATAAAACTAAGCTTGATGAAAATGGGCTCTATATTTAGCCTTCCTTTAACAAATACAGTATTATTTGGTGGGCTCACAACAGAAAATTTTAAAATATTTTAGAACTAGCAGTGAGCTTTCCTTTTTACCTTGGGATAAAAAGTCTAGTAGTTTTCCTCCCCCTCTTTTTTGTTGACATAGGAAAGGGTGGTTGTAGGTTGAAGAGCAAAAGTTAGTAAAATCTTAGAAATAATAGAGAAGTAGTTCCAGAAAACGACACAGACTATTATATTTTAAGCCATGTGGCATCGATTGATACATTTCCGCTGACCAAGGCGGCAGCCTTAAAAACAATGAGGTCTTAAAAGGAGCTGTGTATACTAAGTTTCGTATCAATAATTTTGAACTATTTTCTTTTATAAACTTAGGTTTTAGTAAGGCCATATCAGTAGGTTAATTTTAATGCCAATCAAATTAAAATACATAGAAATTAGAATCCAACTACACTTTCATAAAGGTAGCCTACAGTACAGCCATTTTAAAAATCGATTGATGCGTTGAGAAAACGTTTTTTGAAAAAGTAAATTTTTGTTTCTAGAACATAATGTTCGATAGGGGGAGATAAATGCACCTAGCATATTTATTAACCTTTCAGAGAGGATAGGGCAACGTTTGAAGATGTAGCGCCTTAGCGTTATTTTCCACAGCACAGCAGAAAAGGTCGTAACACTACAGCATGGGTCTATTACCCAAAATAAAGGTTAATTTATCGATTACAAGATATGCTGTGGCAGCCTTAATAGCACTAGTGTGATCTTCTTCTATGCAACAGAACCTTTTCTGAGCATAGAAGAATGAATTTCTTACAAATGAAGAAAGCCTTTAGCATATTCTAGTTTAGTTATTCTTATAAAATAAATAATAAACATTCTCAAGTGGTGTTTTTTCCAGGCGTAGTTTAAAAGTTCCCTTTGACAGCTATCCCTCTATTGACAGCTTCAAGCCATGATAGCTGCTAAATTATAAGTCCTCTGCTGTCCCAACCTTATATTTATAGACGGACATTGACCGAAACAGACAGTATATCGCAAAACCCACCAGATCGCTGTGATAGAGCACGAGATTTGCGAGCAATTAGCGCGGGGTGTACCACCACACCATCGTAAATATTATCGTCAACGCGATATTACACAGGCCGTCACTCAAGCTTTGACCAGGGTCACAAGTCGATAATGACACCACTATCGATACGCGACACCGTTCGCGCATGTGACCATTGGCGATGGATGATAAGCGTCACGATAGGGGGGAAGGGGGGGTTAGCGCAATTAAGAGGGGAAACAAATGAGATAGTTTGTGGACATGTTTGCTATCGAGTGTTGTGATTCAAATTTGATTATAATAACACTAGTAATCAAAGATAAGAGAGTGATAATTCACGTAACATGCCACTCGATCGAGACGAAAATCAAAAACACACACAAATGTATCAACTGTATCATGTGACGTGCTGTCTTTATAAAACATGGTCATTAGTAAATGAATTAATTACAATCTGGATAGTTTATGTAAACTGTTGATTGTAAAGTTATTCTAGTGATTGATTTACAGAGAATGCAACAAGACAGTGAGCACGTGGATTAAACGTCATATTCGTATAGTTTGGTTTACCGGTGACAGGTACGTTGGGGGGTTCGAATCCCATTCAGCTGTACTAAGGGTGTTTTATGTTAGGTATTCCCCAGATACACGTACATGAGGTTAACTTTCCTCTAAATTCTACCATCCTTATCCCTATAATACGGGTTATACGCTTAAGTACTAATTACTATAATGGGTTAGGAACTGGGAAGGTTGAATTTAGAGGAAGTGAACCCACATTTGTGTGGAGGGAAAGTGGAAAACCATTCAGGAAAATCCCACCCTCAGTTCACCCGACCGAGATTCGAACCTCTCGATCTCCCCGTCCTCAGCAGTCTGGCTCAACAACAACCCGCGCATCAGCCAACTACGCCACCGAGGCGGGTCTCATCCCTATAATAATAGTTTATTTCAATGGAGATAGCGCGGACGAAGTGGGGTAGTCTAAGCACAGGCGCAGGGGGGGAAAACCCAACAAAAAACAATGTTTTAAAGCTATTGTTAAAGAATAAAACACGGTTAATGTAGAAACAACATAATAACGGTTTCGCTGTTTACAATACCGGTTTGGTATCACTTTCTGTTGGGTTAATAGATTATTATTTTTTCTAGTTCATGTTTTATACACTAGTGGTTCGGTGGATTCATACTATGAAAACATTTTACGAATAAAATTAAATATCAATAGCTATAATGTATGTCATAGAAACAATACAAATTGGTTTAATTGGGCTAGGTTTCAAAAAAATTACTGCGTTTTACTTATTATTCGGGCTATACGCGTGTATATTAACTAAGCTGATGAGGAATGTAGAATGTAAGAGGAAATGTATCTGTATTTGCGTGGAGGTAAAACGGGTAGCAAATCAGAAGAAAAAACATCCCAGTAAACATTACCACGATACGATCCCCGACCTCTACATCACCCGCAAATCAGACTAAATGAGCTTGACAATTAGACCGACTGACCATCGTTTCGGATGTTTGGTTAAATAAGATCAGTGTAATTGAATTAGGTGACTTTTGTTGAAATACTGTAGGTCTAGAGCGATGGTTCCCAAAGGGTGTGCCGCGGCACACCAGTAGGCCGCAAAATTCACAAATTTTGTCCGGAAACTTTCGACGTCATGCTATTGTCTATAAAAAAATCAATAAACATAATGTTTCACTCAGTGTACAGCCCGAATAGGTAATAATACGCGGTGATAAAAAAGAGTTTAACTATTTTTTTTTTAATAAATAGGCCTAAGAGAAAAATGTTCGAATACCTTAAGATATCTATTTTCCACAATATAGATACTACATAGTAGGTTATAAATAGATCAGATAGTTGATTTTTCTCATCAAACTTAGTTAAATCTAGAACAGACACAACATCCAGTCCCCCCAGCAATTGATCACTGTCAAAGGGGAAATGCAAATTTCACTAATGCTAAATTTTTCAACCATGCCGGGAATCGAACTCTGGATATTCAGACACGCTACCAACTGAGCTAAGGTGTCAGACAAGAGTCAAATAATTAATGTGAATCTTGAGCTTACCATTTCTCAAGAAAAAGTTCCATTCGAGGTCGAATACAGGACAGACATATGCGCATTTCCTGTTTTGTTTTTAGCACCACGTCTTACTACCTGTTCGGGTTATACGCATATGTACTAACTACGCTAATGATTTAGGGCTGGGTGAAGTTGAATTTAGAGGGAGTGTACCTACATTTGCGTGGAGGGAGATTAGAAAACAATTTAGGAAAAAAACACTCTCAATACACCCAAATGGGATTCAAACCCCAATTTCTGTTATCGGAAGATTAGTCTTGGTATCAACGTTGGAGAACATGGAGGAACCAGTAGCCTACACCCCGTCAATGAGACCTAGTACAACGCCAGTACCAGCAACAAGACCATGAAAATATATGGGTTGAAGGAAGCCCAAAAGGTTGCCACAACATATACTTTCCTTTATAGTCTTACCTTGAAAGATTACACTATGGCCCAAACTTATATGTTGCACCATAAGGGCGGTAGTGGATTGGACACTTTTTTGTGTGTGTGTGAGAGATTATTAATTCAACCAAAAGAAATTGTAAGCCAGTGGATTGGGCACTTCATAGTAAAATATTAATTGAAAATGAATATAATAAATCACCACCATACTACAATTCAGTACTAGCTATTCAGTAGACGTTAACTACTTATTAAAATATGTCCAAGGCTAAATTAATTCTTAGTGAGAAGAAGGAAGGGCAAGGCTAGGCTACGTTAGGAAAGCATTGCCCAATCTTTTTTGGGAGGGAAATCGTACTCCAAAGTAGCAGTGCCCAAGCCAACTTGGGAAGGAAATCGTACTGTAAAGTAGCAGTGCCAAACCTACCTTCGGAAGGGGGGTGGATGGTAAATGGGGTTAAAGCAGTATCCAGTTCACTTACGCTAGTGCCATATTTTATTCACATAGGCTACCTTTCAGGATAACGGAGAGTACACCAATTTAATAAATTGTATTTCGATTTCAACATTCCGCTTTTACACTGTGGTACTTCTAGTAGAAGCGTATGTATTTTATAAGTATAGATCAATGTCTATTAGTTCAAAAGATAAGAGACACAAATAAAAAGGATTTCATAATGTTTTTATTTAAAGAAAAATATAGTTATGCATGTAAAGTAGAGAGGCATCACCCAACCGTCATTAACCGTCATAGACTTATTTAAAGATCATTTTTACATAACATTTCCAAATAAATGTTAAGAAGCCCTTCAAGCTTTCTCAAACGATTTTGGTCGGAGTAGACAAATTAAGTCGCAATTTTTGTTATCACCACGTCTTACTACCTGTTCAGGTTGTGGGCATATGTGATAATTACTCTAATGGGGTAGGGATGAGGAAAGTAGCATTTGAGGTAACCTACCCGTTACCCTTAGTACACCCAACTGAGATTTACCCATCACGGACAAACACGACTATAGCCTACTAGCTTGGTGTTCAGTCCACGTGACCTCCGATGGGTACCTTAGGCCTAATTGTTTTAGTACCATTAAAAAAGTAATAGAAATGTGCCCGGTTGCGCAGGTTTATTAAATGCCTACTTACATTTTAGAGGCCTATTTTTTTTAACATTAAGAAGAGAGACCCGTTTAGTTGGCTGCGTGGGTCAACACGCTAGTCTCGTGTTGGACTAGACTGCCGAAGACACGGTGAAAGGGGTTTTATCCCGGTCGGGTGCACTGAAGAAGTTTTTTTCACGCAAATGGGGTGCATTTACTCTAAATGAAACCTTCCTAATCCCTATCCCATGAGAGTAATTGGTACATAGGTGTATAACCTGAACAAGTAGTAAGACGAGGAGCTATAAAAAAAAATAGGTAGGCTCCATTTTTGTGAAACGCAACAAAGAAGCACATAATTTTAACCCCGAGATTATCATGACATATCCTAAAAGCCATTTATGTTTTCCAATCCTCGTGCAGGGTCACTTTTCCTTTCGCCAAGTAAAGTAATACGGTGATCTCAAAAAAAAAAAATGAATGGTCATTGAACAGTCGCATAACATATAAAAAATGAATCACCTAAAAAAAAAAGTTTACGTTCTCTTTCCTATTTCTCACG
>CABFWB010000126.1:46070-56980 GCA_902151455.1 Timema bartmani | reverse complement strand
TTAGCACACTTGCTACTAACGGCCTAATTTAATTGGTAAGATTATAAACCATACCTATATGTATATAAATACATATATATGTAAAACTGATATGTCAAAATACTTCAATATTATCAAAGTAGGCCTTTACAAATAAGAATCACCATTAGCGTGGAGAGAGGATGAGAAAACCACAACAATAAATCACTTGTCAAAACCCCCTCAGTTCACTCAGCCAAGATTCGGAGCGTCCTCGTCAACAACTAACGAGAGCTATCTGCTAATCACGCGCTCGCCAGTCTGGCCACCCAGTCACTTGCGCGCACGCTTGTCAGTCTGGCCGAACCCTAATGTGTGGCCAAATCGTGGAACACAGAAACAAAGCGAGGTTTGAAGGCAAACAAGTGTGTGGCCGACAGAAAAGCTATAGCCTACTACAACCACCCGATTTCGCAAGTAGATTACTCATTATAAATTAGGAAGCATTCATTGAGACCCTTTAGAAAAAAAAAACATATACAAGACGGAAAAAAACTGGATTTTTAAGGTGGGGGTGTAGGGAACGCGAGAAAAGGCCAGTGTTTTTGCAGTTTTTATGGCAAAACATTTTTTGACCCAAGATAAATAAAATATAGCTTAAGTTTAAACATGGAGCTTAATCTTCTTCACAAGGTGATATCAACAGTTCCTGAATATATGTTATGAGCAGAGCAGAATTTTAATAAAAACTTTTTAAATGAAGAAATGAAATTGTCATTAAGTTCAAGAACTGTTGGGGTCATCATGTGAAGAAAATTAAAGTATTTGTTTGTACTGAAGCAATATTTGAATTATTTTGACAAATTTTTTTAATATATAAAAACTGCGAAAACATTTAACATCTTTCGCTTTCCCTAAATACCCATCTTAAGGGAATTAAATGTGTTGGGAACGACCAGAGAGGAGGCATATATTTCTAAAATTACACGCATGCACAATGCACATGAGTTCCTCTCTTCACAAAAATATGCCCTTCTTGCAGCAAGCCCTGTTTTTTTATATAATGTGACAAATGTTAATGGTTTTATTACAATACTGTATACTGGAAATAGTTTCTTTAAAAATTATATTCCTAAAATATATAAAAATAAATCAAAAAGATGATCACCAACAATCGTACATAAATTTAAAGAAAAAATTACAAAAGGGATGTAATATTTTTTTCAGTATAAAATTTACAGTTGGTTTTTTTAGGAATTTTCAATTGATTCTATTATCGTCCATCTTTTGAAAAACTAAGTTAAAGGATTTCTAAAATGTTAATACACAGTCACCATTTGTAAACTCTTTGGAAAAATTACGTTGGTAATATATAGTTTGGGAATAAAATTCACCTCATCATTTGTCCTTATGTTAGTTAATGTAAATTTATAGGGAGCTCAAGCAGAAAGTACGACGTAAAATGAATCTCAACCCACGATTGGATGATTATGTATGATTTAAATGTAGGCCTACTGCATCAGGTTTCAGCAATGAGTCTTATTACTCACAATAAAGAAGCCAAATATTTGCCATTTATTTGACTTAAGCTTTATTACGATCACGTCGTATGCGACATTATCAGGAAATTTTTATTTATTTATTTTAGGTATTTAGCATGCACTTTCTGAACCGACTGATTATATCAGCACACGAGAATGTAATTGAGCGAGAGAGAAAACTCCTACCAATTTTGACAAACAAGGTATTTACACGTACCCTCCAGGTTTTTTTTTTACATGCCACAATCCAAACGGGACCGACGGCTTTTATGCATCTCCGAAGGAAGTTATTCTGTGGATTTTTATCGCTCGAGAAAAATACTTCGACCTCGTCTAGGTTTGAGCCCACGAACATCGGGTCCTGAGGAGAGAACTTTAACCCAAGACCGCCGAGGTCGAATATTCGTAAATAATATGATAACTCCCATAGTACAGTATTTAAATCAACTCCCAAATGAAGCAATTGCATATTAATAAAGTTCCCAATGGTGGATATGCAAAGAAAGGCCCTCTTCTTGATGGTTGATTATTGACGAAAATATCGATTAAGTGAAAGGTGGACACAAATTCCAGAATAGCTTTTATATCGTGGTTCGTAGGAAATTTTAATCGGTAGACACTAATTACGTATATATTTAAACGAGATGAAATAGAATCAAACTTACTTAAGCATCCCTTCGGAACATTACTCCCCTTCTCAGCGATGTTCTTAAAAGTTTTAAATGCAGCCTCCTGTGATGCTAGATCTCCCAAACATAAAAAAGGTGAACTTGTTGGATATGGCAAGTGATTAATGGCTTAAAAGAACTTATCGATCTTTCCCTTTCTTTAATGTCTCCTCCCATCTCTTTCGTGATTAAACTTTGTATGTATTCCTCTCTCTCTAGTTTTCTGTTTTTATATCCTTTAGCCTCCACCCAGCTCATCTCTCTCTCTCTTTTCCCTCTGTTTGTAGACCATGTGAATTAATTTGAAGTAAAAGGAAACGTGAGAATACGCGAATCTGATAAAGATGTTTGAATAAAAGGGAAGAACTGTTTGGTCTAGCTACTCCCCTCTGCTCAGATGTTGTCGACAGATTACTGCAGGAGTTAGGTGCGGCTACACCTACCTGCACGAACTGCAACGACTTGCCACGTCCTTTGTTACCCGCTACGGGACACGTTGGCTTTGCGCGCGACCACTACAAAACTCATAACAATTAAATACAAAGAATTGGGGAAATTATCTGATTTTTATCCTTTCAAATATGTATATTAATATTTTTATATAGCATAAATTTAGTGTGGCTTTTTATCGACATAAGATGCTAAAACAATTTTTGCTAAATGGGATATCTACAATCCAACTATTATCGGAAGAACCTTATCTGGCACTAGAAAAATTACTAGATATACTTTCACACATATTCATACGTCAAGTTATGTTATCTACAGCTGTCACATTTGATAGATATCATCAATGCATGCTCGTATCGGTGGTCATATAGTCTAATGCTTTCCCTTTGTTTTAGACTAGATTGCCTGTGATGGGAAGAATTTAGTTCGAATCTCGGTCGGGCGTACTGAGGACAGTTTTTTCTAAATGGTTTCCCACTTTTCCTCCAAGCAAATGCGGGCACATTTCCTCTAAGGCTCTACCTTCCTTATCCGTACCCTGCAAGCGTAATTAATGCATGCGTTTAGTCCGAACTTGTACTAAGACGCACTGAAAACTGTTATCAATAAATATAAAATTATACTAATATGATAAAACGTTATCAGTGTTGATTGTAAAAGAATATGTTTGTATTTTCTAACAGGCCCTTTCTGCTAAAATATTACTATAGTCTAATAAATAGCACTGTATCCTAATAAGTTGGCCTGTGTTTTCATATTAATAGTCAATTATGTCATTTATTTATGGATCTATTGTTTATTTACCTGCTGTTGAGCCATTTACTGACGGACAAAAGATGTGAGATCAATCTTGACAGCTGGTGTATTTTTTTGACAATTATGCGTATGAATACATGAAAATATATGTGCGAAAGATTGTACGATATGTCGGACATGGCCCAATATCCACCAAATATAATAATTAATTATATGTTGCCAATTAAATAAATACTGCTACTCAAAAAGAATGTTTATTTCAATCGCAGTTTAACTCGACCCCACATACTATAAACTCTTCACTTTTAAGCCCCACATACTACAAACTCCTCGATTCTAAAACCCCACATACTACAAACTTCTCACTTCTAAAGGTTTTCTTCCTATTGAAACTAAATCAAAACTTTTTAAAAGAATAGATATAAAAGAGTTAAAAAAAACTTCAAGTGCTGATCAGTAAAACAAAGATGGATCTATAGACTGGAAACGTGGCGATATATCCTAAATACCGTCAATACTTCGTGCATTTTCTAAAACTTAATTGAACACCGTAACTAATGCAATGGCATGATCACAGCTCGAAATATGAGGGTGGGGGAAAAAAATTAAACCAAACATCCAGATCAAACCACGAGCCCGGTCTGATACCGAAAGCAATTTTATTTTCCACGGATAAATTTGTTAAACCATCATCTGCGGCGAGGAAATCAAAGTCACGAGTTAGCGATTGATCTAACTGAGTGAATGTAGCGGGAGTGGAGGGAGGTTGGAGGGGAGACGCTATTACCAACATGAGATCTCGGCCACAAAACAAACGCCGAGGTTCGGTTAACATCCCCGGGTGATATTTGTCGTTTATCATGCCTTTTGTGTGTGAGCACATGCATCCGAAATACCTCCGGGCTTCAATCGGGCGTATTGTCATCGTTTTTATTTAACTCAAAGAGGATTTACCCCGCTCAAAATTGTTTCACTGACAGGAGACAGATTAGACGACCTTGTCGCTTGGCACAGCTCAGCTCTCCATTGATATTACATATTTTCCCTCTTTTAAAAAAATAAACGCTATAAATTGATAATCTCATCTGTGGATATGGAGGCTGAATATTAATTAGACTCATCAAGTCTGGTTTGATGGTGACGGGGAGGTCTAGGTTCAAATCTCAGTCGGATGAAATTAAGGTATTGTATTCCCAAATGGTTCTCCGTATGATGCACACCTGTTCGTCCATATCACATTATCTCAGGACTATTTTTTGTTGGCGCACACTTGTCCATATCACATCGTCTCGGGACTATTTTTTGTTGGCACACACTTGTCCGTATCACATCGGCTCAGGACTATTTTTCGTTGGCGCACACTTATCCATATAACATCGTCTCAGGACTATTTTTTGCTGGCGCACACTTGTCCATATCACATCGTCTCAGGACTATTTTTTGTTGGCGCACACTTGTCCGTATCGTATCGAATTAGCCCTTTTTTAAACTATTTTTTTTGAAAATGGAAGAAAATGGGGTAATCCTGAAATCGGTGATATTTTCCGAGTCGGTGAGAAGCGGTACGCCATAGGGTAAGCCTACTTTTACAATACAATGAATGCAAGTCAGGAAATTGTAATCGTTTCTCTACAATCTACAGTTATGTTCTCTACGCAATAAAAGGATATGAATCGTGTTCGGGAAATTGAATATAAGTTATATTGATTTTAAAACAATGATTACCATTTGAAATATGGCCTAAAGAGATTAAAAAATAAGCTAGTATTAGATTTGTGTTGTTGTTTTTAATGGAATGTTCAACATCAGGAATATCAACAATTTAGTCTAAGTACGATGCATATTTAATACATAAATACCGATTACAAGTCCGCTATATAAGTTTGATATGGATTTTGACGTTATGTTAAGAACGGTCATAATTGAACAGATAAAACAAATGTTCATAACATATAGGCTTCAGATAAAAAGGATTTTGATTTCTCAGGGACAAATTGGAACACGTACCATATTGATACCATCGAGATAATAGCAGGCCTATAAAGAATCGAATGCAGTTTGGCTAAACTACCTTCAATAAAGTCTTAATATCGTGGTTTAATCTCGACTTCTAGAAATCTTATCAGAATTACTAACCAAACTATAGGCTACTTAAATAATTCTGGGAACGTGTAAATGGTTGAATAGTACTAATACTTAATTTGTGTTTACTTCGTAGCTTTGTCCTACTTAGAATAGCTTTGATCGCGCATATCTAGCAATTTGATCACTATGGGAATTGTCTGAACGTGTCACAATCAGTCTCACGAATCTTGTGAGAAAATATAGCTTCAGTAAGATCCTGGTATGAAAGAGCTTATATATATTTTGTGGTAAACATTGATAACATTTTACTTTATTGGTACTAACATTTTACAGATATCGATATTATGAAAAAACTAAATTTACAGACCTTTATAAACATTGTTTTAGCAACTTTAATAAGCAAGAGGAGATTATTATTATTATTTTATATGATGAGAAATCGATTAAATGAAAGTTAAAATAGACTAATTAAAATAAAGAATAATATTTATATAATAGTTAACAAGCAGTCCAGATATACATAAAAGGTAACACATTAATTTACAAATGGAAAGTCATAAGAAAATGTACAAATAGGTTAAAGATCCCTTGTTAAGTTACAAATATGTTAAAACATGATGAAAATTATTAATCTCTTATTACATTGACTGTTTGGTGATTACTTGTAAAGAACACATTATAATAATATTATATTTGATTTGCGGTTGATGCTAGAGGATTAATTTAAATATTCTGATATTATTGATAAGTAAACAATTAAATGAAATGGTGTTACAAGAGTATAAAGTTAAATTTAGGAAAACATATTTATAGAGAGGGATGAATTATAATTATAAATTAAACTAAGAAATGTTGTAATTGATTTTAATTTATGATTACTGTTATCTTATATAGCCCCTTCTCTTTGGGTAAGAAGAATGCGTAAGCTACCATTTGTGGACGACTAGTTTCGAGGCGTTCTTAGCATCATTCTGAGGTTTAAGTATAATTTATTATTTTAACTTTAATTTGATTGATTGCCCACAGCATTTAAGTTTTAAAAGTTTTTTGCTTTCATGAAAATTTTGACAACTGTAGGATAAAATACAGTGAGCGAACTTTTTGGCAATGATAGTAGCTCTGCAGTCGTTTATTTTTCTACAGCTTCTAAAAGGGTCAAGAAGGTAAATTTTGTAACTAAAATTAAAAATTAAACTTTGTATAATCGAAAGTGATTTTTTTTCCTAGTCGAGTTTGCGGGGCGATTTATTGACGTCCTCGAATAACAAAACAGCTATTGTGGTCGCAAAGTTTTATTCTAATGATAATAATAATAATAATAATAATAATAATAATAATAATGTCTTTATTTGGGCGATGTTAAGGCCAGCACCATTTATTACACTTAACCCTTTAATAATAAAAAATGTTCATTTAATACTTATGTGCTATTAATTTGATAGATAAAAACTAATTTATAATATAATTAAATATAGGCCTATAATAATATATATATTTAAAACTAATTTATAATATTTATAATAACAGTAATCAAAACATATTGATCACATAATTGTATACTTATGGACATATTGAAATAAAATAAATGAGGAAAGTAGAACTAGATAAAGGAGATTTAATACTTATGTGCTATTAATTTGATAGATAAAAACTAATTTATAATATAATTAAATATAGGCCTATAATAATATATATAATTAAAACTAATTTATAATATTTATAATAACAGTAATCAAAACATATTGATCACATAATTGTATATTTATGGACATATTGAAATAAAATAAATGAGGAAAGTAGAACTAGATAAAGGAGATAAATAAAACCACTAAGACACACAAACACATATTCACATGTCATCATATGTACTACGCATACCATATCTAAGCATGATGGAGATATCAAACAATTTAAAAATACGCGGCATTTATTTAATGAGTAAAAAACCACGAGGGTGGACACGCGGACTAAATATCAAACTAATCTAGTCCAGTTTTCCGGTTACGTGGAGGTTGTGGTTCGAGTTCCGGTCGGGTTCTGTGAGAGTGGTGTTTCTTAAATGGTTTATCACCCTCCCTTCACAAATACACGGATATATGTCCTCGAAATTCTACCTTACTCACACTTACCCTACTAGGGTAGTTACAGGAAGGATAGCGATGAAAAAAACCATTATACATGCATCCTTTCTCAGTGTAGGCTTACTGGTAGCACAGTCACGCTTGTTGTGATTTAAAATAAATTGTATCCTTACAAAGGAGAAAAAAATACAATTTTTTCTTCTTTAATCTTTAGATTTATCCTTCATAGTATGGATGAATTATTTTGCTGGGTGTAATATAAATAAACACAGCAAAGTGTTAAAAAAATATATGATAGCGTAAGAGGAGTAAAATTAATGTCCTGTCGACAGTAAAATAGTAACTTAAAAAGCACATAATTTGTATTATACGATTATATCCTGGAAAAAAATATAATAAAAATGTTAGGCGAGTGTGAAACATAAGATTAAAAAGTGTTTCCATCAAATGTGTGTATCGGCTTTTCATCTGAAAGCACAGATATTCAAATCAAACGAAGAATAAAAATATTCTCCGGCGAAGAACGGGTTAGCCTGCGATACTCGTTACACGTTCTAAACGTAGTCAGAAATATTTCACATCTCCGGTTTCATAGCTTTCGGAAAAGTCACCACAAGCCTACCTACTCGACAGTAACGTTTCAGACTGGACTAACATAGACGAAAAATAAACTTACCGAAACAAAATATATTATTTTAAAGATACAAATAAAACTTCGTAGATACCAACGCAAGAACCAACCCTTTTTAAAATATAACTTTATTTTATTTTTAGTTCTGTATCAAAAA
Organism: Timema bartmani; assembly: GCA_902151455.1. Lineage (NCBI taxonomy): Eukaryota > Metazoa > Arthropoda > Insecta > Phasmatodea > Timematidae > Timema > Timema bartmani. The sequence continues at coordinate 48,653 of CABFWB010000126.1, read as the reverse complement.
CAAAATTATGTTGTTTATATTTACTTATTTTTTATTACTTTAATATAATAATAACAACTCAGTAAAAAAAATTATTGTACTCATACTGTTCCATTTAAGTAAATAACTTTTCAGTAAATATTATCAAATAGCTTATTCAGTGATCAAGTGAAAATGCGGGTTCACTTTCTCTAAATTTAACCTTCCTCGTCCCTAACTCATTAGCGTAATTAATACATAGGCGACAACCTGAACGTATAGTAAGACGCGGTGGTAAAAGAAAAAGCTGTTCATAAATTAATTTACTGTCATTCAAACATTGCTCATATTTGGTGTGTCAATTTCACCATTTTTGGGAATCGATCTCAAGTGATTAAAAAACTAAAAACTGAGCACACTAAATTCACTCGCTAGATTTTTCAAAATATGGTGAAATGGTGAAGGTTTACAACGTTGAAAATAATTTGAATAGCGTTGGATTACAATTTGGTGGTGAACTGGCGGTCTAGGGGTAAGGTGTCGAACTTCTATGCTGGAGGTCCGGGGTTCAATCCTCGGTCCCAGCACCGATTTATCTGATTGCCAAACCCTTCCTTCACCTCTGTTAAGACGTGTATTAACCACAACTTGTGAATGTGTGGAAATGTCGGGCCTCCACCGTGGTTCGGATCCCACGTTAAACTGTAGGTCCTCAATTTCTTCTCACAATCCCCCTACCATTACACATCAGCGTAAGTGCGTATAACCCGAACGGGTAGTAAGACTAGGTGTTAATAATAATAGTAATAATAATAATACGATTTGGTTCTTCTAGTCCGTGGCTGCACAAAATCATGAGTAAGGCCACATGCCCTGTACTTTAAACCTTTCGACCACCGAAGCGAGTTATATACAAACCGAACACCAAACTAGAACTGTATGTGTAGTAGGTAAAGATAAGAGTATATCTGTAGTATAAGTGTGGTTAGGTGACAGCTAGCATGAGATTCTTTATTGCAAACATTGGATGAAGATCACTAATCTCAACTAATTAGGAAATAAATTGTATTTGCATAGTAATACTATACTATCGATAAAAAGTGTTACCAAACAATTCTAATAATACTTCCATCCAGTGCCTCAGAGAGGAATTTTATAAGGGGGTACAAAGTTTTTTTGGGCCCCCTTCCATTTTCCATTAATCCTGTCCAAAAAAATTAACATCTGAAAAAATAAAAGATTTAAGACAACACAATATATTTAATTTATACTTTTATACATAATAAAAGGATAAATAATAATAATAAATATACCGCTACTAATAATTTAGTTACAGTAGGCCTACTAGTAGTAGTGGAAATATGACTGCTAGTCTCCAATATATGCAAACATTTTCTAAGATCCCGGAAAATTCCCAGGCCCCTTTTAGACCCCCGGGCCCGGGACCGATGTACCCCCTGAACCACCCTCTCACAGGGCCTACTTCCAGCCAATGTTTGCAAAAAAGCACCATCTGCTAGATGTCACATACCCTGCCACAGAAGAGGGAGTATAGTAAGCTGTGCTATGATATTGATAAACCATTGCTAGTAAAGATAACGTAAGATATCATTTATTTTATTACAGGACTTAGTAAACAAATTGTTATTTTAAAGGGGTGTGCGTTGGGAAGAGAAAGAGGAGGGGTGACTTCTCTCCCTTTTAGAGACGTAGCAAAAACCACTTCTTTTTTTTTTTTGTTTAGAAAATCCCACTCGGTGAAACCGGTAGAGAATATTTTCCGGCCCATACAGAACGTTACTCATGAGGCCGACTCCAACTGCAAATAAAAACTACACCCAATAGCATTGCTGAGTAAACTGCAGGTCTTATAGAGAAAATCTTTATCTTCGCTCTTTTTTCAGTTATCTGTTGCCAAATCTCCTCGCTCTCAGTTATGTCAGAAAATGATGTGCTGGGGTAAGAAGGAGCTATTGGCAACCTCGACTAACCATCGTTGCAAAACTTGTCTTATATATGAGGGGAGATTGACCACACAAAACTTAGATAATGACGACGCTGTTTCACAATAGTAGCCATGCAGTTCCCTCAGCGATGATTTCCAGTGTAGTGTGTAACTCCGGCATTGTGTAAGAAAAGCTGGTCAGTGTGTTCGGAACAAGATAGGAAGCGACCTGACCATTTGGGTGTTATTTAGTGTATAGTGAAGTTGGTCCCGCCCACGGCAACAAGTGTTGTGGGAGAGGGCACACAACCACCCTTCTCCCAGTCCCTACTTTCTGACCAACATGTGTGTTGAGGTTAAGGACGCAGATGAGATCGATTTTTAGGAGGATGGTTGGGGCTTATCTTGTTCAAACAAGGCATAGCAACTTTACAACTCGCCTTTGGATAAATGGGTGTACTACTATTGTTCATTCACGGTCATTTTGACTTTATTAGGGTTGCCACTATTTTCTTATTACAAAAATACCTGTTGTTTACAGAAGGAAATCCCATTTTTACATATATATTTATATAAGAGAAAAGTTGATAGATAAATGAATAGACTAAAGTGAGCTGATATCATTGGTGTTTAGAATATGATAATGTAATCTTATATATATATATATATATATATATATA
>CABFWB010000126.1:20600-45873 GCA_902151455.1 Timema bartmani | reverse complement strand
TATATATATATATATATATATATATATATATATATATTCCTTTAAGATTAATTATCGTAATAATACGATTGTACGATAATTTAATCTTGTATATGGTATATATATTTAATCTTTTATATATATATGCCCCTATGAGATCAAATTATCGTATTTTAAACCCCAATGATATCAGCTCACACTATTCTATTCATTTATCAATCAACTTTTCTCTTAAATGTCTGGAAAAATGGGATTTCCTTCTGTAAGCCACACGTATTTTTGTAGTAAGAAAATAGTGGCAACCCTAATAAAGTCAAAAATGACCGTGATGCAGTCATTACGCAACCCAATGTTTAAAGTAGAGTGTTAGGGTGTGTAAGACACGAGCTTGAATCGAAGCGCTTAGTTCTTCAATGAGCGTTTTATTCTAACAAAAGTCCTAGTATTTAAATACTGCAGTTAAATGTCCCAAATTCACAAATATTCTAGTACTGTTTCTTACGTTGGTTTGGGCATGTCGAGAGGATGGATCGAGTGACGAAGCACATTTAAATTATAGACGGCTGTGTTGAACAAAAGGATGGAGTAGGCCATGTAAGACGTGGTTAATGTTGAACATATCACTTATTTTTAAAAAAATGTTAAGTAACAGACTCTTTAACTTGCAGTTAATGCTATTAATGGGGTAAATAAAATAGAATCTGAATTTTCTCTACCGTCTTTCTTATTTTTACATTTTAGTCTTTTTTAGGAATCATTCTTTTTTTCCACCTATTTAGCTTTGAGATGACTTTGATTTAGTGTGATTTTAAGAGAATTAGCTCAGTAATATAAATTTCTTCTAAATGTTCAAGTGTTTCAACGTTCCCATGATGATCTATATTTATTAAAATAAAGCTTCAATGTACGTACAATTCCTTTACCCTGAAAGGTAGCAGCAGTCTTACCTTGAGGATTACACTATGACCCTATCTTATAGGCTCTACCATAGTGGAATGATGCAAGGTTTGCCAGCTACCTTTCAGCGTAGACGAAGAGTTCATTATAGACCTAGTCAGTTAATAATAGTTTATTGGGTATATTACTGACTTTAAGCTTTTATAAACACAGGTTCCAAATTAATGGGAGGGGAAATCGGGTACTTATATTCTATTCAATTAAAATTTCTTAAACAATAACTTAAAACAAAACAAGCTCAAACTATTCTTCATAACTGATAATTATAGAAAGAGAGAGAAAATAAAGAAAGGAAGAGAAAAAAGACGAAGAGAAAAATAAAGACCTAGAGAAAGCGAGAAAGACGTGAAAGATAAACTAAGTGAGAGAGACTGCAATACTTAGATAAAGGGAGAAAGAGTGAATGAGGAAATAACACTGAATGACTCAAGACTAGGGAATAAAAACAAAGACGTAGAGAAAAAGAGACATAAAGGGGAATAGATGGGTTTAGTTTGGTAATAAGGGGCGAGGTAAAAGAAGAGGGAGATTGGAGTATGTAGTTCTAAAATAGTTGACCAGATCTTTAAGGCAAGGATGTAATTATTGTTGCAATAGTTTGTTTTTTATACTGTTAGGTGAGTGTTTAACTAGGACTACTTGCGTAAAACCTAAACAGGTAGTAAAACGCAATGCTAAAAAAAAATATTTAAAAACTAGGCTTACAGTTAAGGTGGAATGAAAGGGGACGCGAGAAAAAGCCAGTGTTTTTGGAGTTTTTATGGCAACATATTTTTTGGCCAAAACATATAAAATATTGCTTCAGTACAAACATAGTTTAGTTTCCTTCATGGTTACAACATTTGTCAAGGGTGTTCTGGAATTTAATGACAATTTTTTCTCTTATTTTAAAATGTTTGTTAGATAGTTCCACCATGCTTAAGACAGATATTCAGGAATTGTTGATATCAACATGTGAAGAAAATTAAACTTTATGTTCGTACTGGAGCAATATTTTACTAATTTTGGCCACAAAAAAGAAAGTTTTACCATAAAAATTGCAAAAACGCTGGCCCTTTCTCGCGTCCTCTTTCATCACACCTTAACATTGCAAAACTAAAATTGTAAAATTATCTTGAGCAAAAGTAAGTAAAAAAACTACATCGAGCCTAGATATTTTTCATTGAGTCTTACAGTACTTTTTCATGATCAGTAAATAATTATTACAACCTTAATTGTGTAGCTACACTACCAAATCCTACGCTTTGAAGGTAATAAATACTCGTATATTAATCACTACTAAAAACGTTTTAAAACTTTGTTTGCAAATGGAAAATTCTAATGTTTATTTATTTATATAAAGCTATTAATTTAACATTTTTCTACTAGTTTATTGCAAAATAAGTATTAGTTTTCTTCAGAATTGTTCTTTATCGAATAAAAACTTGTTATTAACGATTTGTAATTAATTTAATAAAATATTGGATGGGGAGGGTAAATAAAACGAATGAACCTGCTAATAATTTGCCTAGATTTACAGTTAACACAATATGGCCAGTTAAACATCAATGTATATGTCAAATTGATCATGGGACCTACAATAACTTGACAAGCTGATCATAGGACCTACAATAACTTGACAAGCTGATCATAGGACCTACAATAACTTGATGGGCCTACAATAACTTGACAAGCTGATCATAGGGTCTATAATAGCTTGACAAGCCGATCATAGGGTCTACAATAACTTGACAAACTGATCATAGGGCCTACAATAACTTGACAGGCTGATCATAGGACCTACAATAACTTGACAAGCTAATCATAGGGTCTATAATAACTTGAAAAGCCGATCATAGGGTCTACACTAACTTGACAAGCTGATTATAAGGCCTACAATAACTTGACAAGCTGATCATAGGGTCTATAACTTGACAAGCCGATCATAGGGTCTATAATAACTTGACAAGCCAATCATAAGGCCTACACTAACTTAACAAGCTGATTATAAGGCCTACAATAACTTGACAAGCTGATCATAAGGACTACAATAACTTGACAGGCTGATCATAGGACCTACAATAACTTGACAGGCTGATCATAGGACCTACAATAACTTGACAAGCTGATCATAGGGTCTACAATAACTTGACAAGCTGATCATAAGGTATACAATAACTTGGCAATCTGATCATAAGGCCTACAACAATAACATGACAAGCTGATCATAAGGTCACCAATAACCTTACAATCTGATTATAGGACCTACAATAACTTTACATGCTGATCATGATCATAAGGCCTACAATTACTTGATTAGCGGAAGGCTTGTAAATAAATAACCGTACAATTTTTAATCTTAATTATTTATGATTACATATATTATGTTGTATGTTTCAGTGCTGGCCAGTTATAGGCAAGTGACCTTTGGTCAGCAGTCAGAAATATAATAAAGGAAATCCACTAAACAAAATATAACAAGATAGTGGAATGCACGCTAAAATATTACACGTATTATGGTATTATTATTTCATTTCGAATATAGACCACCGTAAGTGCCTTCATAGTTAGTGTCTATAAATATGGTCTCCTAAGTAGGTATTTATAAAAGTATATAACTTACATAAACTACATGAAAGAATAGAAACATAAGAACATTTTTCTAATGATTTTGACTAATTTTACACGTTTATAAAAGCTATAAACCAAAATAATATGTTATATGCCTAAAAAAATGTATTCAACCCCACGACGCCCTGACATTGTCCATTGACCACTTTTAAAATTTATTTCACTAAATTATCAGAAGCTGATTACCTAATATAAATAATGTAATTAATACAATACGAGTCAACTTCGGTGGTCTTGAGGTAACGTGCTCACCTCAAGACCCGATGTTCGTGGGCTCAAGCCCAGCCGGGGTCAACAGATTTTTCTTGCGCGATAAATATCCTTAGCACAGTTTCCTTTGGAGGGGTGGTAAAGCCGTCGGTCCAACGTAGATTTTGGCATGTAAAAGAACCTTGAAATATATGTAAAAATACCTTTCCCGGCAAAATTGGTGGCCCTTTCACTCTCACTCATAGAAATTCTCGTGTTATGATATATTTAGCAGGTTCAGAAAGTGCACGTTAAATATAATAAATAAATAAAATTAATATAAAACAATGACACAAAATTCAAATAATACTACAAAAATGGAAACTATTAGTCCCACTGCAGTGCAAAGGCGTCAGTTTCGTATTGTATGATTTCCGGTGAAAGGAATGTTCAAAGCCCAGCCGAATATACCAAAATTTTTTTTACAATCTTCTTTCACACAAATTGGGGTGCATTTCTCATCAATTTTAGATCTCACATCTCTATCCTAATACTATAAATATGATAACAGCCCGGACAGGTAACAAGACACGGAGAATGTGAAAAGAATATATTTTGCGTCCGGAGTTTTTATTTAATTTTCTTATATCTTTAAACGCGTATTCTTGTAGATCTGTTCACGTTTTGACAGGAATAGGTTTCTTTACCAATGATCACAAAGCTCTTATTTTAAACCAGTAACCTAATCACACTTCTAAAAGTCCTTAAAACTATCTCAAAATCTCGCAGTTGATGCGTCTCATGGCTGAATAAAAACAAGGAACAAGCCTTGTCAGAAAGCTTCTCTGTAATTTCAATTAGCACGAGATAGATGGTTATGAGATGAAGCAATCTCCATGCTGATTGACTCGTTTGTGTCCTGATTAATAAGGGATATTTCACTTATGACGCAATAAAATGTGGTCTCTCTGTCCTGTTTGGCCATCGTTGACAGGATCAAGATGAATAATCGCGCAACTTTTTTCACGCTGCTTACATTTTTTTTAACAGCCCAAATCAGGTTCATTTCATCTGAATACATCAATCTCCCACCAATCCATCTAGTGCCAGTCCATCTGACAAATATTTACCCATATTTTGTACCTACATATCACCCTCAACTTTACAGTACGCGTCATGTCGTCAAATGGAACCGTAAAGTCAATAACCGACCAAGTGGGCGGTGTTAAACCAAATTAGGATCACGATAATGATGGTTTCGCCTCCCTTACACTCATTAAATTGGATATTAAATAGAATTTTTTTTATAAATGAGGGTGTCTTGGTTTTCTTAGTAATAAAAAATACTGTAGTATAGATCATTAATGGTTCCCACAATTAAGAACAAAGTAACATTTTCTTAAATAAGTTATGAGTTGTTTAAATAATTGTTTAGTTTAGATAGTAGTAGAATGATGTACAAAATAAAACTTTTACAAGTAATTTTACATAGAAAACATAATTCACCCTAAAAGCACACATTAAGTACTTGGTCAGTTCTTGCTCTGAACATACAGATTGGAGAGTAGCCAAGAGAGATATAATTTGCACTGTGAAAAAAAAAATTAAATGTGCACAGTTCTCATTCAACTAGTTACATTTAACTTGGACAGTTTTGTCTTTAAGTGCACATTTTATATTGCTCATAAAATATAATTCATACCTTTAAAAACAATTTTATGCAACACATTACCTATGAGGTTGTTATACAGGTTTATCAAGCTTTTAATTTATTTTTTTCTGGAATTTTTTACAGAAAAAAAAGTAACTAGGCTTATTATGAGAATTATACTACCACAGAAAAATAATCAATCATGAAACTTTTGAAAGTTTTGCACTAAGACAGGTTAAAATTAACTACATCAAGAGTATTTAAACCTTCATCTAAAATAATTATAATATTATCGGCTGCTATAAGAAAGCACACAAGAGCAGAAAATATTCATAATCCTGCTGTGTAAACAGAGCGGACAAAATCATTTCACCTATAGTATAAAGAAAGGTTAATAACAGGCAGCTCTTAACTTAAGCCTAACTAACAAAACCCTAGTGACCGTTGGAGTAATTCCCCTTACGGGAAAAATACCCAAGGTACTAGCTGGTAACCGAACTCAGGACCCGTAGGCTCATAGCCCCAGGTACACTGACCACTACACCACGGGGCCGGTTTTTATAGTTATTAAAAATATCTATCAAAAGTGACAGCTGCAGATAACATGACTTAATGTATGAATATATTAAAATTGTTTTGGTAACTTTAGTAACTACCAGATAATGTTCTCCCTACCAAAATCAGGGTATAATATTCTCGGTTTAGTCCAACCGCCAGGTCCCCAAGCCGCGTGTGTAACTTGTCCTAGTCCGGCGAACATCTCTTCTGTTCAACAGGTTTGATTGATCGCTTGATTACTGCTTGTTCAACGTGATGCATGAACGAACCCTTACTGATTGGATAAACGAACAAACTTGGCAATTCCAGAGAAAGATAAATCATCCAGAATACTCTGTGTGTGTGTGTGTGTTTGTTTTTTAAAGCATTAAGTTCTTGACGGTCTTATTTTTCATTTGCTGACATTATACGGTTTTGTACTGAATTATATCGGTACCAATTACCTCACTTAGTTGTTACTACAGTCCAATTTTCTTATAAAGAGACTTTTTTTTAAATACGAGCGTCCTGGTGTATCGGTGCATCGCCTTACCTCCTAGTGGTAGCGTGACACGGGCAACGGTATACCAGCCGGCAAGGCAGTCTCTAAAGTAGGGAAGGGATAGACCATGAAAGACGTGGATAAATGTTGTAGACGAATGTGTGAAAAAAAGAAATATAAAACGTCTTAAGAATAAAAGAGCATGTATGACTTGACGTATGGATGTTGTTGAAGAGAAGTGAGTATTCGATGATAGGGAAGTGTGAAGAAAGTGAGGATGGATTAAGTGCGGAGTTGTTGTGGGTTTTTTTTTAGCTGTATGCACAGTTTTTTGCATAACCCATAAGGGAAAGGCGTGAGCAGGCCTATGTGTGTAATGTAAAAAATACAAACTTTTCCGGTCAGAATTTTATTATATTGTTTGTTTTATTTTCTAAGCTTGACTTATGAATAGATTAAAGTAGATTGAAGAACTTTTATAGTTGCAGATAAGGTTCTTTATATGAAAATTGGACTGTACCTATACGAGAGATTTTTAGAAATGTTTATGAATATTCTTTCCTAGAGCTACTAACAAAAGGAAAGTGACTAATTTTTCAAATAGATTATCACGTTTAGCTGCATTGTTATTATCGTCTTCATCTAAAGCAGGGGTTCTTAATCCGGCCATCACGGACCCCTAAGGGGCTCCGTACTGAAAAGCGCACAGGCATAATTTTTGTACCTGTTTTGGAGTATATCAGAAGCGTACAAGGTAGTTGGATCAAAAGCACACCATTGTGTTTAGTCTCTGAGCCCCATTGGGCAACATCGCTTGTTGACATCAGACTAACCTAACCAATCCAAGCCCAACCTAGCGCCAAATAATAAAAATCTATCACTATTTGCCGATTATATTTTGGAAAATTACATTCCCACCATCAATATGGGCACAAGATGTTTGCCATGTTGCCACGTCATGCATTTGTTGGGTTTTTTTTTCCCTGTGTGATTATGATACGAGGTTTCCCCCTATCATATATTGTGTCTAATCTTGTACTCCCTTACGTACTTTACCTACAACCACACTTTATCATGTCAATAAGAAACAAGGGAAAGAAAACTACGAAACTTCTTATCTATAATTAAAGAGAAAGGCTTGCTGATAGTTCTTAAATATTTTAAAATTTTATGTTGTGAGCCTTTCAAAAAATAGTTCTTATTAGAGGAAAGTTAAATCTAGAGCCCTTTTTTCATCAAACCTAGTCTTATGGTTCTGCAAATACATTTAAAAATCGCTGAAAATGGGCATAGTGTCACATTTTCACAAATTTTTCAATTGATGAAACCATAACAACCGGGTTGTTAAGGAAAATGAGTCCTGTTGGAATCTTTAAACTTCATTTTGGCGTGAACCATAATTTGAAATAAAGCATTGTGGAATTAAATGTTGCGTTATAGCTGAACGTCTGATAGCAATTTCTCGCTTACCGAGACGGCGCCACTAAAAACTATTCCTATAGACTTAGTATTTAAACTATATTAAAGTGATCTTCGAGAGATGACTCACAAATTCAATTAAAAAAAAAATATATATATATATATAGTTAATTGAAAAGTGGATACGCGTATGAACACAAGCAAAAGATAGATTCCGAAAATCCAAAAGCAAAATTAAAATGTTCATAAAGATGTATGAAACATGAAAGTAAATATTTTCAAACGTGAATTGGTTTGGATAGAGGTTTATTTTCAAATTTGAAGTTTAAGGTTGCCTTTAGACATAAATAATTAATTAAATTTGTCATACTAGAAGTCATCCCAATTAACCAACCAATTTAACTTTGGTGGTGGCCACACGGTATAAATGTCAATTTTATTTAGAGTGGTCTGCTGGTGACTAGGAGTACTAGGTTTGAGTCTCGACCAAGTATACTGAGGGTGGATTTTACCTAATGTTTTCCCGCTCTCTCTACGCAAACGTGGATGTATTTCCTTTAAATTACACCTTCATTACTTCTATCACACTAGCATAGTTAATATATAGGTATAACATAAACATTTAGTGAAACTAGGTAAAAAAAAAATCAAAATTTAAAAACAAAATACCCTAGTTTAGAATGTATTTAGGGAATCGTCCATTAACCACGTAAGGCTGTAGAGAGGGGGGAGGGATGAAAACTTCTGAAACATCAATTTGTGCGGAATTACGCCCGTCTTTAGTAACTACGACTGTGGCTTGGTACAGGCAGCTTTCACTAAAACATAACTATCTTGTAACGATTAAAACCGATCTTAACGCATTGTTCTTTGAATAGTAATTAGATTCACCTTATAAATAGTATACATTTTATTGACGTTCATATTTAAATATTATTTCCAGGATTGTGGAGACGGTACGCAAACCCTTCGACTCCAGCTCCTTCATAAATGGCTAGTATATATTAATTTGTAATAAATGTATTGTAGTAAAATGCTCCAATAAAGATTACTTCATGGGAAGCTTCTTTGAAGTTGTAAATTTATATTTTGATAAATTTGTCAATCCAACTTACAAATATTGGTCCTAAAATTAAAAAATTAAATTCAAATTATAAACTTACCATATATGGTTATAATATTAAGTGTTTTATTTTGAAGCCGGAGTCGCAGTCGGTACATTTTTACTGACCCCAACTCCACTCAAAATTACTACCGACCCCAACTCCGATTCCAGAGTCCCCGATTATGAAAATGAGTACTTTCATCTTAAGACATTTTGAAGTATTTTTTAAAAAAAATTATTTAGCACCATGTATTACTACCCGTTCGGGTTATACGCTTAAGTAGTAATTACGCTAATGGATTAGGAATTGGGAGGGTTGAATTTAGAGGAAGTGAGCCCGCATTTACGTGGAGGAAGAGTGAAAAACCATTTAGGGAAAACCACCCCCAGTTCACCCGACCGAGATACAAACCTCTATCTCCTCGTCCTCGGCAGTCTGACTCAACACGAAACTAGCGCGTTAGCCAACTACGCCACCGAGGCGGGTAAATAAATATTAACCAAGCCAGTGGATATGCTGACAATGGCATCTGTCTCTTCCGTATTTATTTTTTTTGTCTTAGGGAAGTCCAGGCTCGATTCTCGGTCGAGTGAATAGAAGTTTTTTTATATATATAAATGGTTGATACGATTCCTACACTCAAATTTGGACACAGCTCCTTTAAATCTTACCTTCCCAACTCTTACTCTATTAGTGTAAATATGTGAATAGCCCGGATGGTTACGAGTAGTAAAACGCTAAGCGGAAAATGAAACGAGGACTTATCCATATATATATATATACCGGCCTACACCTTAACTCAGTCGGTAGCGTGTATGTTTACTGAGCTAAGGGGACGGCCAGACTGGGCGAGCGAGTGACTAAAATATAAAATAGAACACATTGGTTGTAATGAGAGGTGGCCAGTCTAGAGCGAGCGCGCTTGAAAGATAGAACTGGTCCTATTTTTCAAGCGCGCGCGTTCGACCCGGCACAGTATAGTTTACAGGCGCTAGACAATATTATTGTATGTTGGTTCATTAAACTTCTCATTTTGACATTTTTATTAATATCGATAGGTTTAGCACACTTGCTACTAACGGCCTAATTTAATTGGTAAGATCATAAACCATACTTATATATATATATGTGTGTGTGTGTGTGTATGTAAAACTGATTTGTTAAAATACTTCAATATTATCAAAGTAGGCCTTTACAAATAAGAATCACCATTAGCGTGGAGAGAGGAGGAGAAAACCACAACAATTAATCACTTGTCAAAAACTACCCTCAGTTCACTGAGCCAAGATTCGGAGCCTCCTCGTCAACTATCGAGAGTTATCTGCTAATAACGCGCTCACTTGCTCGCACGCCAGTTTGGCCACCCATTCACTTGCACGCTCGCACGCTTGTCAGCCTGGCCGAACCCTAAGGATCCCACGTTCTATTCCTGACATGGCATAAAAATTATCGTTGGTGAAATGAGGGTTTGCCCTTTCACAATGATGAATTATCAGTCGTGGGGCTAAATGTTGTGTCTGTTCTAGATAAAAAATATTTATAAGTCGTGTGCTGATATAATCAGTCAGTTTGGAAAGTGCACGTTAAATACTTCAAATTAATGACCAATTAAAATTATATAAACTATATTATTTGTATGAGCGAATCAAATATTTTGGTTTGTTTGTTTATTTACAAATGATAATATATTAACATGGACTTTTCAACAGTTAAAACTAAACGTGTGCTGAATGACTTGCAAATATTTCACCCACTAACAAGATTAAGATAACTAATATTATTTCAATGTCAATAAAGAAGCGTTCTAATTAAATATGTCATGATAAAACTTAGAAGACCTAAATAATGATATCTATAAATAATATTCGCGGACAGCTAGTAATGGCATTTGAACTTGTTACTTAAATAACCGCCACATTCTACTAAACAAATGTAAGACAAAACATTTTTCGAAACAGAATTTCAGCGGGTACAGTACATCGTATATCAAAACCTGAAAATCTAAAAAGTATAAGTTACTAAATTTAAGCAAATTTGTTTAAGGTGCGGCCGAAGGGATCGCAAGTATTTTTACAGTTTTTATAGAGTTGAAATTTTTTGGCCAAAATAAATTAAATATTTTTCCAGTCGCAACATAGAGTTTAGTTTTCTGCACGTGCTAATTTCAACAGATTTTGAATATCTGTCAAGGATGTCCTGGAATTTTGTCAAAACCCTTTAAATAAAGAGAAAAAGTTTTGACAAACTTCCAGGACACCCTTGACGGATATTCAAGATCTGTTGATATTAGCACGTGGATAAAACTAAACTCTATGTTGCTACTGGAAAAATATTTTATTTATTTTGGCCAAAAAAGTGTAATGCTATAAAAACTGTAAAATTACTCGCGCTCCCTTCTGCCGCACCTTAATTTGTGGCACAAAGTAAAACAATATAGACATTATAAAAACAGCACAACGGTCAGACGAGAACAGTCCAAGGCTGTGTAGGTAAAGTGAAACTTTTCCAGGAAAAGAATTTGAATTTCTTCAGTTTCGATTTAGTTGCCGTTCAGATGTCTGGGAAAATTAATTCCGAGCTGTTATCATTTAATGTAGCTGCTGTGGCGTATGCTAACATTATTAAATAAAAAACTGTTTAAAACGTAACAAAAGACGAAAGTGATCTAGCAAGCCAATTTTTTAAAAAATTCTTATCAGATATCACTATACTCCTTTGATTTGACTTTTCATAAACATGGATCTACTTTGTAGATTTTAATAAATCCTTCTTAAAACGGATCACTTTTCTTGATGTTTTTTCCATGTTGATAACAGCTCGGACTGAAGGAATGTTCTGAATAAGTCTACTACACAGTCACGTTCAGTTTAGCGACGCCTGCGCAGGCCAATTTCCGTCAACTCCGGTCAGTCGAGCGATCTACGGTGGCCTGAACGGTCCAACTGTTGCGGATACAGACATAACTGTATACCTGCACCGGTATGGACTGTCCAGACCAACCTGAGAGGACACTTGAGCGGGTGTAGGGGCCTTAAAGATTGAAGCTTTAAACTAACATTTAAACTTTTCTTTTTCAAATGTATTTTTTTTATTTTACAAGTCAATTGGTTTGGTTACTATTGTGTGATGCTGGAGGCACCTGCGAGTCTAGTTCTTAGAATTAACTATACCAACGTTTTCCAAACTGTGGTACACGTACTACCAGGAGTAGGCGAAGGATTTTAGGAGGAGTTACGCGACCTACCACTGAGATTTATTAATAATAACTTTTTTTTAAATAACAAGTCCAATAAACAAATTAACGCAAATTTCTATTTGACGTCATGAACTTTACATCAATCGGTTGCTCAGTTTGCGGAAATATTAGCCGGTACTAATGTACCGTTGCTCAGGGGACGCCCGAATGTACTAATCGTGTATCCTTTCCGTGGAGGCTCTTTTCATGTCCCGATGAGATGAGGGAATGATTATGGCGAATATGACGGGGTAAAGTCAATAAAGATCTTAACCTAACTTAAGTCTAATTAACCAAATCTTGGTGACCATGGGAATTATTCCTCTTTCGAGAAAAATCCCCCGGTAATAGTCGGGAATCGAACCCGAAATCTCTTCCAAGTCAGCAGCCAGGGGCTCTGACCACTATACGACGAGGCGGAACGACCGTTAGTACTTTACTAGTTAGCAGTTTTGTTTTTGTTAGGTCATAGCCCCGAAAGGGGTACGCAAATGGCAAAAGTTTGGGAAGCATCGAACTAATCTTTCCTCTAGGTAACGTTTCCCCATCGTATTAGTTCCCTCACCTTCTCAAGTCTGCCATTTCTAATAAGTCACGAGAAATGTTGAATTTGACCAGACTATACCCTATGTCATCGCCGCGCACGCCTCTTATTGTAACACGTTATTTATGTACTGTTTGTTTTCAAACTTATTTATGGCATCACGAGTTTTAATTTCTCCAAGTGTGGCGAGGAAGGGATCCACCCCTTCTTCCATGGTGCGAGAACCTTGTTGGAACATGGGCGAGGAGAAGAAGTGGGGAAAAGAGAGGAGGGACGTAAATCGTAATAAAGTATTTTCTTATTGGAAATCTATCTCGAGGTGTTTTTATTTTAAATTGAACTTTCGAATTTTATGTAATCTAAAATCATTCCTCCAAGTCACACATCTAAAAATTATAACAAATAAACAAGCAAACTATTAAAATAGCGTTCTAATTTATAAATGAGGAAATACCTTGCATTTCGAGCCGGATGTTTAAAGGAAAGAAGGACCTAGAGTATTCAAATAGTTCACATATAATATCATCTCAACAAGCTATTTGTATTAATTTAAATTAATTGAAAAAGACACCTTGGAACGGGTCTCGAACCCAGGATCCTTGATTTTGAAGGCCAATGCTCTACCACTGAGCTATTCAGAATTATTTACGGGCTAATGGTCATTCTTCATTCATAGTTAAAGATGGGAGTGTAGGGGACACGATAAAAGATCAGTGTTTTTGCAGTTTTTATACCAAAACAATATTTCTTCAGTACAAACATAAAGAGTTTAATTTTCCTTACATGATGACCCCATCAGTTCTCGAATATCTGTCATGAGTGTCCTGGAACTAATTACAACTTTTTCTCTTTTAAAAGTTTCTCGTTTAATGCCGCTATTCTCATGACAGATATTCAACTGTTGGTATCAACATGTGAATAAATTTAAACTATGTTTCTACCGTCGCAGTATCTTATTTATTTTGGCAAAAAAAAAAGTTTTGCTATAAAAATTGTAAAAACACTTACCTTTTGACTTTTTCTTATGTCCCCTACACTATCACCTTAAGGTTGGGTCTGTAAGATACGTTCGGGAACGGCAAGCTACATATGAGCGATTAATTATTGATATCGTGAGCTATCAGATACCACAGCCCCCTGCGACTCGGGAAGGCTGTTATGTTGCCAAGTATACGATACAAGATTGTAATTAAAGCGAATTTCAATTAATATCAAAATACAGGTTGCAAATAATTGTAACTACCGGAATGTCCGTAAGGAGGAGACCACGACGATCTTCACGAGCTACAGCCCTTGGTGGTTAAATGCAAAAGCGTCACTTGAGTCGAGGGAAGGCGGCGGATCCTCAGTCTACCAATGACCGGATACGTTAATACCGTACTTTAAAATTAGAACAATAAAAATTTTTGAAAATACGTCCCCTTCTCCTGTGAATTCATGATCTAAAAAAATACTACCGGATCTTTTATTTTTTGTTTGTTTCTTTGATAGGGATGAGGAAAGTATAATTTAAAGGAAATTTAAGCGCATTTGCTTGGAGTGAGCGTTGGCGACCCTTCAGAGAGAGAGAGAAACACCCTCAGTATATCAGGCTGGGATTCGAACCCTGACCACCGCGTCACCGGCAAAACCAAATTCGACGTGCTTGACGTTTATTATAAGTGAGCCGGGGGAATCCGGTGAAGTTCTTCTTTAATGATGCCGATAGCCTTGAGAATTGTTTAGACAAAAATCTTCATTTAAACCTTTAAAAAAAACTGCACGAGTTGTTTCGTGGTTTAGTAACGCTGGGTGGTCACCAGGTTCGCTCACACGCATCCGCTTGGGGGCCCGCCTACCTCAACACTGCAGGCTCAATGATTTATAAGACCACATCACCATCGATACGGGAATTATTATTAACAAGCAACCGGGGCTGCTTATAACTCACTCCGGCCGAGACAACATCAAGGGTCCAAGGTGAACATTTATTATAACGAAAATGTTGGGAGT
The DNA here is from genome assembly GCA_902151455.1 of Timema bartmani. Lineage (NCBI taxonomy): Eukaryota > Metazoa > Arthropoda > Insecta > Phasmatodea > Timematidae > Timema > Timema bartmani. The sequence continues at coordinate 31,152 of CABFWB010000126.1, read as the reverse complement.
CGACGAATAATACGATGGTCTACTTTTTTATTATTATTCTTTTTTTTTATCCGACCCTTACGAATGTAATGCAATCTCCTCGTGTTAATTCTGTGAGGATTTTTTTTTTCTTTCCTTGTTCCGTTTCTTCCCAACAAGAGCGCGAAGGGTTATCTATCCCCTTGAGAAAAATTGTGAGCAGTTCAGTCAGTGGTTGATACAATACAGTTTTAATCTCTTTTAAAGGAGCATTTTAAAAATTACAATCTTGTTTATTGCGTTCAACACTGATACTGTTGTTTTAGATCCGAAGTAATTGAATTTTAAGTTTTAGATGGTAACTTTATCAATCAGAATAAAACAAAATATTACAAACAATTAATGTACGATCAAAAAAAATCCAAGTAATTTTAGAGCATTAAGTTATATAAATAACCACAATATATTATTTTTTCAAGCATAAAACAACTAGCAAAAAATATTCTAATTTCAATTCGGCTTCGAGAAATATCCATACATTCGATTCGAGTTTGCTTCGAAATGAATGAGTGGTCTTCGCAACCCCCCTCCAACCCCCCAAAAAAATCTTTCAAATATGACAGCTGCAGATCACATGATTTAACGTTCAATACATGAAAGTAGATTTAATAACTTGTAAAACTGTCAAATAAGGTTCGTCCTATGAAAATTGAGCTGTAAATTTTATCATATTACAAATCTTAAAAATATATATATATATGTATTAATGGCGCAAAAAGACGGCTTAAATTTTTAAAGGCTTATGGCCTTTCAGATAAAGGTTATACAAATCTTAATTAGACCAAATTACAGAAATAAATACAAACCAAACCAGTTATTTCTCAAGGCTCGGATGTCATGTAAATTTTATTTTAACGAGAAATTTGTCCTTAAAAGTTTGAAAAATGTCCTAAAAAGTTAAACTAAGGTCTAAAAGTATAACTATGTTTTCAAAAATATCTTACATTGATTAAAGTTTCATAAATATAGTGGATAAATATTTCAAACATACTAATTTTTTGTTTAAAAAAATTATTTATACATTGCCAAATCATTCATTCACTTTAGTTATTATTAACATAATTAGAATTAATATAATTTTGTAGAATAAGAAGGATTAATTAATATTATACTAATCAAAACAATATTTTTAAAAAATTTCAAAATAGTGCACTACCTACTTAAATATGCTTTACGTATGCATTTTTTTTTAAAAAAAACCTTAAACATGCAAATATATGTGAAATAGAAAAAAATTGTAAGAAAAGGAGCTTTAAACATTGTATATATATATTGCTCGGCATTAAAATGAAGTTAAGAATTAAAAATTGAATAAACATTTTAAACCTAAATTAGAAAACCGTATCCGTTATAATATACTCAAACAGAAATTCACTACAACTTATTTTAAAACATTTGTGAAGGCGAGAATATATGACTCGCAATGGGTCAAAAGCAAGACGTCCAATAAAAGTCTATAAATTATCTAACTTCATGATATTTTCAAATACCTTTTTTTTTATTTAGGTCGATATTCAATCAGAAAACCCTAGTGTCCCAAACCATTTGGAGCTTCTTTGGGTTTTATGTTCGTAGACTTATTTCATGAAATCTGTTTCTTAAAATGCGATCTATATTTATTTGGCGTGTGTGTGGCTTAAAATCAAAAAGGAGAGTTGTAAATCATTAATAGCTTTAACTATTTTTAGCTGTAAATAGTTCGCTAATCGTTAATCTAAATTTAAGGTGGATAACAACGTTTTTTTTATAATTTAATAGAACTGGGCTAGATTCCAAACAACTTTCAAATTTATAAAATAGTCCAACTTGTTTTTTATTTTTGTTTTTGTTTTTTCAAAACTCTCAATATTCTGCACAGCTAATCCTCCTAGAACATGAGTCATAAAAAAGACTAACCAAATACCATCCAGGAAATTTATTCTGATGTGAAATCAATTAAACCTCAATAAAATATACTGAAATAGGGTTCATTAAAAGAATCATATCATGAATTGTTTTATACCTCCAAATGAAAGTTTAATTGCCATCAATATCTTGTTTTATTATAAAACAGTCGTTAAAAACTAGAATTGTAAAAATGTTTGATCCTTTAAGGACGATTTCTTATATCCATAACACAAAGTAACTACAAACGAGGGCATGCACACAAATAAATAACTTTTTGTTTGGTTTAATCGTTCCAGTACATCTCTAAAATAAAACCATTCATAGACTACACGGAGTTCAAGTCTTCAGATTTCTTGATCAAAAAGAGGTGGTCTGGCGATACTCTTCACTCCAAAAAACCAGACGCGTTAGTTATGGTGGTCGAATTACTTTTAATCTTAATCACATCCGATGTCGCCACGAAAGCTGGTCTGTGAAGAATGCGGCGGTCTGCTACAGTTCATATCGCATACTGGGGCCTCGGGTTTGTTTCAACTCTGATACGGACGTATTTTTCACTTTTATTTCCATCTGGAGTTACCACGAAAGTGTATCTATCATTTACCCCCCCAAAAACACCCATTTTTTTAAAAGTGTGAAGTGCGTTTTTTTACTATTAATCTGAGGTATATTGATGAGAAAGAGAGCTCGTCCCGATTGGCGTGAAAAAGAGGGTGGAGAAACTAGTGCAAATTATATGGGGGGATCACCATCGGCGGCTGAAACAACATTATCTGACAGCAGCACAAGTTACTTAAGCCACTTTCATATACGTACCCAAACGTCAACGAACGTGACCTGCAGATGTCACTTGTGATAAATATTATCAATCCCTATAAAACAACTCTAATAATAATCGTTAAATGTTGTCAATTTTGTTCAAAAAAAAAAGTAGGTACGTTCTAAAAGGTCCTTTCAATAAAAAAATAGATTGTACACTCCGTTTATCCTGAAAGAACTACCTCAATGGATTACAATAGGAGCCTATCTTATAAGCCACATCATAGAAGAATGATACAAGATAAGCTTGCTACCTTGCAGGGTGGACGAAAGCTAGGCCTACATCTAGTTAAGAATGTTAAAACTTAGGTCCGGGATGTATGAAATTATTCACAAGAAACCTTGCCATGATTCGAGAACAAAACTTACAATAAATGCCATGCACTTTAATTGACAGCATTTGGGAAGACAAGCATCAAGGCAGATTAGCAATAGGAAGTAGGCCTGGCCGGTCTGCGATTTATAATAATATTATTAATACTACTTAAAATATTGATTTTTTTCTTATCTGTCCTCAAATTTAAACATTTATACTAATATTTACAAACATAGATGAGTCTAGAGATGATTACTAATATCGCCAATAACAATGCACCCAAAATTATGGTCACGTGGTCAAAGGCGTCAGGTTCGTAAATTAAAGAGTTGAAAGTGAATGAGGGGGGGTTGAGGTTCGAATCTTAACCGGGTGCACTAATACTCCATTTATCAACCTCTCTCCACAATAATGAGGATACACTCCCTCTAAATTATCCTCCCCATACCTTCCTTTTTTTTATTACGTATCAGATAAACATAGTGTTAAACGGACTACCGATACCACTTCTAACAATCATAATAAATAATAATGTAGGTGTTGTATTATTTTTATAAAAGAGATTTTACTGAATGTTCTCTATAGGTGTGAAACATGGTATCTTACCTTACATGGCGAAAATAAATTTAAGGTGTTCAAAAACAAGGTGCTTAGGATGCTATTCGGTCCGAAAAGGTATTAACATACTGGAGAGTGGAGTAGGGTACATAATGATCAGCTACATAACCTGTACTTTTTACCTAAGCTTGTTAGGATATTCAAATATCACAGATTAAGGTGGCGAATGTATGAATATAGAACCGTGTTCAGGATATTAACTGGTAAACCTTATGGGAAGAGATCATTGGGAAAACCTATACACATATGGGAAGATAACATTAGAATGGACCTGTAAGAGACAGGGTGTGATGAGGTGGACTGGATAGACCTAGCTCAAGATAGGGATAGGGTGTAATGAGGTGGAATGGATGGATCTAGCTCAAGATAGGCCTAGGGTGTAGGGAGGTAGACTGGATAGAACTAGCTAAATATAGGCCTAGTGTGTAGTGAGGTAGACTGGATAGAACTAGCTTAAGATAGGGAGATGGTGTAGTAAGGTATACTGGATAGAACTAGCTCAAGATAGGCCTAGGGTGTAGGGAGGTAGACTGGATAGAACTAGCTTAAGATAGGGAGATGGTGTAGTAAGGTATACTGGATAGAACTAGCTCAAGATAGGCCTAGGGTGTAGGGAGGTAGACTGGATAGAACTAGCTTAAGATAGGGAGATGGTGTAGTAAGGTATACTGGATAGAACTAGCTCAAGATAGGCCTAGGGTGTAGGGAGGTAGACTGGATAGAACTAGCTTAAGATAGGGAGATGGTGTAGTAAGGTATACTGGATAGAACTAGCTCAAGATAGGCCTAGGGTGTAGGGAGGTAGACTGGATAGAACTAGCTTAAGATAGGGAGATGGTGTAGTAAGGTATACTGGATAGAACTAGCTCAAGATAGGCCTAGGGTGTAGGGAGGTAGACTGGATAGAACTAGCTTAAGATAGGGAGATGGTGTAGTAAGGTATACTGGATAGAACTAGCTCAAGATAGGCCTAGGGTGTAGGGAGGTAGACTGGATAGAACTAGCTTAAGATAGGGAGATGGTGTAGTAAGGTATACTGGATAGAACTAGCTCAAGATAGGCCTAGGGTGTAGGGAGGTAGACTGGATAGAACTAGCTTAAGATAGGGAGATGGTGTAGTAAGGTATACTGGATAGAACTAGCTCAAGATAGGCCTAGGGTGTAGGGAGGTAGACTGGATAGAACTAGCTTAAGATAGGGAGATGGTGTAGTAAGGTATACTGGATAGAACTAGCTCAAGATAGGCCTAGGGTGTAGGGAGGTAGACTGGATAGAACTAGCTTAAGATAGGGAGATGGTGTAGTAAGGTATACTGGATAGAACTAGCTCAAGATAGGCCTAGGGTGTAGGGAGGTAGACTGGATAGAACTAGCTTAAGATAGGGAGATGGTGTAGTAAGGTATACTGGATAGAACTAGCTCAAGATAGGCCTAGGGTGTAGGGAGGTAGACTGGATAGAACTAGCTTAAGATAGGGAGATGGTGTAGTAAGGTATACTGGATAGAACTAGCTCAAGATAGGCCTAGGGTGTAGGGAGGTAGACTGGATAGAACTAGCTTAAGATAGGGAGATGGTGTAGTAAGGTATACTGGATAGAACTAGCTCAAGATAGGCCTAGGGTGTAGGGAGGTAGACTGGATAGAACTAGCTTAAGATAGGGAGATGGTGTAGTAAGGTATACTGGATAGAACTAGCTCAAGATAGGCCTAGGGTGTAGGGAGGTAGACTGGATAGAACTAGCTTAAGATAGGGAGATGGTGTAGTAAGGTATACTGGATAGAACTAGCTCAAGATAGGCCTAGGGTGTAGGGAGGTAGACTNAAAATAGATCAAATATTTCTTCTATAGAAACATAGAGTTACGTTTTCTGCACATGTTAATCTCAACAGATCTTGAATATCTGTCATGAGCATAGCGGCATTTGGTGACAAACTTATTAAATGCAGAGAAAAAGTTGTCACTAAATTCTAGGACACCCTTGACAGATATTAAAGAACTGTTGAGATTAGCATGCACGGAAAGCTAAACTCTATGTTTCTATAGAAGAAATATTTGATTTATTTTGGCCAAAAAAAGTTTATGCTATAAAAACTTCGAAAATACTGCCCTAAACTCACGCTCACCTTAAAGACTACACACTGCCAGTTGCCTGGATAAGGAGACCGCAAGGGGTCAGGAGTGGTGATAAAGTGATTTGTAGGGGTGGCTGATTTGACAAACACTACTCCTTTCCTTCCCACGATTACCTGGGGTTAGGTCAGAGGCATGTACGCAAATTGTCACTGCCTAAATTTTAGCAAAAATAACCAACGGCCAACTCGGTTAGAAAAATAAACAACATGTACGAAAAAGTCGCTATTTCTTGGGTGTACGCAATTATCATGTTACGCAATTGTCATATATTCCATTAGAATTGACTAATTTTTCCACTAATGGGCTACAACAGATGTAGCCCAGACGCGCGATATTATTATATTATTTTTAAATGATGGGTCATCAAGAGCGAACCAGAACCGTAGAGAAACAGACTTTTCTTTTTTTAATCGTTTCTCATTAGTTATCTGGTTTATACGTATATATGAACTAATTACACTATTGTGTTGTGTATAATTAAGGTTGTATTTAGAAGAAATGTACCCACATTCACGCGGGGGAAGAGAAGAAAACAATTCAGGGGAAATAACTTATTGAAAGCGTGACCTCTTAGACCAACCACCTAACAAAGTGGGGGAGATATAAATTAACAGGATGTGCGTGCAACGAATCTTACCACCCATCCAGCCTATCCGCATTCAACTACACAAATGGGGTATAAATTAGTAAGACATAATTTAGACGAAATGTAGCTACATTTGAGTGGGGAGAGCGGGAAACCGTTAAGGATAAGCCACCCAAAGTACACCCAGCTGGAATTTCAACTATCACCTCCCCATCACCGGTAATCCAGTCTATTTATTACAAGACTGACGCCTTAAACTGTACGGCAACCGATACAAATTGGAGGAGGGGGAGGGAGAGAGTTTTTCATTTAGTCATAGAGAAAATCTTAAATTCGGCGGTAAAAAATGTGATGGAAAACAATGCTATCAAGAAGTCAAGAGATAAAAAAATATATTTAGAAAAACGAACAAAACCCAAACAGTCATATAGATGGACGAACGGATAGGAAGGGCAAGAGAGACAAAGAGAGAAACAGACCTAAGTGACCTCTTTTATCAGCCGTATTGGTTGAGCTGATTGCTTATCAGTTCCTCACTAGCTGGTCGCTATCGTATGGAACTCTGCCTAGCAGAGTTACTTCGTGCATTAGAACTATAGACACGCATACAGAGGGAAGATCATGTGCCATGTACGGTACACACGAGATATATTAACTACTGATTTAAGTACGAGTCAACTATATTAATTACCGTGAGGACTACCAACTATCTTAGCAACTAATTGCAAAACAAGTAGTTATCAAAGATGTGTTTTATTAGCACCGCGTCTTAATACCCGTTCGGTTTATACGCATGCATTTACTGATTACACCAAAGGGTTAGGGATGAGGAAAGTTGAATTTAGAGTAAGTGTACCCACATTTGTGTAGAGGGAAAGTAGAAACCCATTTAGGAAAAATCAGGGTTGCCACTATTTTCTTACTAACACGTTCCCTGGGGGAGCGGGGTTTCAGGTTTTCCAGAAGGAATTCCCATTTTTTGAGGCAGCTTAGATTGAAGAAAAGGGTAATAAAATTTCGTTTTTCATCAAACTGAATAGTTTGAAGTCATGTAACTTATGTTTAAAACAGGATAATTTAATATTGATTGGTAAATACATAGGCCTATTTTGTCTCTTCCCAGACCTTGTCTAAGGGTAAAGTAAGACATGTTGGAATCGGCGTGCTCTTTTCTTCTGTTCACACTTCTATCCAAAGAGATATTTTAAGCTTTCGGTCAAATGGTCCAAATTAATAAATATGTCAGTATTTTTAATAGATTTTGCAGAATGTCCTGTGTTTTCCAGGTTATCCCAGTTTGACGGGTGCGTGTCAACCCTGAAAATCACACTTAGGACGCACGACCACGATTCGAGCCCCGATTTCCACGTCATCAGCCTATTGCGAGAGTGATTGACGCCTTTTCGTTAGACCAAAGAGAGTTTCAGCGATGTTAAAGTATAGAATCATACGCACCAGCGACTATCAGGAGATAGCACAGAAAACAAATCTAGGAAAATATCACAACATCAACCATGTGGATAAGTTTGAAATTATGATAAATTTAATTTTTGAGCCTAAAAAGGGTGCACCCTATATATATATATATGGATATATAAATATATCGATAGATAGATAGATTTAGAGTGCATATGAAGCTACAACAGGACTAGCAAGCCGGAAGTGGAAAATATGATTATGGCTTGAATAAAAAACTGAGCCAATAATGGATGTAAAGTAAAGATATATTTAGAGTGCATATATAAAGATTATACTAATGTGGTAGACACTTTCGAATGTTTTCAAATATTCCCAACTCATAAATTAAATTTTGAAAGCTTTAAAAAAACTTTTTTTAAACTTATAGAACCTTACGTTTGTATACTATGTTGATGGTTTTAGGGATGAGGGAGGTTATATAAAAAAATAAGTGTATCCAAATTTGCGTTTCTGAAGAGTGGAAAACCATTTTGAGGGGGGAAAACCTCAGCTACCCGAACTGGATTCAAACCTAGATCTCCCCGTCATTGGAAAGGTTTCTCCATCTCTGCCATAGTGAAACCATCCGAAGTAAGCTTGTTACTTATCAAGGAAAATGAAGGGTACTTAAAGTAATGCGATTTTCAGCTGTCAATTTTTATAGATAGTATAAATAATACTAATAATAGGGTAAATTACTATCAACGTTGGCTAGGAAAAATATGTTTGTATTCTATAAATGTCTTTTCTTACTATAATCCTACTAGAGTAGCTTTTTCATCTGTCAGATATAAATTTATTTCTATTTCGAAGTGACTATATCTACCAACGATCTCTCACAAGGATGCAATGTTACTATCTGAATGTATATTTTTAGATGATCTTGTACATTCAAAGTTATAACTTTAGTGGTTACACAAGAAACATGAGTTCATTGGTTATATTTTCATAAGCAGATCTGTTGTCAATGTGTTCCCATTATCACTGAAAGTCATACGGTTATCAGTGAAATGTGTACCCACCGGATGGACTTTAGGAGACCTAACTGATAAAAAAAAGAGAGAGAACCCACGAATTATCGACAGAGGAGATGATGTCGGTTGATATGGAAAGCTAGATTAAGCTGCGAGCGTCTTTATTTCACAGCACAAATCACTGCACGGACTGATTCCTTGCACATGCAAGGTCATGTCATGAAAAAATAATTATTGTGTTGTTGTCAGGGCCGTAAGCAGAAATTATTCTAACATTGCATCTTTCTTTAAATAATCTATTTTTACTTTCTCTCGAAATTATTGTGATCGTCAAAAAATAGAACCAAAGATTTTAATAAATGTCGACGTTTCATGACCACCTGAAAATCCTGTGGTTTTCGCAATGCCGTCTATCTGCCTGTCTGTCTGTCTATCTGTCTGTACCTCGGGCTACAGCCGAAACTCTTTTACCGATTGGTATAAAAATTGATATCTGGGGTTTTCATAAGATCCCCTCGAAGGTTTTTGGAATCAGATATCCAACCCTAAATTTAAGGGTAGTTTACTGAAAGGGGAAAAGAGACAACAAAAAAAATATTTTCTCAAAATTCGCCTAAACTATTTTGATTAAATTTTATATCTAGATACTGTTTATCATTATAAACAAGATGGCAACTCTCATTTTCTCAGGAAAAAGACTTTGAGGGTACTTTACATTGTTGAAATTTTCAAATTGTTTTAATTTCTCTCTTAATCATTGTAAAGTTGTTAAAATCTTTTATTTGAAATATATTTATTTTAAAGCAAATATTTTATGAGATATAAGCAAATGTATAAACTTTTTAATTCAGGTCTTTGAAAATGAATTTGATTCTTCTGCTCTTTGGTGAACACAGATGTTTCTCTTTTCTCAATTTTTGTGTAACAGTGTTCTAGTTCCTAATGCCAGAGAGAAAGTGACAGTGTATATGATTTCATTTATGATCTTTGATGTAGTGTTTTTACAACAATGTATAGAGCTATTGTTTCGTTTCACAAATCTTATGAGTTTTTAGTAAATGTCTATTTTAAGATATAAGCGGAGAAAAGTTTATGCGGTGCACCGTACCATTAATTTTATTTTGTATATTATTTGGGGTTGTAGATATTGGAAATTGAATTGCATTGGCATTAGCCATAAGTTAAGGCATTGAAAAGGAATTAAAAATAACTATAATATTTTATTATTTAGCACCGTGTCTTTCTACCCTTTAGGGTTGTACGCCAAATAGAATATTAATCTCACTTTTGACAGAAGGGGGTGTTTGAGCCTCCCAACACACACACACACACCCATGCTATGGCCCTGGTTTTAGTGTATTGTTGGATTAATTTAGGACGATTCTTTTCTTAATGCTCAAAAAGCTACTTTTTACTCTTAAGTACGCCAAGCCATGTGTTGTGAAGCTGCTCCTTTTGATCGTTGTAAAATAAATGGACCCTTTAGAAGCCAAGTAGTTTAGGTCATTTTCAAGTATTACATAAGCTTAAGGGGGGAAGGGGTTCGAGCTTTGTTTATTTTTGCTGACAAGGTGTGGAAGGGGGGTCAGAACAGTGAATACGTAAGACAGAGAAAGAAGGGCAAAATTGAGAGAGAGCGCATCGCAAGCCGCTTGGACTTCAGGCAGCAATGAAGATGTTGAATGGCTAAACGAGGAAGAAGTGGAGAAGCCTGTATAAGTAAGCCAAAGCCTTACTGACCTA
>CABFWB010000126.1:5696-18454 GCA_902151455.1 Timema bartmani | reverse complement strand
CTACTTTGCACCACAATTTCCCTCCCAAGGTGTATTGGGCAGTACTACCTTGCACCACAATTTCCCTCCCACGGTGTATTGGGCACTGCTACATTGCACCACAATTTCCCTCCCAAGGTGTATTGGCACTGCTACTTTGCACCACAATTTCCCTCCCAAGGTGTATTGGGCAGTACTACCTTGCACCACAATTTCCCTCCCACGGTGTATTGGGCACTGCTACATTGCACCACAATTTCCCTCCCAAGGTGTATTGGCACTGCTACTTTGCACCACAATTTCCCTCCCAAGGTGTATTGGGCAGTACTACCTTGCACCACAATTTCCCTCCCACGGTGTATTGGGCACTGCTACTGCAGTATAATTTCCATCCCAAAGTAGATCGGGTAATGCTATCCTATCTTTACCTAACCTTGCTCTTCCTTAATCTCACTAAGAATTAATTTTATCTCGGACATACTATACGGAATAGCAAAAGTTCATCTGGATGGCTTATTCTGAACTTAAGTATGCTGGCTATTTAATGTATTAATTTAAATTAATATTGTAGGTGCCCAATTCATTTGAAGAGTCCAGGGGGAAAACCTGGTAAGTCCACAATCTTTGATTTTCTGATTAAAATGCCATCTAGTAGTTTAATTGCTATATTTTACGAATTTTCATCAAACGGGGGAAAAACATGAGGAGTCCAGAGATATTTACAATTTTAAAATACTAGTACAGGGTAAAAAGCTGATAAGTCCATACAAAACTGGGGAATAACCTAACAAGTCCAGGAAATCTTACAACTTTTTTTCATAGTTAATATGCCGCTGCTTACAAACAGTCAAGTACCTAGCGGCTTTTCATCAAATAATGTTTATTGAAACATGATAGTAAAGTACTACTTTAAAAATCGCTTCTGACCGCCATCTTTGGGTCACCTTATCGCCAACCGATATTTTGTGATATTCGCGGCTCTTGTTATCCAGAGTGTTCAGCTGTCGCCGCATGCTAAGCATCTCTAGTCTGCACCGACCACTGATATTTGTATCACTATTACTTTTGCCATAGAACCACTGTGAGTGACGGTGGCCAACAAATATTGTTAAAATATCCCCGTCAGTGATTCCTTGCCCATCTCTAATAACCTGTTTGCTTAGGATAATTTTGTAAATGTTTGTGTCAGGGATATGCCAGCGTCTATGTAGACTGAATTTTCTTTTATTTAAAGTTAGTGTATAAACGTTTTTAGTGTATTTTATTCTGATCAATAATAATGTATTTACAAGAGAGTGATTCGAGTTGTGACAAAGGAAATAGTAGTTCAAAGCAGAAGCTGACAAAGAAGAGAAGAAAATTTGGCCGTGTTAGAGACGCCAGCAAACGCTTGAGATTGCAATCACATGATACAGGAGAACCATGTAAGTGTAAAAAAAAAGTGTTTTGATGTTTTAAGTGACAAAAGTAAGAAACATATCATCAAGCCATGATGAGATTAATCTTTATCTTAGTGGGCTAATCACAGTGGTCCCAGTGCAGCGACCGAGGAAAGATGAAGAAGAGGCAAATTTTTATGAGGTTTCCTCACTCGCCTAATTACCCTCCCCCCAACCCTCATCTGAATAAAACAAAATCCCTAATACGTTCAAGGAAATAATTTATTCTATTTCTTATGTAGTCATAGGGAAAACATAGTAGCAACTTGATAAACCCTGGACTTATCAGGGTTTTCCCATTAAATTAAATTAAATTAAATTAAATTAAATTATAAATTTTATAGGATGTGCTAGCTGTAAAAAATCAAGTATGAAAAAGTGTTTTTTGGAGTAATGCATTCAAACCAGTGAATAATGTGTTATAATATTATCAAGACACAATATGAAAGTTAGAATTATAAGAAATCATGAAAAGAGAAGTCTGCACAAGTCTTGAAACTTTCAAAAAGGTCTCCTGTAAAATTTCATAAATGTGACTTACCAGGTTTTTCCCCTGGGCTCTTCATTTGTTTACAATTCCTTCTAGTAGAATCGGCGGTGTCCGTCCACTAATCTCTTATATAAAAAATGTCAAATCCACCAACAGCCCTCTGATACAATAGTAAAGTTTTTCATGGTTTTTTGTAACTAGGCCTACGTATATTTAACTATCACTTTAATACTAATTTTATTGAGAGCACCAGATACTTGAAGGTAAATATCCTCACCCTGCGGTATTTATTAGGGAAATAGCAGGTCTGAAGCCTTAAACCACTAAAACAATCCTCAATTAACCATAAAAAAAGGATTAAATTTTATATAAAACAATTAGATAGGTATACAAATACATAAAATGAAAAAGGTTTGTACTCTAAATTACTGCTTGTTATTATTATAGCATTTTATAACAAACATATTCATTAATGTATTTGCGTATCTAATTGATTTTTATAAAAATTAATGAAAAATACGTTCTTAACTAAAAAATTGTTAGTTTTTTAAATAATAAAAAATGTATGTCAAAAAAGTATACAAATTGTTTTTAAAATGTCATTATTAGCTAAGGGAAGGGTATATCAATGTTTCTAGCCATTTACTTTGATCTTTTTGAGAACTTTCATATTAATTGCTCCAAAAATGAGCTAATTCCACCTTTTAATGTATTTTTTTAAATTACTATTTAAAATGTAAGGTTTTTTATATTCCAACTCACCTTTATTTGTACGTTAACAATTTTTGTAAATAACAAACACATTGGTAAGTAACGTGGGATTTTTTGTACGTCTGCAACGCGTCCCAGCGTTCCTGTAGGAAGCCGCCTTAAGGAATGAATCCAAGTTCCAAGGATTGGGATGAGGAAGGGTGTATAAAGTACGCGCACCCACATTAGAGTTAAGAGAGGAAGGTAAAACCATTATCTTGTGCATTCTACCGAGATTTGAACCTCGACCTCCCCCCGTCAATTGAAATATAGTATAATACAAGCCTGGAGCCTTAGATCGTGTAGCCCTGAGTGCAAATTTGTAAATAATTTAAGCCTAATATGGTATAAATAAAAATGTGTTCCTTGCATATTCGAATTCTGAAGGATATTCGAGGATTATAAGAAATGTTAAAAAGATTGAACCATATATGTTTTTTTTCAATTGTTTTAGGCCTATAAAATAATTGTTAAACAAACTTAACCCAAATTATTCATTTATCACACAATTGATTATATGGATGAATTAAAACAAACATTTTAAACATATACGATAATCTCTACAGCGCGAGGCTCAATATAGTTCGAGCTTCGAGCTTCGAGGTAGGAACACGCCCGGTGCACGTACTTTTTACACGAGGTGAACGATTCGGGGCTACGTGACAGAACAAGTAAAATATTATTATTACTATCATCATCACCGCGTCTTACTACCCGTTCGGTCTATACGCACTTACGCTAATGTGTAATGGTAGGGTGATTGTGAGATGAAGTGGAGGGACCTACAGTTTAACGTGGGATCCGAACCACGGTGGAGGCCTGGCATTCCACAGATTCACAAGTTGTGACTAACACACGTCTTGTCAGAGGTGAAGGAAGGGTTTGGCAATCAGATACATCTGTGTCGGGAGCGAGGACTGAACCCCGGATCCCCATCACAGAAATCCGATACCTTACCCCTAGACCACAAGGTCACCCAACAAGTAAAATAAAAACCACTCAATAGTTTTTTTGTTTGTTTTTTACATTCTGATAATACTGACATATGTTTAGGAACTTACTTTAGTAATATATAATTTAAAATTTATTTAACAAGTAGGCCTACTTTTTACACTTAAAAACGTATGAGTGGTTTTATTTTCCCCCCGTCAATTCCATGCAATTCAAGATCTAGATAGCTCGAGATGGGCTCGGTCTCTTTAAGTTCGAAATATCGAGACCGGGACCGAATTTAGAGCTGTGAAGACCCCAAAATTAAACAAATATTTTTGTATTCAATGTTTTGACGTTATAATTTAATTTAACTGTTAAAAGCTCAATCTTCAAGATATTATTTAAATAAGTAAGTTATATATTTTCATCAAAATAATTAGATTTGTTTGATATATGTTATCGGATGTAAGTAAAGTTTGATATAAAAAGTGTTTTTTTTTAATATCTTGCCATGACTATATAGCCAACAGTTTGTGGAGGCCCAGGGGCGTAAGCCCTTGTCACCCTCCGATAAATTCTGACCTAATTGAGACTACTGTACTTACAATCTCTTTTTCATGTAGCAACTTAAAGAACTAATGTGAACCAAACCAGAATCGAAGGAAAATAATAATAGCAACGTGAGAAAGTTTTCTTATGTTTACCATGTTTTCTATTATTCGGATTCAAAATAAGGATCAAAAAAAATATTTTAGCTATTTTTCTTTTCAGCGCAACGTCTTACTACCCTTTCGGGTTATACGCTTATATACTAACAATGCTAGTTTTCTAGGAATAAGGTTGTATTTAAACTAAGTGTACCCGCATTTGTGTGGATGTATAGTGGAAAATCATTTAGAAAAAAAAACACCCTTACTGCACCCAACCGGGATTGAAACTCAGATCTCTCCGTCATCGGCAGTCCAGTCTATTGATTCTTGTTACTAAGGCGGTCACCTCAGTCAGCGAGAAAATATAAATTACTGTCAGGCCACACACCTTAAAATACAATGGTAGGGCCTATATGTAATTTTATGGAACTACTTCTATCTTCTGTCTAAGATTATTCTCTCTTTAGACCTTCACCTACAATCACCATTTGTCATGTCAGTAAGAAAGGGGTGAAAGAAAACTACCTAATTTCTTATATCAAGGTAAAGAGGAAAACTCGTAGCCAGTTCTCAAATATCTTAAAATTTTCTGTTGTGTTAAAAAAAAAAGCGTTATTTGTTATAGGAAAGCTAAATCTAGTCAAACTTAGTCTCATAGCTCCGCAAACATGCTTAAAAAGTCGTTGAAAATGAGCTAATGTATAATATTACATTTTCACCAATTTATTTCAATTAATAAAACTCAAACTATAGATATGGTTGCTATGGAAAAAGAGCCCTGTTGAAATCTTTCGACTTAATTTTGGCGTGAACCATTATTTTGAAATAACGTATCGTAGAATTAAATATTGCGTTAGAGCTAAACGTCTACGCGGCAATTTCTCGCTTACCGAGGCGGGCCCCTTAAACATAATTTAAACGCAAGGTATATGCCAAATTTATTTGACATAAGTCATAAGTGTTTAAAAGTTACTGTGATTCCCACAAGTCTGCCATTTGAGATCCCCGCGCTGGCATATTGCAATTTCTCGTAAACCTCAGGCTAGTGTGGCGTGTATTTTCACAGTTATAATTATTAACACGTGACGTAAATGAGCACACATCCACTTTCTGCATGCACAGGTATACTCAAATGTACAGAGCCTCGGTATGATTTTTTTTTATCAGCAATCAGTCCAATTCAGTTGATGAACTTTTATTATTGAATCTACATTGCAAATAACGCACTTCATACTCGCACGATTTGTTAAAGCATGAACAAGAAATCCTCTTTGACAGATCCAGTATCTTATTGCGAAGTGTTTAATAGTCGTACATGAGCTCAGTCAGTATTGTCTGGTGAACAAAGGGGCCTGGGTTTGATTACCAGCATGCCCTAAACACTTATAATTAATCAAATTTAGGCTTCCCTTTGTGTAATGATAAATTTGAATTGACGGCCGAGTGGCTGGATGTTGTGTATTGATCTAGAATTGAGTTAATTTATAAGTTGTATGCTGATATAATTACTCAGTTTAAAAGGTGCACGTTAAATACACCAAAAATAAATAATGTAAACAAGTATTTGGTAAAATCAACTATTGATTCAGTAAAATCATAGAGTTTAATTTTCTTCGCGTTGTGGTCAAGGGTGTCCTGGAATTTAATGACAACTTTTTCTCTTCATTTAAAAAGTTTGTCATTTAATT
Source organism: Timema bartmani (assembly GCA_902151455.1). NCBI lineage: Eukaryota > Metazoa > Arthropoda > Insecta > Phasmatodea > Timematidae > Timema > Timema bartmani. The sequence goes on along the minus strand of CABFWB010000126.1, from coordinate 12,525 downwards.
CCACTAAGCTCATGACAGATATTCAAGAACTGTTGATATCACCATGTGGAGAAATTTAAACTCTATGTTTGTACTGAAGCAAAATTTTATTTATTTTGGGAAAAAGAAAAGTTTTGCTATAAAAACTGCAAACATACTGGCTTTTTCTAGCGTTCCCTACAATCCCACCTTAAGGGCCACACCTAAAATTTAAAATATTGACTGGGTCGCCACTCAGAAAATTCCATACTATCAGCATCTTAAATTTTTAAACTCAATTTTAAAATTCCTATCAAGTATAAAAAGAAAATTAAGAATACCTATACACAAAATTTTTAGCACTGAATTTTTTTTCTCACAAACTTTAAACTTTCTTTAATTAAATGTGTGAGTATTAAATTTAAAATCTTGTGTTATCGTTCCTCTCATATTTTATGACAAATGCTTGTCCGTTATTTCACCAAATACAATAATGATCAATTTCCAAATGATGTGCAACGTTTATTAAAGATGGATCAGGTTCCATCGTAAGTTGGTGCGTGGTTGTATGAATATAACTAAGAATAAGTCTATGCAGGGCTGTGTTCTTGACCCAGAATCAGTCCGTGCGTGGTTGTACGTAAGTAGCTAAGAATCAGTCCTTGCAGGCCTATGTGTATTTAACTCAGGATCAGTCCATACGTGGCTGTAGCCAGGTAACTCAAAATCAGTCCATGCTTGTTTGTATGTAACTCAAAATCAGTCCATGCTTAGTTGTATGTAGGTAACTCAGAGTCAGTCCATATCCAATTGTATGTAGGTAGTTTAGAATATGTCAATAGTCCAGCAAGTGATATATAAACCTGCTGACCCCCTACGCCCCCTACCCCAACTTTGATTGACCTAACTACATACGTGAACCTATTTATCAACCCTTAATTCATAGGTAAATTGTTTGAAATCATATTTATAAGATTTAAGAAATTTAAAATAAGGATTGCTGCAGGCCAAAATATTACTGCGCTCACGTAATAGGACACGTAGCGCTAAAAATATATCCTGAACAGCTACACCCCGATTTAGATAAGAGGGAACTTTTTGACGGCTACAAAAGTTAATGAAACAAATCTCATATATTTATACTTTTGATAAAGTAATATGAATTGCAAAGATCACTTGTGTTAACAATGTTGACAGCAAAAGTTTATATTTTTTTTTAAAAATCTCCTTGTTAACAGAATCCTCCTATATACCGTAAAGGAGTGTTAACAATCTACAAGAAGTTGTGTCAGTGAAACGCCACAAAGTGGTCCAATTTATGGCGTGGATTACACTAAGTTTATCGAGATACAAAATTAAATCCAAAGTTTTGAGCATGATACTGATCCCGTTGATCGTTTCGCCTTGCAGAAAGTTCTGTGTAGAGAGTCAAACGTGTGTGTGTATTTTATCTGGAGAGTTTATTTTTAACAAAAAAAAAACCTGTCTTAACATTGAAAGCCACTCCCCGAAGGGCTCAGCGGGTCAATCGATGGCCACCAGCGATTAAAACCGAGCGGGCGACAAGCAATGTGCGTGGCATAAACAACCTAACAGTTACAACTTGTATGGCCACGTACTAAAACACACAAACAGATTTCAAACAGATAAAACACCATGGGTTTTTTTTTATAACCATATCCACTCAAATTTGTTCTCACGTCTTAGTGCTTTCTTAAGCTTTATATGGAGTTAGCTAAAGTGACATCATCGATAGGAACTTATCGACGACGAAGAACCGATTGTTTTTGTACTTCGATAATTAAGCTGTACAAATAGATTCAATTTACATTTTTAAATAATTCATGTTTAGTGGTACGTTTCGACACAACCATCAATAGGAAGTTGGTATACGTAAAGTATGCACTCATTTGAAAATACCACCCTGAGTGCACTCGACCACAATTCTAACTCCGACCTTCCCGTCAATAACACTTTAGACCCGTGGTCGGTATTTTTTTTTTCTGTCCAGATTGACTTATAAAACTTATCAAATGGTTCCGCGATTCCCGCCCCTCCCCCCATTTGCTTCTTAACTCTACTTTGATTTTGTCTTGTCCCGCCCACTTTGGTGGCCGAATGGTCTAAGGCGTCACTCTAGCAGTAGACTAAACTGCCGATGACTGGAAGATCAAGGTTCGAATCTCGGTCAGGTGTGATGAGAGTGGTTTTATTTCAAACTGGTTTTACACTCTCTCTCCATCAAGTACGGGTACACTTTCTCTAAATATAACCTTCCTAATCACGAAAAACAATTAGAGTAATTCGTTAGTAAGCGTAGAGCCCGAACGGGTAGTAAGCGACAGTGCTAAAAATGTTCTTGTCTATTTCCCTTATTTATTCCATAAATTCAACTTTTCCTCAAATACTTATATACTTTTAAAAAAGCTCCATGGTGTGAACTCGCAAGTGAGCTATACCAATAGAGCAGCCGCTGCCGTTAACAATGATAGTGCCAACATTTGTGGATAGAGGGTGTCATATTGTCAGCACAGCGATCCCTCAGGCCGTTAATCTCAGTTTTATAAATCGGAGCTGTTACTTCTTTATTCAGGTAGCTCATCTGTCCTCACGAGACTGAGTTTGACCCCGTTCCAGACCCAATGCCTTATAGAAAATATGAAATCGTCGGTGATCAAACCCAGGACCTATGTATCTGTAGCCAAGAACTCTGACCACTAGATCTGACAGAGGTGGTCTATCGCCTCCTTTATATAGAAAAAATAATTTTTAGTAAAATACAAGTTATATACTAGAATATTTAATTTTTCATATAAATGTATCGATTGTGGCCGATCAAGGTTATTTTATTCAATCAAATATAAATTGATATCACTTGATATATTTGCAAGTTTAGAAGACTCAAGATTGAATTTTAATGAGGGGGGAGTTTTCTAACGCGATCGACCGAAAATTTCCGCGAGATCGACTGCGATCGGCCCGTTGACGATCCCAGATTTAGACCGTTCGGCCTCCGGTGGGAGTAGATTTGAATAACAATGGTAAATAATGAATAGATATAATTTTTATTGGAGTTTAAATGAGAAAGTGGACGCATTTATTGAAATTATAAACTAGATTTAAATAAAATCCTACTCAATAAATTGTTATAAGATTCCTGACGATATTGGGAATATTACAGCCATCTTCACGAATTTAAGAACTACAGTAAATATATATATATATATATAAACACTACAGAATTCAAATGAAAGTGTAAAGCATCTTAAGCTACATTTAATGTGAACTTAAGTAATAGCCATATTTGTCATTGGTAATATTATAATTAACAGCATTTCTGTTCTTAAGTCAAAGTTACCTACACCTTTCTTTGATAGATTAAAAAAAAAATACTTACGAGCTCCTTTTCAATCTAATGTAACTTTCGAAGCTTTGTGAATATCTTTACTAGAGTCTTGTCGGTAAAATTACGTTGGATGACAATGTTCTTGACTCTGTACTGTTAGCGTGAAGTACACATTCTTGAAATCGGCAATCACTCAACCCCGATAACAAAACAGTGTTTGTTTGGAGTGTAATAGCTCTTCAAGCTGAGAACACGTACTTGAAACTTTATCGGGCGCTATACTGATTAGTTAAATAAATAAGTTTTCTAGTTAATCATTAATTTAAGCATTCATATATGACATATTTATTGAAATAGTACAGTAGTTATTGTTAGTCTTAGTGGGAAATTAGCCAGTATATTTCTAAGAATGATGAATGTAAATCGCTCACATTGTCATATATGTTGTGTATTTTTAATAAGTTTCAAATGTTTTAAGATATTTTGGGGGCGTTTTCCCACTGTCCGACAACAACTAATTAGTAAAAGGAAGGTTTAAAAAAAACTATAAGTTGATGAACAACATCAAATGCGTTCGAAAAAAAACCATAGTTACTAGATCTACTTTCACGTATTCATACGTCAGGTCATGTGACCTGCAGCTATCATTATTGATAGGTATCAACATCTATAAATTAACACTAAAAAACTAGTAAAATTATATCAATTTTTACCGAAAAAGTTTGTTTTTCTTAAGTCCCTACATATGAAAATTGGACTGTATTATAGAGCTGTCAAAAATTTCCCGCAAAGTCGAGACTGGAATGTGGTTTTTGTTCTCTTAGCGGCATAAGTGGCCTACGACGTTAGTGAAAATCAGAGAAACATGGGAAATAATTTTGTTAATGAAACATGATTAAAATAGCGATTTTCTTGATAGTAAAACATTTTAAAAAAATACGTTGACAAAAAAAAGTATAAACATTGAAATCATCAACAAATATGGCCATCAAAAACACAGTTGTTTCGTTCGTCAAACAAATGAAAGATATGTTTTTTCACCCGAACATTTATTGTGTTATATTATTTTTGTTAAGTTTTGACATGACTTTTGACAAGACAAATCCATTACTCCTTCCCAAATAGAAGCCCTTTATCATATCTTAGCCATAATTAATGTTGCACAGGAGTTTAAACCAGGGTGGACACATACCTTGAATTTCATTCCTATCTGTTAGCACAGTCTCTAAATATTTGAATTTGTAAATTTCTTCATAACGCTTGTTGTTTAGGTTTTTCAGTATTTTATTTTTTATTTTTCCTGCCTTAACTTCTTTTCAATATGCCTTGATAAATGACGATTTTTCAGTTTATGTTCCGTTTTCGTATTACTTTGATCACATAATTTAACAAGAACGCTAGCTATTACTAAATATTAACCTGTTTATAAATTATTCATACGTTATTAGATATTTTATATATTATTTGTGGCTCTGTGGTATAAAAAACCGACAATGTACACCAGCTAATTTCAAAATTCCATATTTGGGAAATGCATTCAGTTAAAATGCCATAAATAAGATATTTAACTTTAGTTTCATGTTTAGATACGTAATTAATATAGTTTTTTTAGCCAAGTATCTGAATTCCATGATTTCACCTAGTGTTTTTTTTTATATTCCTTGACATTTCCCGGCTGTCCCTGGTATCAAAAAAAATTACTTGACTTCCCCAGGGTTTTCCTGCCTGTAGCCATACTATTGAGGCAAGTTGGTATATTGGTGCCTTGGAGCGCCCTTATTGTAAGCTCATTTATTAATATATTTCCTGCTTTCTAACCACGTAGATACAAATATGCCCCCTCCTTCTCTTCAAACTGAATTCAAATAATATTCTCTAAAAGGTTGTTGGTCATCGGCTGGAAATCAACGCCTTGTCGCCTTCAGTAAAGGGCATAATGTCTTAGATTCTAGACTAGTGAGACTAAATTCTATCACTGATCTAGAAGCCCAGATAAGATAGTAAAACACTAATTATTGGTGGGTACGTAGAAAAATACGTTATTTTCCTCTGATCTGGTTTGCCAGTGGGGTGTAATAACGGTGTGTGTTATTTTTTTTGTTAAGTAGTTTCCCTCTTTCTCCACGCAAATGAGAGAGTATTCTCTCTCAATTCTATCTAACTCATCCCAATCTCTTTAGTGTAGATCTGCTGATAGCCCGGACCGGTAACAATAACAAAAGTTAATAATCCTTGTGATAAAAGGTAGAGTTTTTTAATCACCGAGTGTTACCATCTGTTGAGGTTATACGCAATATGATACTTACTCTAATGTGGTAACGATGAGGAAGGAAGCATTTTAGTAGTAGCTTACCCGCATTTGCGTGGAAAGAGAAAGAAAAACCATTTAGGGGGAAAAAACCTCAGTAGACTCGAACGGGATTCTAACTCTGAGCTCCCCGCCTTCAGCAGGTCAGTCTAAACCTTGATTCACAAGTTCACTGAAAATAGAAAGCAGAATCTTCTTGAGTGGCACATCAACTCACACACTGTATGTTAACCCATGATGCATTGCAACGCTAACTTGAAACAGCTGATTATCAACATATTTTATTTTCTAGTGGATAAACATATTTTGTATCATTCTCCTGATAGATGTTTTCAAATTATTACGCTGTGTCGTGGCACAATCCAATACATCAATACACACGCCTTCCATTAAGGGGCTATTTCAAATCTCCTTACAACGGCCAACGAAGCTGTCTGCTTGCTTCTGACTGTACAGCGCATGCGTCATCAAATGCGCATGCGCGCTGATTTAATATGGCTGGTTTTGAGATTTGATTGGTTCTCCTGTGCCGGACATCTCAGGCAGAGCGGACGAAGTAGAGATGAGTTGAACTTTGCAGAACAGCTCGTGCCAATGAGGCAGAAATCTTGTGATCGGCTTAAAGCTCATCACGTGACCACGTTTCTGTTCTGTGCTAGTTTTTCAGCGAGCGTGTGAATCCACAGTAACACAAGAGTGGCGCTTAGACCATTCGGCCACTGAAGCTGGTGAGGGATATTTTTAAAACGGTGTTAAATAAATCAGCGTTCTCATACTGTTGTAATGATAGCCAAGCAGTAGTTGCATTTGAGCGCATGAATGCTGCTTGCTACCGTAGAACTGCAGTGCTGCAGTTTGAAGTGCAAAGAGTGGATGCGCATCTAGGCTTTTAAAGATACCGCAAGATATGCTCATGTGAGTTACGTGTCAGCTTGCCGTGATGCATGATAGCGCAGGTCTCGCGATTATGCCCGCTAACCTTGGAGTTACCTTTACCGGAGTGTGGGTTATTCAAGAAAAAACATTTTAAAAAAACACAGGACTACTAACATAGCACTTGGCCTGGCATTCAATTCACTAGAGTGTGGATTATTCAAGTTGGAAAAAAGAGAAAATACACTAAAAACACACCCGGTTTGGCGTTCACTTCACTGGATTGGAATTTTTTTTTAAGTTGGAACAAATAAAACACATTAACGTTACAAATGCAGCCCCCC
>CABFWB010000125.1:453341-476704 GCA_902151455.1 Timema bartmani | reverse complement strand
TTTTTTTTTTTTTTTTGAGAGGTATGGACGATAAGAAGATTTATAAAATATATTTTTTAAATGGTTGTCCATTTGTCTGGGTTTTTTTTATTTGTTGCCAAGATACTGAAAAAGTACTCATCGATTACAGATGAGACTTATGTTGCTCCACTTATCTTTCTGGATAATGGTAAACAATATACCTTCACTCAATCTCATCAGGGATCAAAGAAGTGATTGAAAAAACATGGGCGTAAGCAGTAAACCTACACCGTAGTCTTGGCATGAGTACATATCATAGGATTTTATACGTGTTAGGGAAGTCATAGGTCAACGAGAAGCCGAATGTAGGGAGTTCGTGCTTATTTGGGAAACTTTGAATACGCATAAATAACCGCTCTCGAGTCAGTTTCATTCTTTTCTAGCAATTAAAGTTGTTGGATGTGCTGAATGTTTAGTGCTTAGTGTTTGGTACCAAACCGGTTGCACAAATATGTTTGGTGTGATAGGACGCTCACTAGATGGCGTTTCTTTCAATTTACTCTTTCTGTTTCTTAGATTGCAAATTAAAACTGTTTAGTTTGGTGTTCATTGTAACATCCTTTCACGCAAGAGACTGTTAGCGTGACTTGAGTTTTCGTCTTAAATTAAGCTACTTTTTAAGTTTTTACCTTTTAATATCAAGAGAATCCTCGAGGTTATGATGAATATTTATAATTTATGTGCTCCCGAACCCAAAATAGGGGATTGTGCAATTATTCTGTTCGTCCCCATATCTATCTGCCTGTCTGTATGTATGTATGTATGTCCCTGGCCACGGATGCAAAACGAATGAATTGTGTTTCAACTTGATATTTAGATTTTATATGACTCTATCTGGGACATTTTTTTTGACCTGGATTTCAAATTAAGGGTAGCTTATTGATGAGTAATTTTCTTGAACTCCATATTTTTCGGAAATAACTCTACCGCTTTTTCTTAAAATGCGTGTCTTGGATTTGTTTGACATGGCAAATGTAAGCATGTGCTCCTTGTTTTAGTGATAAATGAAAGTATGGTCAAGTGGTCAAAGGTGCTAGGCTCACAAAAAAAAAAATACATCAAACGCTCAAATTCACTCTTCTAGGTTTTTTATGATGAAAATTCAAAGGATCGTATTTCTGGATTTTGAAGTAACCCGCACCAGCAGCAAAGCGGCCCAAGGTATTAGGGTCTAAATATAGATATATGTATAAAAAATACATCAGAGGTACTGTAAATATCTTCAGGAATAGCTAAGTTCCTTCACAAATTTTATTGGTCTTTAATCTACGTGGTTATCCCGTAAATGTACACAAGATTTTATTTGATTACTACATTGCATGCTCTGAGTTTAACATGCCTTTTAATGGAAGGATTCATTTAGTTTATTTGTCTGAATATTTTATCGATGTAAATTTAATACAAATTAAAACATAAAGATGTTTAAAATTACCTATGTGTATGTTTTATTTGTTGAAAAAGATACACGTTCCAATTTGAAAAAATTAACCATCACAAAACTTAATTTATCTTTGGATTTATAATTGAAATGTATTCTGTAACTTCTTTGATTATAGTTGATTTGATGATCAAGTGAGACATAAAACATGAATTTTACATTTGATAAGGGAATAAAACGATTTATCGATTGCTTTAATAAATTATATTATAAAAAGCATCAAATTTAGTGTATTTTAATGGAAAAAATATAACATGTATATTAACCGGACGTCCAAGTTATATTCATGAGAAATATTATCACAATCTGTACAGTGGTGATTGAGCAACAAACAGAGAGATAACATTTGAGTTTTATTATATTAATAAGATGATTGTTTCCATCACAAAACACTAGTTGCCAAGTATATTTATAGTTTTTTTTTATATTTCCAAGGACCTCGTCACCAAGGAGACTTATATTTGGTTTGTTTATCTTTCCCAACGCCTTGTTGTCAAGAAGACTTACAAAGAATATCCATATATTAATTAAGATCAATTTAAATTTTCACAAATCAAGGACGCGTAGCTACACTAAAATTGGGTTTATTTGATACATCTTCGCTCTCTGATTAGAAACTATGACGGTATATAACTTAACATGTTCGCTAAATAATGAGTATAACAGAATCAGTCTCGTCTCGATCCGATGAGTACTTATTGAGTTTACCGGCAACAAACAAATAGATAGGCAGACAGAAAATCGATCGTACAGAGAGGTTAAGAGTTTTATTACTATGTATAAAAGATATAATAAAAATGTTTGATAAGAGGAATTGCATCTGCACTAGCGCGAGAATAGTCTGATAAGACCACAGTGGTATTAAATGTTTAAACAACCCTCAGTCGAGATTCGAGTCTGGATTTCTCAGACTCTAACAGTGCAGTATCTTGCCAAGTTCAGACTATGTTGCCACTTGTGTGGGACAAATTAAATTAAAATATATACTTTATCACTCTCGTTATATTTTTAAATGACATTCACACAATGGCTATGGAGAGTCATGATTGCATGGGGTCCTTAAAAATACTTCCTAATTTTTGTTCTTGTGGTTTTTTTCTGTTCACTTCAATTTATACAAGAAGGAACTATTTTGACGGTTACAAAAGTGACTAAAACCATTGTTAGTTAATTTAATTTTAAAGTGACGTGGTTGACCTCAATGGTCTTGTGGTAAATCTCTCACCTCAGGACCTAATATTTGTGGGTTCAAACCCAGCTGTGGTTGTCGGATGTTTCTTAAGGGATAAAAATCAATAGCACAATATTTTAATCGGAGGGGAGGTAAAGTCATTAGTCCTATGTCAATTATTAAGGCATGTAAATAAACTCTGGAAGGAATTTTAAAATACCTTTCCCGGTAAAATTGGAAGGCCCTTTTTCCCTCGCTTATATAAATTTATAATGGGAGGCAACGGGAAACTACCACACATTCTGAACTCCCTTAGTTCAAGGGATTTCTACCAGATGATACAGGTAGCACTATCCAGATGAAGAGCCTAGTTAATGCCTAGCTCCAGCCTGATATAAATCACATCAAACTAATCTTTAGGTTATTTAATTAAGAAGAATAAAGTCATGTGATCAGCATCCATCCACTTTTTATAGTTGTCACCAATACCTTTTAAATAATACAGTAGGCCTACTAATAATGTAAAGATATGTTATCTATATTGACAGTAAAAAGAAATGTTTGTATTTTTTATAAGTTCCATGCTAACGAACATCTACCATATTTGAGTACATAAAAAGGTAAAAAGAAATATAATGCTAAAACCACCAACAGACTTGAGAGTTATTCGACAGGTAGGTTTTTCCATGGGGGGTTACAGCCAACCATGTGTGACAGCCCACCATTTTAGAGATTGTCTCAACTTATCTGTACATTGGACCCCAAAGGTGTGAACTCTCTTCAAAGACGATTGTGATTGACGGATGAAGATAAATTGGGAGGGATACGTGAGATATAAAAAGGCAACTGTTAAAGTTTCGTTTGTTTTTTAACGTTTAGTAGCACTGACCGACATGGGTCAGGTTCTAATTTAATTGCTACCGGAATAAACATATGTAGTTTTCCACATATGAATAACTGCCTGTATCGGTAGGCATTTGGGATCAACATCAGGATCGTACCGTGTGGTTTTTCAGCGAAGGAAAGGTCAGTGTTTGAGTTTCAGAAGGGTATTATGAGGGTTTTTTTTTTCAAAACTCCTTCCCCCTTTTTTCCCCTATGCAAATTTTGTTACCTTTCCTCTGAGTAGTAACTTCCCCATCTCTACTCAATTACTGTAATCAAATCTGGATAGCTCGTACGGGTGATAGCAACGAACAAAATAAAATGTTTTAAATGTAGTTTTTCCATTCTATCTACACGCTAATGCAAGTACACTTCTTATCAACTAATTTCCTTATCGCTACATACCCCAGGTATTAATCTATTGATAGCCCTTTTGCTAGGTGTATTTGCAATAGAAGGTATCAATTTGTAAAATTAGATGTATGTTATTGTGCTTTACACCAACTCGTGAGACTGGTGTTTGATTCCCAACTGGATGTATGAAGGATCTTTTTTTTTTACTCATCGTTGTTTATTCTCCTCTCTATAGATAATTATTTTTAGCACCACATCATACTACCTGTTCATGTTATACGTATATGCAATAGTAAAACTAACGAGTTAGAGACGAGGAAGTTTGAATTTAGAGGAAGTGTACTCTCACTTGATTGGAGGGAGAGTCTAAATCCTTTTTAGAAAAACCACCCTTCCGTACACCCGACTGGAATTCAAACCTCCTATCTTACTGTCATTGGCCGTTTGTTAGTCGAACCTAGCCTAATTTTAATAGCGGTTTTTATTACAAAGCAAATAACCACATTAAAGTAATCGCCAATGAGAAAAATATTTGCTTTAAAAAATTATAGAGAAGTTTAGAAAGCTTACAAGACCGTTCAATACCTATTTATTTATTTATTTATTTATTTATTAAGATCTGGTCTTTTTTTTTAATTTAAGGCCATGTATATATAGTTTCGATTTGGATTTTAACCAATCCACCATTTGACTGCTGATTGAACTGCTTGTTATTCACATACTGATAGATTGGTTGAATCAGTGGTTTTCGTAGGCTGTGCCAGGGAACCCTAAGAGTGCTATGATGGTGTCCTAGTTGGGCCAAGATTATAAGGTGATATTTATAAGTCTACGAGTATTGCACCAAATTATATTTTTGACTTGGCTATTATTTACTCAGACTTTACTACAGCAATTTTTAACCGCCACAAATACATCCTAATCTTAAGGTCACCCTAATTCATCCAGACTGGACAACAGGGGATTTTAAATTATTATTATTTATTTATTTATTTACTATCACTGCGTCTTACTGCCTGTTTGGGTTATACGCATATATTATAACTAGTTTAATGGGATAGGGATTTTGAAAGAAACATTTTAGCGATAATATACTCACATTTGCATGGAAGGAGATGAGGAAACCATTTAAGGAAATCCATTCAGTAGACCCAACCGCGATTCGAACGGTGATCTCCCCGTCATCAGCAGTCCATTCTAACACGAGAGTGATGTCGTAGACAATTCGGCCACTTATGTGGGTCTTTTTTAATTAAATGTGCCGTTAAATATAGAGAATGTATAAAAGTTCAAGCGCTAGTAATAAAGTTAATGAGCACCCATCTACCCTAAGTAAATGAAACAATATCAGTTAAATTATAAGGAGCAACACTAACTTCTGATTAGGGAAAGTGCTGAAAGCACTTTAATATATACTAAACCGTTCAAAGTGCAACTGGTTATGTATGACCTATCAACGCTCTAAAAGTTCATAGTCAGGCGTGTTAACAACCCACCGAATTCTTTCTTGTCATCTTAATTACTCGAGGTCATTAATAGCGATTCAAGGCACACCCTTGTTGTTCTCGACACCTCCCTTCGAGGGAGCGACGGACTAGCGTTCCTAGCAAGTCACAGGAAACACACCCTTCTCCCTTTATCCTCTCAACTTCTCTCAGCTTTATTAGAATTCCTCGCTAAATGAGTGGCGTGACGTCATTCGCTGGATGTCTGAAGATAAGCGTGGATATATAGGGGAGAAAGATGCAGAGGACAGGGTCAGCCCCGGATAATATTAACGGTCGGTTGTACAAAAATAACCAGTGGTTTTATCAGAGATAATATGTAAGTTGATCTATAATCAGTGTCTCGTACCTTATTTTCAGTTTTATCATTAACAACTAGGAACTAATTATTGATCAAATCTCTTGTCAAGATAACGAGCCAATTCTTTATCATCGACTGTTTAATTCTACTTTCATCTTGTTGATAGGACACCTAACCTATAAGTTTTAATTACTGAGTTAGTTTCTTCTCATCCTTATTTAATTGATTAATAAAAGTAAAGTTTGTGTTTTATAATAATATATTTATTTTTAGTGAGACCTATTTTTAAGGATAGAAGTGTTAATTATTCTGATAAAATTTTTCAAATCTTAAATTAAATTAAAAATAATGTTTGTGATTAAAAAAATATTAAAGATAAGAAATTAGATTCTCTTTAATCATCTATATTATTAAAAGTCAAATGGTGTATAGCCTATACAGTGTGTTTGGAAACTCATAGCCCAAACAGCACATATAGCCGGTTTGAACCAAAAGTGATACAAAATCCCTTTACACTTACATCCAAAAACCTATACTAATACCATTAAATTGTGCCCAAAGTTTCGGCGTACATCGCTGGGAGAGCAAAGCTGTTCAAGCATGCGTGTACAACAGGTTGCATATGAGATGGGTGCGCGGCACTACACATGTAATAATGGCAAGAACTTTCTGTGATGTAGGACCGTTAATGATGACCCTCGCATTTCTAGATGGACTGATGTGCTACTTACTATTAATTGTAGTATGTGTTGCTGCCATGCTCCAAAATGTCGAGGTGTGTAGTGCCACGTGCCTAACTTCTACGCAACCTGTTGTACACGCATGCTTGCACCGCTTTGCTATCCCGGCACTTTATGCTGAAACTTTGGGCACAATTTAATGGTATTAGCATAGCTTTCCAGATGTAAGTGTATGGGATTTTGTACAACCGTTGGTTCAAACAAGCTTTATGTAAGGTTTGGCCTATGAGTTACCGAACACACTGTATATGTGTGTGTGTGTAGAGAGAGAGGGATAGAGAGAGAGACAGACAGAAAGAGAGAGACAATTTTCAGTACTTTTCAATGATATAGAAATCTGAAATTTCGTGAAATTGAAGAGGAACTACTTAAAAGGTGCGAAAATTTTTCAAACTTGAAAAATGATCATAAATTAAAACAATATTTAATTTTATTTAATCATTTTAATTCTTCACCATGTTATTTGCATTTCAAAAGCAAGGGAAAACCTAGAATATAAATTTCAATCTCAAATCCAAAGATAAACTGCAGATTATAATACAGTGACCTGTGTTCATGGTTTGGTTGATTTATATTCATATTAATTAGCAAAAATTGTGTATTTGTTCAGTCTCACAGGTTTTGTTAAACGTAGTTACTGAAGTTGAGTTTACACTCACATAGCACAACTACAAACCGAATACTACTCTAATTAAGACATCTAGAAATTTAGAGTAAAAAATGACATAATCTTTTAAATAAAACTAACGTTTGATTGTTGGTTTGTGTATATATAGCTCAAAACAGGACCCATTCAATGAAACCGACCTAGCAGCGACAAAATTGGATACCAATCTAATCCACGCAACCATTTAAACCGGGTAGTCTTATGGGATAGTGTTTTTCATACCAATAACAGAGTTGGTCCCTATAGACCCTGACATACCTTTTATTTTGAGACGGAGTCATCTCCCAGTTAAACAAGTGTTCTCAATGACTATTAATAAGACACAAGTTCAAATCTTGGATAGTGTAGGTATTTATCTGCCCAAGCTAGTTTTCAACCATAGCCATTAATTATACGTGGCCTTATTCAGGGTGCGAAGCTCAACAGACGTAAGGGTTAAAGTCGTTGAAGGATCAATTCAGGAGACATTGATACCAAAAAACCATATAGAGTTCAAAAAAAACATACAGAAAGTTTGTAATTTATCTATTAAAAATAAAATAAAATGTTGCAATGGTAACTTTAGCAACTCCTACTTAATATAAATAAGTGACAGAAATATATGTTTATAACGAACTAGCCCAAACTAGCAAAACCTAACTTTTTATGCATCTATAAATATAAGTTTCGGTCTTGTTAGCTGGGTAACACTGACATCAACCTGTCAGACAGGCTTAAATACTAGTAGATAAATAAAATTTGAGATGAGGATTAGACTAATTACGTTTTACTGTCGATATTTATCAATATTGTTACAAAATTGTTTAAAACAGTTTTCTTAAAGAACGTGTCATAAATTTTAGTTCAGTGTAATGGATAAATAAATATCAGGCAGCCTAGACCAGTGATGGGCAAAATACGACCCGTGGGCCAGATGCGTTCCGCAGACAGCTTCAATGCGGCCCGCGAAAGTATTCCAAATTTCGATAAAAATGTGCTAAAAAGATAAAAACAGGAAAAAAATCCACTTGGCACTCGTTTGTTTTTATTTATATTTTAGATCTTAGTGACAAGTGTTAGTCTACAAAGAATTTAATATTTCCCGACACTTTCACTCCAAGCATTAGCTTCACTTCTACGAGTCCCCTTGTTCCAGTTGGAACCAGATCATGAAAAACTTTTAGAATAACAGTTCCACTCATTATCACACACTCTTTCATTTAAGTATTGTAGGTATCTGTTTTATTTAAGTATTTGTTAAATAATTTAGACAACTCACATTGCATCATAATTAGAAATCATTATAATACAAATCCATTTAATAATTAATAAGACTTAATTGTACAATAGTTTTGTAAAATGTACCATTCTAACTTTTGAATAGATTGTGTTAGCCCGCCTGACGTTTTTCTTTTTTTCTTTTGGGACTCTCCGAAAGGTTTGCCAATCACTGGACTAAACTATCAGACACATAAAGTGTATACATCATAGCCAATCTTATGTATACATTTTAATTATGTCATAAGCATACATTACAAATACAGTGTTTTGTATACTGTTGCCATGTATGTTCTATCTGATTATTTAATATAAACTATGATCCAGTGATAAGAGATTGTGATCCCTGATTCACTTTATTGCAACGCAAACTGTTCTTGATATAGGATCAAGTTGATTGGCAATCCGGTGGTTGAACAATCAATATTATGATATAAGTGCAACTGACCCTAATTATACTTTCTTCTAAAGTTGGGGTTAAGAAAACCGTTCTCATCTCTTTCTTGGTTACGGAAAAAGAGGGTAATGTTAAATCAACAACAAAAAATGCCGCTGACGGAGAAATTGCGCTTTGAATTTCAGTTAAGTGTACTGAAAATGTATTATTCCCTAAATGGTCTTCCACTATCCCACCAAGTAAGGGATCACGTGTGATCGCTAGAAAAAGATTCAAATCTTAGCAGGGTTTAACTTGAAATTATTACACACGTGTGAAGTTTCATCCCCTCTTCTTGCTGATGCATTTCCTTTGGTCAATTTACTCATCTTATCCTAATTTATTAAAACTTTTACTAACTCTTTTTAAAACTTGTGGACTTAAAAATATACTACTGTCTTATCTTGTAGCCTTTGGGAATCTAGAGCATGCAAGTATGACAGGCTGACAAATCGTACCGTCAATAATTGTTCTAAATCAGCAGTTATGCACGCTTACCAAGTCATGTTTTAAGATACAAAGATTGTTTTACCAATTAGCATAAAACAAAGTATTGACAAAACCAGTATCTTAGGGAAACATCCCTCCTTTTTTTTTGTACATATAAGCGAGTTTTTAGACTTTTTGAGGAGGGGGGGGGGCGGAAAAGTTTCCAGTTGTTGAGGGGTTATTTCGAAGTGATTGACATAGTCAGCCACTGAGTTACATCAACTTACGAAGTGAACATCCTACAGCTTGAGTCACTGTTCAGTACGGAGCAGGAAACCCCAAATCATCTTGAAGGTCTTGAGATATAAAAGAAGCGTGAAATTATGGGTGGCCGTGTGTTCGACACCAGTTAGTTATAACACCAAGGAAAGGTCAGTCCGTGGAAATGATTAGTATTAACATTAATAGAACGAGGATATATCACTTAATTCGTTCAACCCGTTCTACTGTCTAAAAACCTACATCACATTTATAAACTCTTATAGAAATTAATATATTTCGATAAACAAAATCAAAAAAACCAACACAATTAATTGTCGTTGCTTACCCATCCCACTAAGCTATCCTGACACGTAGGTCCATGTTTTGGGTGGAGTAGTAACACTACCAACCATTAGATGAACAGATAACACAATCAACTTCGAATCAAAAAGTTCGGGTTCTATCTTGAACAGATACAGTCAAGTATTTTACTTAAAATGTGATTTCCCAACTTCATTCAAAATTCTTAAATTTCCCCCTCATTTTGTTTGCTCTAATCCCGAAATATGTATCAAAAATATATTGTATTTATATAAATCCTTCTCGTTACTCCATCTCTGCCTTTATTATTTTCAAAGAGATCCTAAATTATGTTTTATAATAAATGAGGTTTGGTATGAATCAAATAATTATTGAGGAAATATTTTTGAAAATGAAACTTTAATGTACATTCTTGAAAATCATTTACAATATATATCATTCTTTCCTATTTATTTCTAAGATAATGTATAACACTCTTTGGAAGAATATCTTAAATATTTTAAGCATACAAATTTGTGTCGCTCTTATTTGGATATTGCTAAGGTTAGCTCTTAGTGCTAAATTAATATTAATATTATACCGCAAAATTGTTACAACATTGTAAGGAGTTTTTTAAATCATATGAATTAAAATGCATCAATAATTTTCTTATGTTTTATTATAAACCATATTTAAATAGTTTTAAAATATGTGTCTGACAGAAGCTATAAACCTGGATCTTTGGTTTAAGCTGCTAATGTTCTACCAACTTGGCCTAACAAAATATATCAGTTTGTAGTGTTTTTTCAATATCATTTTGCAGGATCATAATAAGTTTTTTTAAGTTATAAAGATAATGCTGTGTGTTAGAAAAGTTATTTACACGAAACGAATCATTAGTATCACAGCTAATGCACTTCAATCTTATGATTTTTTAAATTGCCTATGAATAAAGAAATGGTGGCAAAGGAAATAGATTTAAGCGAAAATTATACATTATTAACATACATATTTATATATTCAGAAATCCATACACTGTACATATTTTGTTAAACACTTTTCAATACAATTAAGGTAACGTTTTTAGGTAGTCCTTTCTTTTTCTTTCATTGGTATTTAGCTCTAAAACTTACACTTTACATAACGACTAGAAACATTTTGATATATAATTAACTTACAATAAATACGATTTCAGCGATAAGGTTAATAGCTAGTATTTCTTTTAAAAGAAGATGAAAAATATAACAATGCAAAAATTATTTCTAAATATTTGTTGGAATCACATGGTACTTCTGTTGAAACTTGACAATGAATAATCTTAGTAAAGTGTATACAAAATTCACTCAACACCTGCCATGTAGGAAAGTATTTAACAGAATCTGGTTTGGAGGCTAAAACATGTTTAAAAGCCTTAACTCCTATGGGATTTTTTTTTTTGCATCAATAAAAAGCTATAAATTTTACATTTAATATACTAGCAGGTATAGGCAATCATATTACGTGTCAAAACTTCACCCACAACTATAAAACTTTGTTTTTACAAAATATAGCAATGATGAGTATGAATTTTTTTTTTATTTCGCTGTTTTAATTTCGACAAGACTTTTGTCTTAGATAAAATTCTAAAATTAGTATTTCTTAGATAGGGTTATGTTGATGATTTTAATTGATTTCTTTGCAGATTTTGAATATTTAAGCTATTAAATATTCTAATTGTACCTAGTGTAGAGAGTGGTTAAAATTTGTTTTGATTTGAAAAGAAAAACAAACAAAACAAAATAGTTATATACACAATATATAAATATACATATATATCTTAATTACACCGCAAAAGGTTAGTACTATGTTTTATTTTACTGCTCACTTGTTAAATATAAATGTAAATAAACATCTTTGGCGTTCGATTACAGTCATACCCTGTAAATTGATAAACAAAATTAATGAAGGAAACCCAAATATTTATTTAAAAAAAATATAATTAATACTTAGTACAAAATTTAATATTCACGTGTATTTGATTATGTATGTTTAATTGAAACACAATGAAAAGGGTTTATTATGAAATATTTGTGATACAATATCAATTTTGATTAAGTTTTAAATTTTGATTGACCTTAATTGTAGATTTTAAAATAAAATAAAATATTTTATTTGTTAGTGTTTAGCTTCTTAGTGCTGTTGAGAATTGATATTAAAAGTTGTTCGTTATGAAAGCAACAAAAAATCTTAATAAAGTGACATGTGTTTCTACAAAAAGTAAGTAGCTTATATTTAAAACATGTTAATAGCTTTTACATTAATACTAAGCCGCGTTTACACTATGTATTATATAGATAAAGACATATAACCATGGTATATCACTTTGCTATCTTAGCTCTTCACAGAGAAGAAACACGTGTTACTAAAAATTTTAGTAGCGCAAGTCTTCCAAGCAACAAACTTAATTGAGTTCAAAATTACGAATGGAAAGAAGGCCATTCTTGCGGCTTAATTATTTCACTGAATGATAAAGTAAATTAACATCAATATGACGGGGACTATTATCTATTGAATCAAATTCCAAAATAATATGTAGTACGTGGTCTAATGTAGCGTATAGTTGGAGGGAGGAAATATACACCCAAAAACGGGTCTACTATTAGCAGGAGCGTCGAGATTAATCCAAGTCTAGCATTGCACGAGATCATATGGGAGTTACATGCTCAAGGACAAATTAGACATGGGGTGACTCCCGCAGCGTGACTGAACTACAAAAATGTTATGTAGCAATCGTAAAGGCTAACATTGTTGTATAGCATGTGTTATATAACAGCCTTTGATCTTTACCGACAGTAGATTGATGACATTTTTCCTTGTTATACAGCGCAAAAATCTGTTCTATACCAATTTCCAGTACGCTTACTTATTTCTATAGAAATTACACATAACATTGTTATATAGCATATTTTTATACATACATAGTGTAGAAGCATCTTTAGCAATAATGTATTTCTTCCATTACTTGTACACCTATAAAGTTCTTACACTTATAGGAATACTTAGATTTCTAAACATTCCTTTCCATAAAAACTAATAAACAACACATTTAGTTAGCATTCAAACACAACTTTAAATAGTTCATTATTCTCTTTTCAGTAATGCAACCTCTCTTTCCTTCAAAAAAAAAACCGCAACATTATTGATAAATTACACATATTTGGTAATATATCTCTTAATTTTTCATGATATATATATAATTTTTAAATCTTTACATTATTAAATATTGTCGTTCCACAGGGTACAAACATTATTTCCACTGTCTCACTTGCCCAAAACATGTAAAAAGCGTCCTACTGCGCAGGTCATAGTGACATCACACAAACAGCTGATTCGGATTCAAGAAAGGGCTGATTGGTTCTCGTTCATCCCAAATGTTAGGGGGTTGGGAAGGGCTCGCGACCCATTAGTAGGAAGATCTCATTTGAGGGGCAGAAATTAACCTGAAACAAAGTACAATAAAACCAATTTTAGATTTGTGCATAATTATCTCAGCATATATAATTAAGTAGCCTACCTATCATTTTTACTTTATCTTGACACATCAGAAATAAAGTATTTTGATCGTCAAAATAATCGAACTAGTCTTTGATAAATGTCGACGTTTAATGACCCCCTGAAGCAAAAAATTAGTTTTCGCAATGTCGTCTGTCTTAATGTATCTCGGGCTAGAGCCTAAGCTGTTTTACCGATTTTGGTATCTTGGATTTTCATAAGGTCCTCCCAAAGAGTTTTTGAAATTAGATATCCAACCCTAAATTTAAGGGTAGTTTACTAAAGGACAAAAATAAGAAATGTATTTTGATTAAATTTTATTTCTAAACACTGTTTATAACTGTAAACAAGATGGAAATTCTCATTTTCTCATTAAAATGAATTTGAAGTTCCTTTGCATGGCGAAATTTTCTAGTTTTCATCATTTATCCACAATTATTTGAAATGCGGAATAGCTTATAATTGTAAAGTTTTAGTATTAATGAAGATAACAATCCTTTATCTGAAATATACTTTTATAAAACCAATCATTTCAGAGATTTAAGCAAATATAATATATACTTTTTAAATCAAATCCTTGAAAATGAATTTGATTCTTAATATTTTTGGTGGACAAAGATGTTTCTATTTTATAAATTTCTTTGTAGTTTAGTGTTCCTAATTCCTAATGCCATAAAGTCAGTAAGTGTATTTTATTTAATTTGTGATCTTTGGTGTAATGTTTCTAGAGAATTATATAGACCTGTTATTTAGTTTGTTTGAAGTGTTTAACGTGCAATTTATAACCCGAATGATTATATTAGCACACGACTTATAGATTAACTTAAATCTAGAATAGACACAACATCCAACCTCCAACCGTTAGTCCATCACTGTGAAAGGAAAAACCCATATTTAACCAATGATAAAATTATCGGCCATGCTGGGAATCGTACCTGAGACTCTTAGCTCAGCATACAGATATGCTACCGACTGAACTAAGGTGTCAGACTTATCGAAATATGTTCCACTTGATGGCATACATCTCATATTGTTAATGAATTATCATTCTCCACCCCATTTTAGAAAAACGGTAACATATTTTTTGAAATAACAATTTCCTAACAATTGGAAAGGTAGATTAAGATTTGGCCTGCTCCTACTGCGGAATTAAATCCACTAGATTTATATTTATGGGACCATTTGAAAGAAATTGATTAGACAACATCGATTGACAAAGTTGAAATACCCTTCAAACGTAATAAACAAGGCTGTTAGCGAAACCGAGTAAAGCCTGGAATATTTTTAATGGGCAAGAAGCTCTATGATAACGACTATCACAATCTTGGATTCGGATGTGACGTCAAAATTTTGAACACTTTTTGAAAAGCTAAACAGCTACATATTGATGGAAAGCAAAACTTGATATGTTTCTGAAATAAGGTCAAATATAATACGGGCTTATATGGAATGTTTTCATTATTTTTGGGTCCTTAGATCACTTTTGAAATGGATACCGCATTTAAAGGTAATATATACATGTTAGGTGAGGTTTTTTGTCTCATATATATACATAATTTTCTCTTATTATAATATATTTTATTTTGTGTGTGTCATGCGATAAGAATTATTTTTGTTTGTTTTAAACACTATAAAAAATAAAACAATATAATATATATTTTATTGTTTAATAAATACATTGTTTTCTTGTTCCAATTTATTCACTAGAACATTTTAGGTGGACTTGTTAGAATGTCACTGCTGTAATATTAGAAATACAGCCATGTAAAATATAGCGGGACTCAGATACGTAATCCGTGAAGGACTCGGAAACAACAAGATTCACACAAGTAATTAGGCCTGCAGTGTCCCCACTGTAATAGCAGGGTCCTCTCCACCATGGATCAGAATCAAATTCGTGTGTGAAAGTCAGGGATAAGCCATTTAATCCTTGTGACGGACTCTGCAGTAACACACTGTACCCCCAGTAATTAAGCCCGCAAGAAGAGTACACAACCGAGGTCCCCAGATGACCACCAGTCTAGTGTCATCGTCGCAATATCAGAGTCGTCCTCACGAAGTAGTGTTGACATACGGAACGGCCGTTTATACATCGTGGTGACACCTACCACATAGCAGCGAGCTGTTTATACAGGCCCACAGACTCTGCTGTAGGGGTGAAAGAGGGTTGCAGGGAGGGGGTAAAACACTCCACTGGTGTACATAATGTAGCGTCCGTCCGCACCTCCATCCCTTCCTCTTGTTTGATAGTGTCGAGAAGTGTCACGAGAGAAGTGGTGCTCTCCAAATTACTGGCTGATCAAAATATCTTGAGCCAGATCATTAACATAAGGTTGCAAACTACAGTCTAATTTTTATATAAAGGGCCTTATTTGACAGCTAGAAATGTTACTAGATCTACTTTCACATTATTCATTCATCTTTTGTGTGATTTGCAGCTGTCACTTTCGATAAACATTATCGATAATTATAAAATAACAAATAATGTAATAAAAATTATTGTATCCTATTGACTGAAAAAATATATGTTTCTATTTTATAAAAGGTTCTTTATATGAAATTAGGACCTTAGTTCAAATAATTCTAAGACGGTCACCACCAACATTTTTTTATTCTGTTGTATTCTACGTCTTACCAGTCCAAGTTACCCAAGTTTTTACACTATTGAGGCAGGTAAAAGAACCCACACTTACTTTGAATGTGAGAAGGAAACTATTTTTTTTCAAACCTGGGCACACTGGGTCTAGATTCAAATTCCAATCTCACTAACACTAGGAAATCAAATCACACGAGTCTGAAGCCTTTTCCCTTTTTCCTATTGTCAAGCGTAACAACTTTACTAACTTCTTAATCTGCGTGATAATTATTACTAGGATGGGTAATTTGGAGGACGTTCACCCTCATTATTGTGAACTAGTACTTAGAAATCCATAGTGTTAAAGAAGACCGTTTGGAAAACTTACCACTTCTCTGTACCCAGTCAAGATTCGAACTTTGACCTCCCCGTCACCGTAAATCTAGTATCTTGTCGTTCTGGTGTATATGTGACCCCTGATATGAGCTTAGTTTAGTAGTAAATAAAACATATGTGTACGGATTCATTAACCCAGGCTAAATCCCTGGTTAGAGTATGAAATTGAATTTTAATTAAAAGAAACAAATACAAATCAGCCAAGTTAAAATCTATAAATTTTGAGTCCTAGAACTAAGATATGATTTATAGGTTGTGTCAGAAAATACCCGCACCATTCTCAAAATATGTTTGTTGACGAAACTTATAGCTATTTTGAATACTTACTAACACAAAAAAAAGTAGGTTTATATACTATCAGTAGTATTATCTAACGACCAAAAACTGTAAAATCTAGTCATCGTGTCCAGACGAGTCTTGGTCGACTTTTTTACATTACAAATCACAGGGTTTGTGCAGACCAATTTAATTTTTTTAAAAAGTTGACTTACTTGTCAGCTATAAAGATACTTAATTTAATTTTATATATTAAAAGGCCAAGTCGCATGATCTAAAGCTGCCACTTTTGTTGGATATTACCAATACCTATAAATTAACACCAATAGGATGACCAAATTTTATCAATGTTTACATCAAGGCATATGTTTGTATTTTCTGAGAGTCTCTTCCTATGACAGTTGAATTCCAGGGATAGTTCAAAAGTTTTGTGATTTTGGTGTAAGTCTAAATTTACAGACCCCTTTATAAATTTGTTTTTAAATCAACCACTTTTTATGAAATAAGGAACTCTTATAAAATCGTCCATGTTATGCACCAATTTGTGTAAATTAGGGGCCTTTACACAAAGGTTCAGGCACTAATATTAAAATTCAGAGGGAATCTGATAAATTGCGTCTATTTTATCCCTGACCTCCCAATTTTATTTCTACTTTTGTCACTTTCAATCCTTCCGTTAGTTTGTAAGTTTGTATTTTGTGTATTTATAAAGTAAATGGCTGATTTTTATAAACGTGATTCAGAAGCTTAAAATAGTAATAACTTAATGAAAGTTTATTTGGATTGTTTTAACTTATTTATTAGGTGTTCTGTCTTACGACAGGTCCATTCCTTTTGTCAATGAACTTAGACCACTAATGCGCCCGCGCACTGTTCTCTGCCTCCTCCTTCAGTTCCCAGAATTTTATTATTTCCTTCAAGTCATCTATTATTTGAATCCTCCTTCCTAAGCTCCTCTTTTCCTCAACCTTTCCTTCTATTACGTCGTGCAGAAGACAGTTCCTTCTAAGGATGTGCCCGATCCAGTTTGCTTTGCAATCACATCCAAAATGGTTCTCTTCTCACTCACTCTTCCCAGGACTTCTTCATTTGTCACCCCGTCCGTCCACCTGATCTTCTCAAGTCTTCTCCAGCACCACATTTCAAAACTTTCCAAATATTTATTTTCTATATTCCTAAGAGTCCAAGTTTCTGCTCCATAAAATGCGATGCTCTTAATGTAGAATTGTTTGACCTACTATAGTATAGTTTTCTATTTTGTTTTTGGATGGATGGATTACAAAAATAGGGGATCTTTTAAAGCTAGAAACTGATAGCTGTACACTCGTTTAAAATTTTACCACGGGGTTGAAGCTAAAATGGAACCAGCCGTGTACCACAAGCATGTTCATGTAACATGGTTTGCTAAAGTGCCTAAATATATACTGTTTAATATGGGAAATTGGTAGTAGGGGGTGAAAGGTGTCTGGTAGGAGACAGCGCCATATATACACACACACATTGCACGTTCCAACAATTAATTTTAATCGCAGGATAAACACGTGTTTCAAACGGCTGTTCTCCGCATCCACTCCACTAGTCATTACACTACAATATAGTGCCCCCCTTACCCCCTCTATACCAAACCCGTACCGCCCATTTACCCCAACCCCCTCACTCTAAAACACCGCCGACAGCTCGTGCCTGATGTACGTCATTGTGACGTCACATTGGGCAAACGCACCACTAAAATGTTCTCGCTGACATTATGGAGGGGTGTTGGTACTCGCTGACACTATGGAGGGGTATTGGCAAAGTCCACTTTCAGCTATTTGGGTTTTAATCAGAGGGAGAGGAAAAGTAGCAGTATATTTAGATGCTTGGTTGTCCACCATAATGGATGAGAAGGTATATCACAAAATTAGGCCTTACAATTTGAGACACTCTTTGAAGTTGAGGGAAGAGAAAAGACTAATACGTGTCCATATGTATCTTGTTTAATACCTGTGGATAGCTAAATAATATAATTTTCATAATTTGTTCCTATTACCACTTTAGTCTACTCAACTTGTTTTATTGGTGAGAATATTATAATTTTAATGCAATATATTATAGGTTATGTCAGTTTGTAAGTCGTGTGTGGATAAAAGCCTGATTTTTACATAAGATTCTAGCTGAACACACACATAAAATAGGATTCACCGTATGCTTTCTATGGATATTTCTTAATACATATTTTAAATGATTAAAATGACTGGCATTTTGTTTTGAAATTATTTATATAAAAACGCAAATATTGTTTGTAGCTTTGTTTAGGACGTAATTTTTGTTATTGACTGGATTTATGGTGATGGGGATGATTGGTTGTGAATTCAAGCTCAATGTACGGAGAATATTTTTTATCACAGAAGTTTTTTATCACTTCCTACCTCCAAGTGCAGGTAGATATCCAAGTGTTTATACCATCTACAAGTGTAAATCCAAGGGTATTAACTAGAGGGATAGTGAGACGGGCTGCTAGTATGTATATATAAATATATATTTACACTATCAAATATTTGCAAACACTCTTAAAAAACTGATGTACCTACATAAAAAGCAAACTTATTACATAGCATTATGTATTTACATTACATACTCTACATAACCTTTACTTTACAAAATATTCAGAAAGCATTCTCTATAAATCAAAACATACGAGTTTTTAGAAAATCCCTTTGACTTCAACAAACATTTTGTGACGAATGTTTTCATTTCACGCGGAAAAAATACTTTGTTATGATTATATGAGACATTAATTTCCCCAGCGCACGTAAATAAAATTGTGTTCTTTACGCAAACATATTTTAACCCGCTAAATGCATAGATCCTAAGAGCAAAAACTACCATTGTAAACACATGAGTTGTGGTTCATATTTTATTTTCAATTTTTTTTTTTGTAGAATGAATGATTAATTTTGGTTTTGTAAAGGTTTTTTTGTTTATTTTAGGTCAAGATATATGGGAAAAAGTATCACTAATAATAATCTGTTTAATCTACAGTTTCTAGCTGTCCTACGAAAATAGGACTGTATGATTGGTGGCCACGTGGACAAAGACGTTAAGCTAGCGATATATTGAATTCCCAATGACTGGAAGGTCTTGATTTAAATCTCCATTTGATGCAATGAGGTTTTCTTTCTTCATGTGATATAACACGGTGGAATTTTCATTCCATTTATATACTAATGGGTGTGCATTTCTTTTTATAGAAATCCCTAGCCAACCCTTACACTTGGGATAAATAGGTAAGTAGCTTGCGTACTTAAATATATGCCCTAAAATATAAAATCAAACTTTATAAAACAAAGTGTATGCAGTTTCTAAGATACTTTTTGTTGAGGGGCCAAATCTAGCACCAAATCTGATATATCTAAGAAACATAGTGTTTAAAGGGATACGACAGCTAGAAAAAGGTTCTTTATTGCAAACATTAAGTTAAAGTGACTAGGGTCAACCTAATCGGAAGTAAATATTATTTTTTTACTTATACTATATCATCGATAAAAGGTTTTATCAAACGAATGTATAATTTGCGTTTTTGTTATTTATTTCAAGAACAAAGTATATTAATAAAATTATTATGTTTTTTGTTTCGCAGATTTTGCATCAAGAGAGTTCAACAGTTCATGAGATAATTAATTAAAAAATATTATATTTACACTCGTATCTTGTTATAATTAATTAAAAAATATTATATTTACACTCGTATCTTGTTATAACTGGCCAACAAAATAAAATAAAGTTTTTATAACTTAGAATATTAGTTTCAAAATTAGACTTTTTACTTTGTAAGGATCGTAAGAACACAACCTGGTTAGCCATCTAAATTTCAGGAGACCACTCCGCATTTTGGAAGCTTTCTTTGAAAAGCATGTTTTAAGTGAAACACAGACGCCGCTCCCACAAAAAATAAATATAGAAACTGTTATTTTAATAGATTCGTGTTTCAATAAAATAAAAATTGATAATAATTTAAAACAAATTGTTTGTTTGATAACATTTGGTCCTGTAGATCATATGGTTTGGTAACTTTCCTGGCTTTCAGATATCACTTCTCCTACAGTGGATGCCCTATAGTTCACCCCTAAAATGGGGGCGTGAACTTTTTCTGTGAGTTATGACAGTTTTATTAAATGTAAATCTATTAAGTTTAATATGAATAATCCCGAAACTTATTTTAAGAAAGATTTTTATCGATTATATACTTGTTTGGAAGAGACATTCTGGAAAATAAGCCACCAAAAACGTTTCCATTTAAATTTTATTTTTTATATTTTTCTATCATTATTTTTAAGTCCATAAATGTTTACACTTACGCATCACACTAACCAAATCTTCTAACTTATCAATTTTGTAAGCACCACGTCTTAATATCCGTTCGGGATTTATTATTATGTATGTACCAAATACATTAATGGGATAAGGACGGAGAAGGTTGAATTTAGAGGGAAAATAGCCGCATTTGCGTGGAGAGAGTGGAAAACCATTTATAAAACTACCCTCATTACACCTGACATGGATTGAACCCCGATATCCCTGTCATCAGCAGTCTAGTTCATTGTGAAAGTGGCGCCTTAAACCATTTGGCCACTGAAGCTGGGTCACTATCCATTGTTTAAGAACAATATCTTTTTATTATGCCATCCTAACAAAAACGCCCTTTTTATATCCTTGTATATTCTCTTGCCAATAGCTCGCTTATTCTATTGAACACTAAAATAACCAATTCTAGTGGAGTTAAATGACATCGACGACGAATAGGTACAGTTAAAACTTTATAAAAAGAACGTTTTTTCAAATAAACCTTTTTATTTTCCTATATCAAGAAAAAGTATTGTGATCTTAAAAAAAATCGCATATCAAGATTACGACAAAATGCGCATTTTATGTGCACACGAACTAAAAAATGTGGATTTTACAATTCTGTCTGTTCTCATGTCTGTCTGTACCTGGCTACGGGTCCAAAACGGTTTGATGGATTTTGTTAAAGCCTGATGTTTAGCTACTATATATATAATTTTACTTTACTTTGAGAGATTTAAAAAATTTTGAATGAGGCTGTAATGATTTTGTTCTAAATGGGTATTTTGGTAGGGTTTGACATGAAAAATATCACTGTTCACTTGTTTTTTTGCGTAAAAATTCATTTATGTTTACTGATTTTTCAAAAACTGGAAGTAATTTTAAAAGTGCCATAACGATTTAGATCCAAAGAGGTATCTTGGGAGTGTTTGAAATTACAAATAACCTTATATACGTTCTTATTTTTACTAACAAATAGTTTTAAGGTAGATTATAAATAATTTAATTTAAAAAAATTTTATTTAAAAAAATATATTTGAACAATTTGTTTTAAAATTCATATATGTAGAGTGAACATTGTGATCAACAACATTATGATTGTGTTTGTTTTATGAGTAAATCTTATTTAAGGGTAATTTACTAAAAACCTGCGTTTGAAAACTTGCTTAGAAGCTATAATACACAATTTTAAAAAGTATGTGTAATTGTTTATACAATATTTTTTTTGCAGTCCACATAGATAACATTTATTATATTATCGATATAATGTTATAGGTATTTAAAATATATGTCAGAAAGCTTAAGATAAATAACTTGAGGTATTTAAACGTGCAAGTAGATCTATGTAGTAGCTATTTAGTGGTCAAATAAGGCCTCTTCCTATGGAAATCAGACTACATAAACGCTAGTCGACTCGACATAGGCCTACCACCAAAATCACTTTAACATTTTAGCTCACCATTTCCTAAAACATACCTCCATCCTTATTTAAACTCCATAGTTTCCAAACATAAGAAAATGGTAACGTATACGAACTATAAATTAACATTTTCTAACTACTCACCCTTCCCCTCCCCAGTCTTTAGTTGTAACCATAAAGTAGTTGAGATTTAACTAGAATGTTGCGTCATGAAAAGAGTGGTGTTGGAGTTTGGTGTGGGAGGAGAATGGGGGCCGCAGGGGGGTATTTAAGGGACAGGGGGAGGTAATGAATAAAAACTAATCCTCTGTTTAATGGAGTTCTCATCGCCCCGTTGATAATCTGCGCAGCCACCGGGAACGGGGTTAGAGTATGCGTTTTTTTATACTTGCCATATCTCAATGACTTTACCATTAAACCGTTCGGGTATTCACCCAGCCAGGCCCCCGCGCCGGTTAAACCGACGCTTCCGAAACGACACGGAAACTTGGTTCGTGTGAGTTTAGGCTCAGAATGAAAGCGACACAAGTCAAAAACTACCATTAAAAATAAGATTAATAACGATATATATTATTACATATAAAAGATAATGTTTTTGTTTATTTTTTTTAAAAACTACTTTTTTATTTTTGTATTAAAAAACTCACGTCAGTGGTAGCATGGTCTAAGACGTTACCTCCTACAATATACCGGATGGGTAGCGAAGGATATACCAATGTTCAAATAGAGGTCAGGTGCATTATTGGTAGTATTTTACTAATCATTTTCCACTCTCCCTACACTCTAATGCCAGTGCAATTCCTTTAAATTCCACCAACCTCATCTATAACACATTATCGTAATTATTAGTGCATATTATGCGTATAAGCCGAACGGGGAGTAAAACGTGGTGAAAAAAGCCCATAAAATATAGTTTGCTGATTTGTCGGCTCGAGGTTCCAATCTCAACCAGATGGAAAGAAGATAGTCTTTCCAATGGTCCTCCCGCCATCTTTGCACGCATATGGGGTACATTTCATCCTATTCATACCTACTCCATTAGTGTAGTTAAATGCGGATAGCCCAGATGGATAGTAA
>CABFWB010000125.1:441589-453245 GCA_902151455.1 Timema bartmani | reverse complement strand
GGGGGGGGGGGGGGGGGGGGAATAAAATTAAACGTGTTTTGTACTAGTTTTCCTCCGAATCTCTGACGAACCCATCATATTAATCTGCACGTAACCTCCCTCCATTGTACACAAGTCATAGTAACCGACAATCACTAGTGACTCGATATCACCAATAATAGGGATGGAAAGAGGTGGTGGGAAGGGGGAGGCTGGCACACATGAACCGTAACATTTCATATCGTCTCCCATCTCTCCCTCCCTCTCTACCGGGAAGTGTGGCTAGAAACGGGAGGTGGCCTCTCCCCAGATCCCGTGGTCAATCACACAATGGAAGCGATTACATTATTGTTATTATCATCAAAAATAGCTGGGTCATTGCTTGCAACATGACGCGCTTTCAAATACTTGTTTGGGGTTTTAACAGTCCAATTCTCATCAGTCTTTTAGAAAATACAAACACATTTTATTTGTGGGTCAAAATGGATGATATATCACTATTTTATTAGTGTTATTTTATTTAGTATTGATTATATCCATCAAGAGTGACAGCTGAAGATCATGCGACTTGAATTATGAATATATGAAAGTATTTATGGTTGATTTTAAGGTTAGAGTGTAGATAATGCGAGTTAAGGGCAGTGTTTTTTTTTTGCAGTTTTTATAGCAAAACAGTTTTGGCTGAAATAAATAAAATATTGTTACTGTAGAAACACAGAGTTTAATTTTATTAACATGTTGACGTCAACAGTAGTTTAATATATGTAAGGAACATGGCGGCATTTGATGAGAAACTATTTAAATGAAGAGAAAAAGTTGTCATTAAATCTAAGGACACATTTGTTATATTAAAGAACTGTTGATGTCATCATGTGAAGAAAATTGAACTCTTATATTTATAATGATAATAATTTGATTTTTTAATCAAAAATATGTTTTGATAAAAGCTGCATAAACACTGCCCTTAACTCGTGTACTCTACACCAGTGATTCTTAACAGGGGGCCACAAAAGGTTTTTTAAGGGGCCTCGAACAAATAATTTAAAATGTTATTTGCTTATTACTTGTCAATTATCTTAAATGTTACGTTTCGGAAGAAAGAATTCGGTGAGCGTAAGCATGTAAGTATAGTAGACTCAATTTTCTGGGTAATGGAGGGTAGGCAAGGATAATAGAAATCACAGATAGTACAAATAAACCTCATCTGTTTACTACCGCCATTCAAAATTTTCTGCCTTTTGTTTCTACTTATTTATATGAAAAGGGATTTTCCACTATAATAAATATTAAATCGAAGCAGTGAAATTGACTCCTGCATGCGAATAGCATTAAGTGATAGCCTACAGCTGAAACCAAAATACATCAATTAGTGGAAAGTGTTCAACAGCAGAGAGAGAGGTTTCATTAAATACATTTAGATAAGTTAATTTTTGTTTTTTTATTTATTTGTTATTATAATCAGTAAATAAAGCCACTATTATAGAATACATTTTAATGATTAATATGTTAGTAAAAACTAGGTGGCCGCGAAAATATTTTAGATTATTTAAGCGGCCACGAGTAAGATAAGGTTAGGAACCACTGCTCTACTTAACCACCTTCAATCTGTTAACCTTACAATTAAAAGTTTACTATATTTGTATACTTTGACCTAAATTAGGATTCTGGTACGAGGAAACTTTTATAGAAAATTGAAACTTTTTGTAGCTAGTACTATTATTACTTAAATACATTATTCGTAGGCCTATTACTTCATATATATTAATACTGCCATCTATCAAACGTGACAGCTTTAGATCACTTGATCCTACCTATTAAAGGCTTAGGTGAAAAGTGATTTGGTCAATTTTGTAGGTGTCAAAAAAGTGTCTTCTTATCGTTATATTATTTTCCATATAAGTAGGTCATTAACATTATAATTAATATATTTTATTATTATTATTATTAGGTGTTCTGTCTTACAACAGATACATTCCTTTGTCAGTAAACTTGGGCTGCATTCGAGTTCTGTCCTCTGCCTCCTCCTTGAGCTCCCAGAATTTACTTCTTTACTATCAATATCTAGTTTAATTTAATATACTGTTATTTTTATGGATTGTACCTTTGAGCTCGTAAGAGCTATTTGCATGTGATTATATTGTTGTATTATAAAAAAGAAAAGTATAATACTAAAGGAAATAATATCCACATCTGCGAGTAATGAGTTTAGAAAATGATTCAAGAAAAATTCACTCTCATTACACTAAACAAGGATTTTAACCCCCACCTTACCGTCTCCGGGTAAAAAGTGAACCTGTAAACTAGTCTGTGTACCCACCGACGTGGGTAGGTTAACTAATTAATCAAGATTTAAATTGTCAAAAAGGGCGAATTCTTTTCAGTAGTGTGTAAATATTCTCCTGGAATGAGATAGAGGTAAGCCATATCGAGGAATGAAACATATTAAAATGAATCTGGACAGAGATAAACCCCTGCCAACTTTAACCGAGGGAGAGCCGGGCACATTACGCTCAACCTTGCCTTTAATTGTGTGCTTACTGCTACCCATTTCGGTGGTCGCATGATCTAAGGCGACACTCTCACACTAGACAAGACTACAAACGATCCGAAGACGGGAGTTAATATCTCAGTCTGAGGTGTTGAGGGTGCCTTTATCCAAAATGGTTTTCTAATTCTTCTTCCCCAAACATCAGGCTAAATTTCCAACTGATTCAACCTTACTCATCCTTAACCCATTAGCGTAAATAGTACACAGGCGTTAGTAAGAATGGGTAGTAAGACGCAGTGCTAAAAAAAAGGGGGGGTGAATCCATTAGTATACCTGAACCTTTGGGCAAGTGGACAAAGACATTAGTCTTATTTGGATATCTTGTGTCTAAGAAGTGAGTGCTCGAATTCCTCTCTGGTTCACTGAGTTATTATTCCTCTTTTAGTTTCCGGATCTATTTCCACGTAAATGTGGATGCATATTATTTATAAATACTCCTTAACTCGCTTTGGTGGCCACTTAGTCTAAGACGCTACTCTCATAGCACACAAAACTGCCTATGATGGTGAGATCGAAGCTCAAATCTTTGTCAGTGTTTTTTTGAAGTGTTTTTTCACCCTCCCTCCACGAAAATGTTGGTTAGCTTTCTATAAATATAACCTTTTTCATCCCTCAAACCACTAGCGTAATTACTAGTCTACATAGGCGTATAACCTGAACGTGTGGTAAGACGCGGTGCTAAACAATAAAATCCTATAATTCTCATCCCTATTACATTAGTATAAATATATTTGTAGTCCGGGTTATAGTAAGAATTTACGACCATAAAACTATATAATATATTCTGAATTAATTGAGAATTAATATTATCCGTACAATTATAATAATAATTGTACGAGTGGCAGTAACAAGCCAACTACCAAGTCGAAGATGGCTGCTTTATCTGATGGCTCGTGAATAAAGCTGACGATTTCCACACGTCCATCATAGACTCTGCCTTAAAATATGAGTGAAGAATAACCCTGGGCACGGGACGACTCCTGGATATCTCAGTGGTAGAGCATTGGCGTACTAAGCAAAAGGTCCCGGGTTCGATTCCCATGTCCAGGTGTCATTTTTCAATAATCAGAATATGATATCTAGATGGTGAACTCCTCTCTAAAGTTAACAACAGCTTCGGCTATTTGATTATATAATATATAAGTTATAATATGTAATATTAAGCCTCTGAGAATCTTTGAGATTTCGAATACGAATATTAGTCCAACACAAAATCATATTTGATTCTAAATTCCGGATCTTACTACTTTAAAGGTTCTATATTTCAAATCCTAATAGCTCTCAGATTCTGATTCGATGGAATATCATTTATAACCTTTCAGATGAGGCCATATTTAGATTTTATTCAATGGACCAACTCACGCTTATTTGAAATTCATCACAAAAACTTGTGAATTGTGTATTATTAATCATCTATTTGGATTTTGAACATAATTAATACGACTTTTTTTTAATTAGGAGAGATTATAAAATAAATAGATAGCAATAGTTAAGTAGGTGCTAGACTCTGATATGATTTTAATTCTTTACGATATAAAATCTTCAATTTCAATTCATTTGAAACCTTTTCATCATAAAATCCTCGATTCGGATTCAATTCAAAGGATTTTAATAAAAAAATTCCTCAATTTGATTTGATTTAAAAAAGCTTGATTTTGATTCGATTCAAAAGATTTTAAGCATAAAATTTTGTATTAGCTTGAAAATTTATTTAAACCATAATGTTCCATTTCGAATCTATACGAGAAAGTAAGAAAAGTTTATGATTTGATTCAAAATTGAAAATCTAGACTCAATAACTTAAACCAATAACTAGAGAAGGATGGTCCTGGATACGAGACTAACAAGGGTTTGCTCAGTGATCGATCCTTGTCACGAAAAGCCAGAGGTTCTGGGTTCTATTACAATGTCCAGGTTGTGATTCTTTACTTATTTGAAACTAAAATTATGTATTCCTACCTGTGTCTCATAACCTGAAGCAGAGTAGTGACGTAAGGAGAAGTAGCCACGTGTAACACAGCCTGTACCCTTGGTTGCTTTCTATAAACAAACAGAAAAAAAAAACTTAAATAAAACACGAGACAATTTATAAAAGGAGCGCCACTAAAATAATCTTTTTAGAGCAATTATTCCCAAACCACGGGTCACGGGACAGTTTTTTATGGGTCACGAAATGTTTTTGAAATGTGAATACATTTTAATTATTGGAAACCAAAATCATGAAAAAATATAAAAGTGGGGAAAAGGTGCATAGTATTGGAAACGGGAATCGGGTTTCAGGTTTTTTGGTCTAACTGTGGCATGTACGGTACTTTAATACAGTCATCAACTGAAACCACAAGCAAGTGTTCCTTTCACACACGCCTCATTACGAGAAATAAAAATAAAAATTATATTCAATGATACAGTTTGGAAATAGTAGTAAGAAAAATAATTTAAAATAGCCCTTCCTCTCGTGTCTAGGGTCGTTAAAATGTATCGTTCTAAAAGTTGGATGCTATTTCTAAAAAGTTTGGGAACAATTGTCTTAGAGCATATGAAGGTAAAGGTATAATATGACAAGCGTTTATATTAAATCGGGAAATTTATCTTACACCTGTCAAATTTAACATAATCTGGCAAAAGTTATTGTTCGGATTATAATATTGGTATAGATACAATAAATTATGTTAAAAATGTGTTTTTTTAATTGTTCTAGCAACGTACCTGTTCAGGTTTTACACAAATGTATTAATTACGCTAATAAATAAGAAATGATGAAGGTTTAACTTTAGAGTAATTATACCCGCATTTGTTTGGAGGGAGAGTGGGAAACTATTCATAAATTACCAGTCTAGTCAAACACGTTAGCGACTTCTTGTTAGACCATTCAGCCACCGAAGTAGGTATGTTAGGTAGTTAGTTTTTGTCAATAACATTAATGGCAGATCGTATGACATTGCTTATATTTTACATTTATTTGAGGTATATAAAGTGACTTTTCTGAACAGACTAATTATGTCAACACACGACTTATAAACTAATTTAAGTAGAGAAGAGACACAACGGCCAGCCCCCGGCCGGCATCAGTGGGAAAGGGGAAACTACCCACATTTAGCAACTATAAATTTTTCAGCCACGTCAGAAATTGATTCCGGGACCCTTATATTAGTTAAACGACACAATACTGCCTGAGCCAAACTGTAGGATGAATTTGCTTGTAAATGTATAGAAAAAAAGTTGTTGGATATTCAAAAATTTTCAAAAAAATTTCTTCGTATCTAAATTGGGTTACACCAATGGCGATGTTACTATGTTTTTCATTTGTTTAACACTAGCTATTATGAATATTTATTTAACCTCTATCAAACCATAATATAATAACTATTTAATTATTAAGCTATAAGCAAATACATTTTTTAAATTGAGGTCTACGAAACGGGCAGTTGATTGTTATGCTCTTTGATGAACAAAAATATTAATTTTTTCTCATTATGTTTATTTAGGAGTATATATAATTTAATTTTCTTTGTTTTTTGGTGGAATGATTCTGCAACTATGACTATAATATTTTGTTTCACATAGCTAACGAATTTTGATTAAATATCTCCACTTTTAGGTGACGTATCGGAAATGTACTATGTGCAGTGCACCGTATCATTTATTCATTTTGTACATAAATATATTCAAACATGATTATTTAATCTAATTAATCCCAAGTTGACCTTGGTGGTTTTGGCGTAAATTACTTGGGTCAGATCTCTATGCTCGTAGGTTCAAGCACAGCTGGGATAGAAAGATTTTCCTTGAGAGATAAAAATCCGTATCACAACTTCCTTAAAGGGGAAGTAAATCAGTCGGTCCCATGTCGACTGTGGCATGTAAAAAAAAACCTGGAAGATGTGTGAAATTATCTCTACCGGTTAGATGGGTATGCCCTTTTACTCTCACTCTCTCGTGTGCTGATATAATCAGTCGGTTCAGAAAGTTCACGTTAAATAACCCAAATACATAATATATCTAATAATAATTAACCCCAACAGTTAAAAACCTAATTTTCAAAGAATATATCTTTAAAAAATTGTATTAATACTTAATGTGAATATGACACAAACGAAATTCGTGCACAGTCTAAGTAGTCAGTCTCGCAGTATAACTTGATTTACTGTAACGGCTTGATCAGAGTTTTTATCTCCATGCTCTTGTGGGTAAGCTTTCTCTTTAGACAACCTTCTGCATTTATATATCCTTTTAATTGAGGAATAAATAATCATAGTTTTAAATGTACTGATTAAAATATGAACACACATATGAACAAATCTTATTACACGTCTCACTACTGTCAGATGGACATTTTAATAATTATAATGGAGCAGGAATGAGTAGGATATAATTTGAAGGATATATACCTACGTTTGTGTGGATGAAAAGTGGGTAACCATTTATTAATAACCGGATTCAATGCACCCTGCTGGAACTAAATACATTTCACTAGCAAACTAGATTATGTGAGCCTGACATCTAGTCCACGTGCCCATAGTTGAAGTTATAAGTGTAATAATCCAAATTTCTAGGATTGGTACTAATCGTATGTCTAAACAGAACAAACTCACACACTATAAATTAAGAGACCATCTGTTTCACGTCAATTATGGTCGAGTTTTAGGATTCAACCAATCTACCAGTGTACTTAAGTCCAATTTTCGTATCAAGGAATTTTTATTAAATACGAGCTGGTAACACTGGTAACATTCCACCATATAATTACTGTAACTTTATTTTATTAGGTATTCTGTAGTTCTAAACATCCGTTGTTCTGTCTAAATTGATTCTTACAGAAAGTCCTGTTAGCATCTTCAGTCTTAATATTCTCAAAAATCATTATTCTTTCCTTGTTTGAGTCCATCAATCAGTTGCATTCGTGATCTTCCTGGTCATCTTCTTCCCATGATGTGACCAAACAGTTGGCCTTACTTTATACTGTAATATCCTGCATAATGGTTCTATTATAAATTTACTCTTCTAATGATAATATCTATCATAATTCTAATTGGTATTTTGAGGCTGGTCAAATCAAAATGGTCACAAGCGTCAAAATAATATTTTTAAAACAGGACAACTTCAGGGCATTTGACTTAACGTATTAATAAGTGAATGTAGATCCAGTAGATGTTCTAGATGTCAGATAAGGTAGTTTTTACTAAAATTAGGTGTATATAAATATATATATATATATACGTATACATACCCCTAGATTTGTAAGCTTTTAACAATTATCCAAGGATTAGTCTATAATTAAAACCTGATGTAATGTTTTTTTCTGGAATTTGCGATTTCGAAAGGAAGAACAAAATGAATATCGATTGCCAGAAATGTAATGGTTCTTTCTTTCTGTAGACAAGATGAAGACGTACCATCAACAAATATAATGTCAATACAACGTAGCAGAGTTTTGTTGGAGGATGAACCACATTGATAAAAATGGCCGGAATACTTTTTACAACTCACTTTATAGGCATAACCTCACTAACTCCCCCAAAGCAGACGTCCTTCCTTTTTCAAACTCATCTGAACCCCCCACCCCCTTTTCCGATCTACTCTCCCCTTCAAACCCCCTTTGACATCGTTGGTGGTCACTAACGAGATATCGATTATCAATATCGATACACCCCATGAATACGACAATATATCACTACACCAACTGCTGTTTCCAATATATGTATTTTGATTTTATTTGGAAACTTTGTTTCAATGCTAGATATCTTTTAGATAATTTTGATATAGTTTTATTTAATTATGATCTTTGTTAATATAATAATAGTAAAGTAAAAGTTAGAATTATTTAAAATATCATTTGATCATGTTGAGCTACAGATGAAACAAATATTTGGTTAACACGTTTGTGATTTTTTATGAATTAAAATATTTCACAATTGTTATATTAACGTGTTTAAAAACAGGACTAAGCAAAAGTTCATTTATTATGCATGGCTTTGAAAATAAAATAAAATCCTATCGTAAATATAACTGTTAATAAGCAATTAAATAGTTACAATTTTAAAGATTTGGAAAGGAGCTACAGGAAAGTAGTTTTTTACTTAATCAAAAATAATATCTACATAATTAATTACTAATAATTAACCATATTGATTAAAATTAATAAAAATTAATAATAATTAATTAAAATTAATAAAAATTATT
Source organism: Timema bartmani (assembly GCA_902151455.1). Taxonomy (NCBI): domain Eukaryota; kingdom Metazoa; phylum Arthropoda; class Insecta; order Phasmatodea; family Timematidae; genus Timema; species Timema bartmani. The sequence continues at coordinate 444,538 of CABFWB010000125.1, read as the reverse complement.
AAAAATTAATTATTTTCACATATGTTAATTTGGATGGGAGGTTACACATAATTTTGTGGTATCCAATTTTAGCTCATATTGAAAGCTTTAAATAAAATAATCATAATACTATTAAAGACTTTTAATTAATACAATATTTCTTAAAATCTACATATGTTCAATCAGTATCAAGTTAATTAGTATTTACCAACTTGCTTAAAATGTTCATTGGCTAATGATCTTCCTTCTTTAAAGATATGTGAGCATCATATTAAATATATTATAGCATATTTCTAGAATCTGAACCAATCTATAGTGTAGCTTGGTAATTTAAAGGTGGTAAATTTTTTTGATAGTATTGAGAAGTCTAAAAATTAATCTTCTGATTTTTGAATAACACATTGTTTTGAGGAATTGGAGCTACTTAAAAACCTAATAATAGTATATTTATGTCTATATTTCCGTAAAGATTCAATGCACCCTATTAATACAAATACACTCTTCATAATGTTGAAAGCTATAGTGCTTGGAACCCTTTTAACTAATTTCACATTATAATTAACTTTAACCTTTCACTGTAAGGTGAATAAAACTAAGTGGGTGACTCGATCGATGTGTTTTTTACTTGAGGTCGTATGTGCAATTTGCTTAATGTGTAGCCCTAAAAGCTCACAGAAGTCGACGACAAATTTAATCATGTAGAAGAAGAGTTTGGTCAAATTGAATTTTGGCTTCTGTTTAGCCCATTTTTTTTTCTTTCCTTCCGACATCCTTTTCCATTGTTTGAATTGCTTTCTCATCTCTTTCTTTCATTGCTAAATTTTTAAATTTTTAACTTGTTACTTTTATCAATTTGTTATTTTTACGGGTTTAATACACATGTCTGACCAATTTCCCTTTCTTCAAAAAAAGTGTATCATTCAAAACCATTTGAACTATTAGTTATTAGTTTTAATTATCTCTTAGGGAATACTGTGGCCAGTTGTTAAATGGGCAAGTTGATGTATTTAGCGTTGTGATCTAACGGTTTGTAGCAGAACATCTCAATTCATCTTGAAGAATAAGAATAATTACACCCTCTATTTCCCAACAAAAATTGAGCCTAAGCGCGCAAATACCTTGTTGTTAAAGTATTTTGTAAATTCAAACCGTAAAAAGTAAAATGCATTCTTTTGATTTGTTTCAGTTTACTGCTATAAAATAGCAATACATCGTTTGTTTAAAATTGTATTATATGTAAGCAATTAATTAGGCTACAATACCATGTGAATTTTATTGATATTATATTCAATTAATTAAAAGCAAAAAAATCAACAAATTAGCGCCCAGGGGCACGCACGTTGGTACATTTGTGTTGGGGCTCGTTATTATAGAGTAACAACATGCCCCACAAATAATATTTTTAAAACGAACACAGTTAGATATGATATCAATAGTTGCTAAACTCGATCCTATTTTTTAGATAAAATTGTAATTTCGTTATCACTTATATTAACTCTATTTATTTTTATGTAACGAGTTACTGTTATTTAGGTTATTTGAAAAGACGCCAGTATATTGATTTATTAATTTTGTGCTCTTCTCCTATTGTTTTTTGAGTGGTTTTACGTTCATTTCCCAAGGTTGGGACCAAGAAAGCAAACTAAAGGTTGAAAATTGCATCATTCAGCAAACTCTATCAGACACGTCATAGATATAATGTTGGGATAGTGAAGAAGAGAATAAAACAAATCTGAAATTCAGTAGGGAGGAAGAGTAAAAAATAATAAAATTTGCAGGCTAATCTACGTTTGCTGTCTAGCTTTGTTCGTGCTGCTTTATAATAACGAAAATTATATTAGATCAAACTTACGGACACCAAATATTTTATCAAGATATATTACTCAATATGGTTGCTAAATTATAATATTGTTTAGTTATATTTTTCAATCATATGTTTAATTTTATAAAACTATGCAAGTTTAAAATAACTTTAGAACCATTATTAAAATTATTTATAAATTATTATGTAACTTATTCAAAATATACTATGCTTACTTTATAAACAAATAATCACCACCGTTGGTCACGTTATCTTCACGTTAGGCTCGTCTTATTTGATTTGTTGATGACGGTAAGGTTGGGGTTTTAATACAACCCAGGAATATTGAGGGTGTTTTTATCTTAAAAACAAACAAATCCAAACGTTACAGCAACGAGCCCCATACTCCCCTACTTTTTTAAATTTTGCTTTAAAATTATTTAATGAAGTTTATTTTGTATTTATAGTTTTATGAATGATTTATAATAGGTAGAAAATCTTTTCTTTCTCTTTTAATATATGTGCGCACTATGGTTGAAGACAAGCCTGAGATGTGGTTTTGGAAAGATGGAGAAACTGCCACACGGTACTATCGACAACGGTGTTTACGAGTCAAATTTTTGGTGAGCGAGTAATTTCGAGAAATTCGGCGATAAACTGGATATTACATTGACCGAATTTGACGTCACCCAACTATTTGGTTTAGGGTTACCTGAAGGAGCGTTTTTATGTCAACAAGCCTCAGACAATTTAGCATCTCAAGGACAACATTTATCCAGAAGTTTGAGCACTTCTTTCAGAAACCTCGACAGCTTTTATGGAAAATGCTGCGAAAGAACCCTTTTTGCTAAGTTGAAAATGTGGGGTTAGGGGCATTTACGTAAAATTACTTTTCATAAATAATTTAAAAAAATCCCATTTGTATATAAATTTAAAATAAATGGTACGGCGCACCGCACAGACTTTCTCTCTCTTTCTATAAACTCGTAAGATTTCTGAACGGAATAATGTACATTGTATCATCACCACTCCACATAAGAACACGCATAAAATAATATACAATGATATATAATCAATGAGAAAAGAGGCGCATCTTTGTCCACCTAAGAGCATTTCAAACAGTTTAATGTCTTCCACAAGGGTCAACACTTCGTATTAAAATTTCGATT
>CABFWB010000125.1:382567-440559 GCA_902151455.1 Timema bartmani | reverse complement strand
AATATTTATTAATGTTTATAAATGAAATTTAATCAAAATCGTTAGAGCCGATTTTGAGAATATCGACTTTTTCTCTTTTTTCCCTTCAGTAAACTACCCTTAATTTTAGGGGTAGATATCCAATTCCAAAAATCCCTCGGGGCAACCCTATGAAAACCCTAGATATCAAGTTTCGGCTCAATCGGTAAAATAGTTTAGGCTCTAGTTGGAGGTACAGACAGACATACAGACAGACAGACGGAAATTCAAAAACCACTTTTTCGGATTCAGGAAGTCATGAAACGTCAAAATTCATCAACATCTCGAGTTCGATTTTTTTGACGATCACCATACTTTCTCTGCCTGTAAGATAGAGAGAAAGTAAAAATGAATAAAATAAAATAATATATTAAAGTATTATGATTGTTTTAAGCCCCTCGGTCTTATGGGATACCCTGTATTACTTATCATTCTTTGTCCTTAAAGTATTATCGCTAGTGTCCTCTTTGTAGTTTCTTTCTTCGCCCAATGTGTTGATATACCAATTTATCTTATTAAAGTTATTCCCAATAATGTTTGTGATCATGCATACTTTAGTTGGAACGTATTAACATCCTTACAACTCTCCTCGCCTCTCATTTATATAACTCTCTTCTCATTAGTCATGTCTGTTGTTCAACAAGTGAATACAGTGCACTCCCTCTACCGCACATTATTTCGACTCCCTACCAGTTCAACATAATATTTAAACTAGAACTTTACAGTTGGAGATCAAATTAAACTCAAGCCTTTTACCCCTCCATCTTCCTTTCATACATACCTAGTACTGTGGTGGCTCTCTATGAAATAAGTTGGACTACGCGTTTTACCCCATCCTTTACTGTTTTATTTGTTGCAGTGAGGTATACTACGCTAAATTATTGCGCCAACCAAGAGCAATTATTATAAGGCACACCCTAGAATTTTATATTATCCTCACCACGTACAATTAAATCAGGATGGACGTATATTTCTCATATAAAAACTTTCAATAAGTTTGAAATAAATAGAACTACCGTACTTCTAATTAAGTACTGGACCTTTGAATAGGGAGATTGAAGCATTGTATTGGTTAACAAGGTTATTGAAGTTATGCTTTACCAGTGTTTATTGTAGGTATTGCTTTCATTAGTAACCTTATTGCATTATAGATATATTGTTTTCTCAATGACCACTACTATTTATAATTGGTATTGAGGTTTATGGATGAATATAATTATTTGAAGGAATTTTTACTTTACATAGCTGGAGTCTAGTCTAAGGACCCATAGAGTTTGGATTATGGGTGGTGGAATTGAGAGAGGGATTAAAGTTAGATTAGTTGGTTGAATTTATCTTAAAACTTCTGTTTAACAATCCAATTAAATGAATTATTCATAAATCAACATCCGCGTTAGTAAGATAGTTTGAATTCGACTTGTTACTGATAAAAAATAATAATCACCAATATAAGTTTATCAAGTACTTTCACTAATGTAATATAATATTTCAGATACTATAATATTTTTGATATAATACAAGTTACGATGAGTTTGGTGGTTATGTTAATTAATATGTTTCATCGAAATAATTAAAGAGAGATTACTAAAAGATTTTCGTTCATGGTCGTTTAGTAGTTTCTAAGTTTAATTACTTTAAAATAGTTAGTTTTTAAAATCTAGTTAAAGTTTTATTAGATTAAATACTTAGTAAGATTAGGCTACATTTCTTTAACATTATTATTTAGTGTTCACTTTCTAAACCAATTTATAATATCTAAAAAAGATTTGATAACTGACAGCTATAAAACATACATGACACCCAATCACCTGGCTGTCAAACAAACACGGTGAGAGTAAAATCAAAATAAAGCAAATTTAATATGTTTAGGCCATGCTAATAATCGATCCCAGGTGTTATTAGCTCAGTAAATAGGCTAGTATATATGTATATGTTATATTTATGCCTTAAACACTAGGTTGCATACAACTGCAATAGTTTTATTTAATTTTTCTGTCAAGGTAAATCCTATTTAAACACCAATTACTTCACATTATTCAGTTTTAAGATGATATAAATTTCATTCCTCTCGTCTACTTCATAAAGGGTCTGTAATAACTAGAATTTCTTCTGGAACGGCGGTATATACAAGAAGCTTTCTACTGATATTATTGTGGCAGCATTTTGGTTACGAGGCAACGTGTTCTTCTCGAATGTTCTTCTATGTTCGGCTGCTTAGAATTGGCATATCAAAAATTGGGTCACCAAATTATTCCAAGATATTTCTAGATGAAAACTGTTCAAACGCACGAATACTTGGTAAGGCAGGCCTGATGTTTGGGTATCGCAAAATTCTCAAAAATTTCATAATCTAATACTGCCAACCACAACGCGTAAGAATTTAAAATGTTTTAGAATAATCTTTCCTATGGAATAATCTAATAATTGGAATAGGCCCTATTTATTTTTTTATTTTCTTAGCATCACGTCTTAATTCCCGTTCGGGCTAAACGCCTATGTATTAATTACGCTAATTGGCTAGGTATTAGGTAGGTTAAATTTTGAGGAATTGTAGCCCCATTTTCATGGAGAGAAAGAAAGAGAGCGTGGGAGACCATTTATGGAAAACCACCCTCAGTACACCCAACCAGTATACACGATCTTCCTGTAATTGGTAGACTAGTCTATTATGAGGGTGATTCCTTAGACCATTTCGCCACCGAGGTGAGTCGTAGGAGTAATAATAATTATACGACGAGTAGTATATATTTTTTCTTTGGCTAGGGTCAAAAACTTACTCTTAATATAATGAACATTCCAATTTAAAAAGGAAGATACCTTTTTGACAATTATAAAAATATTAAATTAATTTTAATATATCTATCTATATGTAAAGTTATGTGATCTGTGAGGATTATTTTCCATAAATAATAATAGACCTAATAAAGTAAAATGTTTTCGATTTTGACTGTAATATATATTTTTCTATGTGTGTCTTCCTACCAGAATCCTACTATAGACCACAAATTGGCATTTAGTGGGGGCCCTTGTTTAATTGGCGCCCTTGGGTTTATAGCCCTGGTCACTCCTCCCCTAAACCCTCAAAATCTGACCATGTTCGTGTGTACGCCAGATATGCACAAACGTTTCGATCCGAATTTAGATAACACCTGAACGGATCCTCACATCCTTTCTAGCAGTATCTATCCTCACCCCCTCCTCTTCCCCTAATAATCCGTGCTCGAGAACAGTCTAGAGGTAGTAGTTAGCCAGTGTTTGCCCCGGGTGCTGGTTCGGGAATAGGGGGGACCCCTTCCTCCTAGGAAGGAGCGACAGGAGAAAACCAGTGTCAGGGGCAGGACAGGGCCCTGGTCATGAAGGTAGGGGTAATGGTTCGTAGAGGGGTACAGGGGTCATAGGGGGAAGAAGGGTAGATCGATAGCCCGGTAATGGAAAGCTACGAGTGTCCACCACCTGCTCTAGCAGCTATCACACGTTGTTTCGTAAGGAGCGATACATTTTCATCCATTTTTTTATTTAGTTATACGTTCAAAGCCATCAGGAGAAGTTGTAAAAGGAAGAGAAGATTAATTTATTGCACGAAAAATTGTGTAAAATATATTATTCTAGCTTGTAGCTTGTATTTAATGGCAGTTAATATTTTAACTAACGTTCACAATTTATTTAAGTTGTTGTATTTTATAGCCTGTGATAGTGTGTATAGTTGTGAAACGTTGTCTCCTATCCTATATGACGAGAAAATAATAATTCAGGGGTGTTCGAAAATAAGTTGCTTGGGAAGATATTTGGTCCAAAAAGAGATGAAGTTACTGGTGAATGGAAGAGATAATGTTATGATAAGTTATAAATAATCTTTACTCATCACAAAACATTGTTAGGATAATCAAGTCTCGCAGATTACGGTGGGCAGGACACACAGCGCGAATGGGAGAATCTAGAATCGTGTTCAGGGTATTGACTGTTAAACCCAATGGGAAGGGACCATCGGGAAGACCTAGACGCATATGTGAGGATAATATTAGAATACACCTGAAAGAGACAGGGTGTAATGAGTGGGAATAGCTCAAGATAGGGATAGGTGACGTTCTTCTTTCTGTAAGTGTGGCAATGAACTTTCGAGTCCTAATACCATAAAAATAATAATTTAGTGATGGTGTTAGTAAATATATAGTTTTTTATAACATTGTGTATTACCTATCTACATGCGTGTAAAAATCAACGAAGCTTAATATTGAGCTATCAACTATTAACGTAATATAATCTCTAATCTTCAAAATTAACTGTGTAAACTATAGTTATGAACATTTACTTTAGAGCTATCAACATAGTCATATTACGTAATCAACACTGTCAAGTGTGGATATCGATTAATCTACATAAGTGTAGATATTGATTAATAGATATAAGTGTAATGTCAAGTTTTCAACTTTGTGTACTATCAAGATATCAAAAAATTGTAAATAAATCTATCCACACGGGGTAACATTGAGTTATCAACATAGTACAGTAATGTCTTTTTTTAGCACTGTGCAATATTGTATTTTCAACACTGTGCAATGTAATATCAACATAGGAGTAATATAGAACGATCAACATATATTAACATAAAGTTATCTATATAGTGAAATATTGTACTATTTACATAGTTGCAGCTATAAGCATGGCGTTATATCGTGTTATCAGCGTAGTATAATATCGTGTCATCAAAATAGTATAATATCAAGCTATCAAGCTTTCTCAACAAAAACAATTCCCTCTGCATTCTTAATTCTGACACGAGGGTCCAGGATTGATCTCGATTGGTTTAACTGGAATGATTTTTCCTTAATGTTATTATCTACCTTAAAATCTACCCTCTTTTATCATAATCTTAGACTATTTCATATCATATGGGACTGTACCACACAGCTAAAAGGCATTAAGACACCAAATACTAAAATAAATATGTTTTAATATATGATTATGTTTATACAAAAATAGTGTTGTCTTAAAAAAAATTACGAATGTTCTACAGCGCAATTATAATTTTGGTTATTCATTCTATTGTAAGACTGACGCCTTTGACAACGGGACCACCAATGCTTATAGAAACACCAACGAACGAAACAGTCAAACGCAACCTGTGTCTAACGCCATCTACAGCTTTATCACCGTTACGAGTCACGTTTTATTCAATAGCATAAAAAATATCCAAGCTTTTTTAAAGTATATTTTCAGTCACAAAATGTAAAATTATATAATCTCACTCTATATATATATGCGTGTGTGTGTGTGTGTGTGGGCGTGGGTGCGTGCGAGCAGGCGATACAACAGTAAGCCCAGTCATTCCCATCAATACACAGCGATAGTGCACGTAGCCTATCATAACAGGGGGAGCGCTGATCCGTGGCGATGTACTATAAAGTGATCCGTAATTGAGCGTAACTATTAGAGTTCCCAAGGCACCAAATAAAACACAAAACACACGAAAACGCACGATTCGGACGGTGGTAGGAGATACTATTACGTCACAAAACTGAAGGGGTGGGGATTGTGGGTGTCCCTAGAGAATCCAGTGGATAAATAGTAGACTGGTCCTGTTTTTGTGCGTCAAAAATGATATTACATTGCCCCTCCTTTCCCCTTATATACAGCTATTTGATATGTGCTGCCAGACATGAATATAGTTCTACGTACTCTGTCATGGATTATTTATTGTTTGGACTACGTAGAGTTAATTTAATTTTTGCACCTTTTCTGACTAACCGCCCGGGCTATTAACGTGTGTAAAGTGCCGTTTATGAAATAACTGATTAAAATTTAATCAATACACAACTTACAAACTTAATCATAGCTCAGCACCATATGTTACTACCCGTACACGTTACACGCCCATGTACTAATTACGCTAATGTGCTAGGAATGAGAAATGTGGAATTTAAGGGAAGTGTTAACTTAAACTTATTTGTTTGGAGGGAACGTGGAAAAAAATTTAGGAAAAATGATCGTCACTGTACTGGGCCAGTATTCGAACCCCGATCTCCATGTCATCATCTGATAAGTCTACTCTCGTGAAAGTGACACCTCAGACCATTTGACCAGTGAAGTGGATTACAAAAAACTAGCCTAGTTCTAAAAAAAACTCAAAGAAACCCCTAAGGCTGCAAGAACAAGGATGAGTAAAAGTAAAGGGTGGGTGAGTGAGAAGTGCTTTTGATTTGCTTGCTATTGAACCGTCTGCATGAACGTGTCCTAGTAGATTTTAAATTAACGCCACTTCACATCTCACTCACCCTTCACATTTACTCATTCTAGTTCTTGCATACGGCCTCTATTATCAGAACTATTAATTCATCTCTGTGAAAGTAGAAGCCCTAAATTTTAGCAATGATATTTTTTTCAACCATTCCAGGAAAAACGCGGGATTCTTAGCTTTTTAGGTAAACATTTTACCAAATAAGCTAAGATGTCAAACTATTCACACTTATGGGTTAGGGAGGAGGTAGGCACAGTGGAAACTGGATAGTTCGAATTTGAAGGAACCAGAAAAAAATTCAAACTATCCAAAAATTCGAATTAAATAAGTTTCTTAAAAGGAATTCTCTTTTCCACTTCTTTTAACACCGCTACTTTTTCAGCCAAAGTTAATGATTTATAGGACTGTTGCTTGTACAGTGACGTCACGATACACACACAAACACTACAGTACAGTAGGTACTAAATAAAACTAAAACTAAACAAAAACTAAACAACAAAACAAAATAAACTCGCACATCACAAGAATATCGCTACGACCGAATCACTAAGAACAGCGCACGTAACCGCTCGAAAGGTTCGACCTTGACTAACAGCGTACATAACTGTACGTGTAAACAAGACATATGATTGAGCGATGAAGGGGGAGGGGTTGAAGAAGGGTATTGACCACATTCCAACGTCACCTCTTCTATTTCCAAAAATAGATCAATATGGTACCGCAACTAGAAGTAGGAAAGCAATACTGCACAGTGCATTACAACTTACGAAAAGTTCTAACTAAACAAAACAAAATTCGAGCTATCCACAATTTTTTTAACAGTTTTTTAATACCAAATTTACCCGGTCGAGAAAATTCAAATTAAAGTCGATTTCAAATTACGGATGTTCAAATTAGTCAAGTTCCACTGTATTCAGAGAACACATATCTGCATAAGCGTGGACGGAGGGAGGAAAACCAATTTGGAAAAATCACTATCAATAAACCCAGGCGGGATTAGAACCCCAATCTTCCCGTCATGGGCAGTCCAGTATATTGCGAGTGACTCCTTTAGACGCCGGTTGGCCACTGAAGCTGATGATACTTCCTATCTGCTGCAGTTAACATGACTCGACATATGAATGTGTGAAAAATATTTAAGTAACTTTAGTAACTGTATAAAAAGTGTATTTATATAAGGATCCGTTTGTAGTTTGACACGTGTTCTTACCAGCCACGTGTTAGGAAGAATAAAAAAAAACTTCTTTTAAAATGCAACACTGCCAACATCTTACGCTACCTTGTATAGAGTTCAACGTCATGGGAATGGCGTCGCGGCGCTGTCTGAACGTTATTTCCTGTCCCTGAGAATTGGTGAATACTTGTGTGACGTTGAGTGAGTAAGCGGGGGTTGGGGGAATAAAGGATGAGGGAAGGCTGTATACTATATAGGAGAGAAACGCACCGCATACAAATGTTCTGTGAGAAACCCCACCATCTCTTTCCCACCTTCCTCCCCTGGTGGCCACATTGTTTATTGACGTCAGAGTAACAGAATAAAAAAAAAACCGTCTTGACAGATGGATCGTAGAGAAGAGTCAGTCATTTCCTTCACAGAACTCTAGTCTGACTATGACATTGGCCCATGATAGATATCACGCTTATTGTTTTCTTGACAGAGAGGACTCGCTTCGACTCTTGGCTTCCCATCTCCATACCCGATTAAGGAAATGAAGAAGGTGATGATGGTTTCGATGTTGGAGGTCGTCAGAGTAGTTACCCACCCCCTTCCTCACCAGATATATATTTACACCGAGTATTACGACGGTCCAAATTATATAGGAAGGACTTTTTAGAAAATACAATCATATTTATTTGTAGGCAAATTTAATAATATTTTACTTTATTATATTATGTTATTTTAAAGGAGCTACTTTAATGAAAAGGTAGTAGCTACGGTCTAGAAAACTGAAATTACCGGCTGGAGGGTTTATTGTTCTGACCACATGACACCCACTGTCAGAAAAAATGGCATAATTTTAGCCAAGAGACTGCAGCTATACTCGGTTGGTATAACTCGATTACGGGCTGACATCAGGTAGTTTTTTTCGCTTTTTTTTATCACACTTATTATTGATGTCTATCAAAATTGACAGTTGCAGATACCATGTATTTACGTCTGAAATTATTACGTGAACGAGCCCGCTTTGGAGTCCACATGGTCTAAGGCGATATTCTCGCAATATAATAGGCATAGGCCAAATAAATAGTATAAATTAAAAAAATATATATTAGATAGTAAAAATATTGAGATAACTCAGAAGAAAATGGGTTAGCGAACTAAATACTAAGATCATATCGTCTAGTTTGCCAGTGACATATAGTCAGGGTTTGAATCCCGTCCTGGAATACTGAGGTTTTAATAAATAAGTAAATGGTTACTCAATTTCGCTCCACTCATGAGCGGGTGCATTTCCTTTAACTTTTAACTTCGTCATCCCTACTACACAAATGTAAATAATAGGGGAGTGGTACCCAGAATATGACTCGCGACCCACTAATGGATAGCAAGCTGATTTTTGATGGGTCATAAAAAGTTTTTTTAAATGTGAAAATTTTGTAATTATTTGAAAATAAAAAATCACAAACTTCAAAAAAGGTGTAAAAAGAGAAAACAATAAGGCGCATATTTTTTTTATAATTATACTCAATAATAGATTTGTTTAAAACAGTAGGGATAAACATTATTCTCCCCCTCACCCCAACCCAAATATCCACTAAAATTAGGTGGGTCGCGAAAGTTTGTCGTTTTAAAAATTGGGTCGCGGTCATGAAATGTTTGGGAAGCACTATAATAGGGCCTTCATGTGTAAAGTGCGGATGTTTAGTAGAACATAGAGTGAAAAAAAAAAGATGTTCATCTAAAATAGATTTTTCAACTCACTTTATGCATAGTGTATAGGAAGCCAAACGTTTCTCCCTCCAATATACAAAAGATCACCAACATATTCTAATAATAATGGCATGTTTTGTTAACATACATACAGTAGCCCCTTGGCTTCTTTGGTGCTGACTGACAGTTCATAGCTGACTTCTGACAGTCAACATTTAGGTATATACCTAAATGTTGACTGTCAGAAGTGACAGCTGCTAAACACATGTTTTTTGCAGATTATATGGTTCGGCGTAGAGATACATAATTTGTTCTGGAAGCTTTTCAAAGCCGTCAGCTGTCAGCTGTGAGCTGTCAGTCAGCACCAAAGAAGCCATGGGGCTACTGTAGGTAGCTCAGTTTGGGAAAATACTAGCCTGTACTACTGTACCGTTGCCCAAGGGACCCCCGAATGTACTAATAGTATATTATTTCCGTGGAGGCTCTTTCCATGTCACGATTAAATGAGGAAATGATGATAATAAATATGATGGCTTAAGGTCAATGAAGATCTTAACCTAATTTAATTAAGCATATTTTCTTTAGCACAGAGCTAAAGTTGTAGGCACATGCACTAAATACGATAATGAGTTAGGTATGAGGAAGGTTGAATTTACAGGAAGTGAAAGGAGAGTGGATTACTATTTGGGAAAAACCACCTTCAGTACACCCGACCGGGATTTGAACCCCGATATCCCTGCCATCATCAGTTTAGTCTAACACGAAAGTAACGCCTTAAGCCATGCGGCCACTAAAGCTGGTTAAGTCCAACTAAATGAACTCTGGCAACCATGGGAGTTATTCTCCTTTTGAGAGAAATCCCCCTGTATGTATGGAATCGAGCCTGGGACCTCTAGGTCAGCAGATACTATACCACGAAGCCTATTCCGAACATAGTTTAGAGTGGGTCAACTGAATTAAATTCCCACCCCTTCCTCCTATCTCTAAAATCAATATTTAATCCATATACACACCTACGGTTGGGTTATCTAACGGGTATTTTCTTTGTTGGTTTACATAACAATATTTTCTTTGTGCACCATGCTTAAAATTACATGCTGTGTGTTCAACCTATCTCAACGGCTTTAATTTTAGATTATTTTAATAACAGATTGACCCACTTCAGTGGCTGCATGGTGTAAGTTGTCCCTCTAACCATAGACTGAACTGCCGTCGACAGGGAGATTTGGGTTCGAACCCTCGTCGGCTGTGTTGAGGGTGTTTTGTTTTATCGCTATTCCTCTGTTCAAATTCTGGTACATTTTCTTTAAATTCAACCTTATTAATCCCTCTAACGTTATCGTAATTAATATATATGTGTATGGCTCGAACATGTAGTAAAACGTGATATTAAAATAAAAAACAGTAGCGTGTGTAGTAAAATTCATCAAGTTTATCATTAAGTAATTTTTCCTAACATTTAACATTCTAGTTCCTAGATAAAAATAACCAAACAAGTTTCTTATTCATGTTGTGCGGATGGAAAAATTATTTTATATGCTTGGTTCATTGATTTTAAGACCTTACAAGGAGAGTTCAAAGAGTAATTCCGAAAAGATTATTATATAAAATTATCTTTTTGACAAAAAATGTGATGAGAGCTATTTTTAGTCAAAAAGATTATGTATATCACTTTCAGCACTCACTATAATCCAAAAATACTCGTTTCGGTGGTCTAAGGTGACAATATGGCAATATAGGGACATGCTAATGGGGAGTTCGTTGTTAGAATTCAAGTCAAGTGTACTACAGTTGCTTATCCCTCCATGCAAATTCTAATACACTACTTATAGTTCAACCTTGTTCATCAGTAATACTTTATTTTATTCAATTCATATGAGTATAGCCAAAATTGGTAGTTAGATGTGGTATAAAAATACTATGAACTTTGTATATGTAATGTTCATATGTATTATGTAATTTGTTTACTAACTAAACGAATGTTGTATGTGTGGATACGTTTTTAGTTCATCCTAGTTACGACTTCAGATAAAAACACTTTAACAATTTCAACGGAATAATATCTCAAGTTTCTCGAAATTATTATAATAAGTATATCCTAATAAATCTCTATCAGACTGCCAGTACTAATTATAGCACTAAAAAAAATACTTTTTACACCCTATTCGATGGCCGCAAGGTTTAAGGCGCTACTTTTGCAATAGACGGGACTGCCGTTGAGAAGGAGATGGAGGTTCCAAGGGAGGTTTTTTCAAAATTGTTTTCCATGCAAATGCAGGTACACCTTCCTAAAATATATCCTTCCTCATCCATAAAACCACTAGTGTAATTAGTATATAAGCAAATAGCCCGAATGGGTTGTAACATGTGATGCTAAAAAACAAGTATTTTCCGACATATTTTCAAGGTTTTTTTTAATTAAAGGAAATTTTTTTCCTTTGTCGTGTCTGGAAACTTTACACAATATATAGTCTACGTTTCTAAGCGATACCCTAGGGAACTAAACTTCACTCAAATTGGCTTGGAAATACACCACTGGTTTGCTAACTCTTTAATGTTTTATTTTTGCAGAAAAAATCAACAAAAATCAACAAAAAACAAATAAAAACTATAAATAATTTAACAAAACAATCAAGAAATGTATACTAAAAAGAAAAATTTATTCTTTACTCTTTTGTGAAATAAAAACAATTCAATGAGTAATATACCATTTTATATTGTTTTTTCTATCTAAAAGCTGGGCTCTTTATAGCACCTTTAAAGCATCAAATATATATTTTTTTAAGTAAAGGCAGGTATTAGTAAATGTCATATATACAGGTTGTTCGGAAACTCATAGCCCAAACAGCACATATGGTTTGTTCGAAACAAAAGTAATACAAAGTCCCTGTACACTTATATCCGTAAAGTTATGCTAATACCATTAAATTGTGTCCAAAGTATCGGCGCACAGCGCCGGACTAGCAAAGCTGTTCATGCATATGTGCAAAACAGGTTGCATAGGAGTTAGGCAAGCGGCACTGCACACCTTGACATTTTTGAACACGTTAGCAGAAGATACTACAGTTAATAGTAGACAAAACTCCAGTCCATCTATCTGCAAATATATTCTGAGGGTCATTATTAAAGGTCCTAAATTACAGAGTGCAGTGCCACACGCCTAACTCCTATGCAACTTGTACACGCATACTTGAACAGCTTTGCTATTCCGGCACTGTACACCGAAACTTTAACATAATTTAATAGTATTAGCATAACTTTCCGGATGTAAGTGTACATAATCTTTGTATTACTTTTGGTTCAAACAAGCTATATGTGCAGTTTGGGCTATGAGTTTCTAAACATCCTGTATATATGATTAAATTAAATACGTGTCAATGTATACTGACATATTATTTCAGGCATCTGTCCTACTGTGCTGAGTGGGTTTTTTTTCAGCACCTTGTCTTACCAAATTTTCAGGTAATACGCATATGCATTAACTACTTTAATGAGTTAGGGATGAAGAAGGTTGAATTTAGAGGAAGTGTACTCACACTTGAATGGAGGAAGAATGGAAAACCATTTAAAAAAATACCAATGTTCAATAGATGTTAAAGTTGTATAAGTATGTTATGCTGTGCTCGCCATATAAAACATAAATGTTTATCCAAACTGAGTTTGATCATTAATCGATTTACAAAAGGTATTTACCATTTCCGTGGTCTCAAATTAGAGTGGACTATTAAGTGCATTGTAGATGTTAGTTCAATTCCAATTAGTGCTTTACAATAGCTTGAAGTGTTGCAAATATAAGCAGATCTTGCTAATAATATACTTGTAATTTATCACCCATATGGTCCCCATTTGACCAATCAAACGTAGGCTCAGATCTATATATCTAAATTTGGACTATACTTTCATTGATACCTGAATGTTTGCGGGGTAAAAACATTATTGGTTAAGTTTCAACTGATTCTTATTAATCTAGTAACACTCCATTCCACTAAGCAAGTGCGCCAAATATAATATTATTTGTGTTGTGGGTCTGTCTTTGTGGTATTCTTACTAATCCAGAAGTTATAGTGATTTAATAAAAAGTATAAGATTTTATTTTATTGTATTAGTACGTTCAAAATCAAACTTTGTCGCATTTATTTTCACCACTTCCTACAACCCCCAAAGGCTATCTGCATACAAACAATTTCAAAATGGCGAGCAAATGGCCTGAATGTCAGGCTCTTATAGTCTGATTTTCAGGTGATTAGGAGTTAAGAGTTTTAATATCACAAGGGAATATAAAGGGGTATTTTCTTTCCTCCGCATGAATTTCGTTACATTTACTGATATAAAATTCATCATAATTAACCTATTAGCTTAATTAATATGCGTAGACACGGTGTAAAAATACTTGTATATTCCAATAAGATGGTATTATACGCCTCGGTGGCGTAGTTAGCTAACGCGCTAGTCGTGTTGAGCTTGACTTCTGAGGACGGGGAGATCGGGGTTCAAATCTCGGTCGGGTGAACNTAATCCCAGTTGGGTTTACTGTATGTGATCTTCCTTAATTAGTTTTCCACTCTCCCTCCACAAAAATGCGGGTTCACTTCCTCTATATTAAACCTTCCCAATTCCTAATCCATTAGCGTAATTAGTACTTAAGCGTATAACCCGAATGGGTAGTAAGACTTGGTGCTAAAATAAAGATGGTACTGAGAGGGTAATTTATATAAAATGCACCTACATAGGTGCGTAGAGAGGATAGGAGAAAACCCAGATCCAAACCATGTGGAAAACCACTCTAGGTCAACCCAGCTGAGATGTGAACCTTGACCTTCCCATCACTTTTAAGACTGACTCCTCAAACATCCGGATAAAGTTGATAACTCTAGATAAATGTACCAATGTTATCGTATTGTGATTGTAGAAAAGTGAAAATCACATAAAGACTTCCCCTTCAACGTTGACCAAATACAATAAGTCTTATTGTGGGGTCACACGTTCACTGAAAACCAAGTGCAGAACAAAAACGGGGTCACATGACAAGCTCTTAGACAATCACAAGATTTCCGCCTCATCAGCGCGAGCTTTTCTGCTAGAGTTTAACAAATTTCTACTTTGTCCGCTCCTTCCGAGATGTTTGGCACGGGAGAGCCAATCAAACCTCAAACTCAACCATCTCATATCAGTACGCATGCGTATTTGACAACGCATGTGCTGTTCAGCCAGCAGCAAGCAGATAGTTTAATTGGACGATTTGAGGAGATTTGAAATAACTTGTGAATGGAAAGTGTATGTAACCATGTATTGGATTGTGCCATGACACAGCATTTTAATTTAAAAACATTCATCGACCATCGGGAGAATAATATATATTAAAACATATATGTATCTACCAGAAAATAAAATGATGATAATCAGCTGTTCAAGTTTGCGTTTCAATGCATCATGGGTCAAATATATAGTGTGTAAGGGGCTGTGCCTCTGAGCTGATTCTGTTCTTTATTTTCGACGAGCGTGTGAATCACGCTTTATGCCTTAATCCACTAGGCCTTGGTAAAAGTTTATATTTAGAATGTACGCTTTGTTTAACCTGAAATGTATCTGGCTTACCTTGCATGGTGCAACTCAAACGATAGGTAGATAGTGTAGTCCGTTAAGGCAAGACTGTTAACTTTCAGAATAAATTTAGTTCTCGTAGAAATCCCACAGATTTAAAAATAATACCATTAAATTGGTGTAAAACTTAAATTTTACTCTTATATAAGGAATTTTAAAAATAAGATATTTGCCTCCAAAATATTAATTTTCCTATTTTGTTTCCAATTAAGTGATTCATTTGTGTATGTAGCTATTTCTAAAGGAAGAGAGAGTTATGGTAAAAGTAAACACAACATAAACATGTGCTTGTTTGCTTAAATTTAATGTTTGCATAACATTTTTCTTCAAGTTACTTTGACAGAATAGATCATTAGTTGGATAAAAATAATATGATCTATTTAGGTCAGTTAATAAATAAAATACTTAAAATGGGTATACAATTTCCTCTAACAAAATATTTAGTTGAACACTTCAATAATATAAATAACCTCTAATGGTTATATTTAAGATTGCCGAAGTAAGAAAAGTTTTAAGTTTGTCTTTAGTAGTTCCAGTTAAACTGTTAAAACACGGTTTGTTTATTTGCTTTAAAAAAACTTTTGCCATAAAAAGATTAAACAGTAACTTCTTTTTTAGCAGAGGAAGCTAGCGAGCTCACAAAGTAAAACAGGGTTTTGTTGCCCAGAATGTAATTATCAACTTCTCTCCCAAGTATTATCTCATTAGAGTTCGTGTAGCGGATTTAGGGTAATGCGCTCTAGGAGTGTAGAGAAGGGTGTATTTTAGAAACCCAAAAGATACCCAGGGTCACTCTGTTACAAATCCGACCCAACCACTGGTCTGGCTGAAGTGTGGTGGAATTATATCACAGCCACGCACGAGTTAACTCTTCTCGTAGAGATTTCCACACCCTTTTAAGTAATAATCTCTCTTTAAATATATTTAGTTAGGAATGCCGCCTTTTGACCTTGTTGTTTTATCTTGGAAATTTCTTAACATTTCTTTAATGTAAATGGTCAGTAAAATTATAAGGGTTGGATTTTTAAATTTCTATAAACAAACTAATTCAGTAGAAAAAAGTTTAATAATATTTAAAGAAAACAAAGTGTTCTACAGTTATACACCTTAGTCAATATATAAGTATAAAATAGTCTACATATATAAATATTGGTATTTTATACCATGAATAATAACAGCGATAATAATATTTAAAAAATGTCTTATATCTTCAATATATACTTGTGAACATTAAAGGTTTTAAAAGATAAATTAATAATGAGAAAAAATAAAATATTCAACTATTATTTCGCTGTCACACCCTGCTATAAAATAGTGTGTCATTGTATTCTTCCTACAATAACTCCCTTGATGATTTTACTGTGTAGTTCAAAAATACTTTCTTTAAAATATTTGAGAAAATAATACGCGAGCATAAATAAAAATTGAGCTTAAACTATTCAAAAACAATTAAGGTTCTGTGAGCAATAAATCAGTTAAGAATTTTGTAGGGCTTATGGTGCATATATTCACTACAGTTTCTAATCAAGGTCAGGTTGAGGAATATTAAGCTATTTTGACCAAAGTAAAGCTTTTTAATTATGACCACACTTAACCCAAAATTCTATCAAAACTTAAGTCATCTTGGCCATTATCGTATACACGTATACTGGTTTAGAAGATATTTGTATCGTCCATCATTTACTATTAAGATAGATTCATACAACTAAACTCATTTTATCCGCTTGTGGTAAATTTAGGTCCACTGTTCTTTAAGGCGATACGCTCTTTTCATTTGGTGGGGAAATGCAGAGCCATGGGAACAAACTATTATCTTCAAGATTTTTTTTATTGTTTTGCAATTTTCTTTTTAGAAACAGTTTGTTCAAGAATAAAAGCATGTTGATTAAGTTACACTTTACAAACAGAGCACTCCTATATTATTTTAATAGTGATCAAATATCAATAATTTTAACATTTTTCAATAGAAAACTGCCGGCTGCATGACAAAAAAATAAGAAAACGTATCACATAATAAATATTGCTATATTATTTTAGAAGAGGTGTTGAAAATATTACTATACAAATTTAACTCGTTTTCTAAAAAACTGATATTTCCAAACGTATGATTTTTCTGCAAGGGCTGTCCAGTAGTTAGCACCATTTACGGTTTCCGTGATTCATCTGTTCTTGTTGGAGCGGAAGG
Source organism: Timema bartmani (assembly GCA_902151455.1). Lineage (NCBI taxonomy): Eukaryota > Metazoa > Arthropoda > Insecta > Phasmatodea > Timematidae > Timema > Timema bartmani. The sequence goes on along the minus strand of CABFWB010000125.1, from coordinate 423,648 downwards.
ATACTTTGGTTGGTTGTGAAGCCACGCCACGCCTTTCACCCTCCCGCCCACAATCCCACAAAATAGGTCTTAGACTTGCACTCGACAGGGCCAAGGGCCTTAACATGTTTATTGATGACATGAGTAAATACTTAAAACTCACTCTCTTCTGATGACCTCAAGTAGAGTTTACTGTGGATGGCATTAGTCTAACGTGGATGAAGTCGTTAAACTTGAGAGATGGCCAAGCTGTCTAAGGCTTAAGGTTTCACTAGCGCTGGGCTGCCGTTGACAGGAATATCAGCGTTCCAATCCATTTTCGGTGCGCAGAGGAATCTACATATGTAGCTTTCACTATCGGTTTCCCAATATATTTTTAGGCAAATTTGGGATAATTTACACTATGCTCCTCATCCTCCCTATCTTTTAGATGAAGTCATTAATGGCCCTTTTATTAAGGTTTTAAGAAAATACATCAACGTGATTTCTTAGTAAGAGCAAATAATTTTTTGAAAAAAGGGCTTAGAATAACATGATGATAGATGGCATCTACATTATATTATAACAATAAAGATAATATTATCAACAGTTTTCTTAAACAACTTTCTTTGCTAACTGTTCCATAGGGACACCTATTATTTGGTAACCGTGTTTTCACGGAAACAGTGGAAAATTACACTTGAAAGCCCAAAAACCTTTTTAAAAATAAACGTGATCAATCATCCTGACGTTTATTTGCTTACTTATAACCCGTTACGGCTACAATTATTTATATAAATCAATGAGATCAAAATGAGGAAGGTAGGATTTAGAGTAAATACAGCCAAATTAGATTGAAAGGAGGGTGGGAAACCATGTAGAAAAAGTTCACCCTTGTTGGTTCCTTCCGTTATTCGAACCCCAACATCCCCATATTTTACAAACCATATTATGTTAACTTGACAATTGGTCCGCGGGCCCAACCAATGTGGTTTATTTATTTATGTTCTCTCACTAGGTGAACGCAGATGCATTTTTTAATGTCCACTCAACATGCTTTTTATTTATTTTGGTGCTATTGGTCTCTGACAGCGTACTGAACTTTAAAAATGATTGAGTAAAAACTATTATAGACCAGGTAATTTTATATATAATATATATCCTATATCATTCAACCCTTTATTCTATGACGTCGTACAGAAGACAGTTCCTCCTAAGGATGTATCAGATCCAGTTTTCTTTGCGCTGAAGAATCACATCCTAAATGGATATCTTATCACCCATTCTTATTAGGACAGCTTCATTTCTTTCCACCTGTTCTTCTCAAGTCAATATATACATATATATTTATGATGGGAAATAAATTCTTGGAGAGCTTTAAAATGTGGTGCTGGAGAAGACTTGAGAAGATCAGGTGGAAAGACAGGGTGACAAATGAAGTCCTAAGAAGAATGGGTGAGAAGAGATCCAGTTTGGATGTGATTCTTCGGCGCAAAGAAAATTGGATCGGACACATCCTTAAGAGGAACTGTCTTCTGTATGACGGCATAGAAGGAAAGGTTGAAGGAAATAGGAGCTTAGGAAGAGGGATGGTACTAGATAACTTGAAGGAAAGACGAAAATTCTGGAAGCGCAAGGAAGAGGCATAGTACAGGGCACAATGGAGGTCTAAGTTGTAAAACCTTAAAAAAAACGGCAAAATGGCCAAAATGGTTAAAAGAGGTAAAAAATTGTAAAATTGATTAAATGAACCCTATAAGAAAAGGTAAAAGTAATTAAAGGGGTTAAAAAGGTTAAAATGGTATAAAAAGGAAAAAATAGTTAAAAATGGTAAATAGGGTAGAAAAAGGCAAACTGGGAGAGAGGTGAAAAATGTAAAAAAATAATTGGATTTAATTACAACTCTTTAACAACTAGTTATCTATGTTGTGACCCTTTTCTTTCATTTTTACTTGCACCAACAAGCAAGATTTCAACGCCCCTCTCATATGCGCCCGTCCATAGGGGCCAAAGGAGCCTGGACCCACCCTCACTTTTTGAACAGAATTTATATATATATATAAGTAACGTATTTTGTATAAAACATTAATATGAAGTGGAGCACCATTCTCCTCACACAGTAAATTATTCGATTCGTTATACAGTGTATTCCAGTCCCAAAAGGATTAATTACTTGCTGCAATCATCACACGATTGTACTAGTGCTCGGAACTCCAATGACTAAGAATGTAGAAGCTGACATGGGCCAGCTCCTCTCAGCTAAGCCTGGTCGTCCAGTGGGAGATATCGCTCAAGGTCATTCCACAGCCAGCTACACCTAATTTCATAGCTGAGGGAACTGCAGGTCTTATGGAGAAAATATTTATCTTCGCTCTCTCTCTTTTACCGGTTGCCAAACCTTCTAGCTTTCGGTTGTTGGGAAGTGAGGGGGGAGGCTTTACTTGGAAATCCCTCATTGTAAACAATGTGGCATGGGGAGGTTGGAGGGTTCAATTGACAGGTAAAAATATGTCCTATCTGTGTACAGCCTTTTATAGAAACGTTAACTATTTCCCCAATAGTATTTTTTTTCAAGATCGAAGTTTATTAACTCTTTCTATTCCCCACTTAATTATGCTAAAATTATTTTATGTATAAAGCTTTTTTCCTCATAATTAATATACAAACAAATATATTACTACATGCATTTTATAATAAATGCTGTAAATTACATTCTTATTTGTTCTTAATCAGAAAATTAGGAAGGTCATTATCAATATCAATCAAAGCTTTAATTTTCTCTAGGGAAGGTAATTCATTGTTACCGTAAAGTAAATGTACCTTTCTGCGAATTACTGCTTGAGTAAAAGTGTCATATTTATCCAAACGCTTCATTTGAGTGCAGTTATTTCCTTTTTTGATTGGTGTCAGTAACTTTCCCTTGGTTTTGAATTTTTGTTTAATAGAGATTATTAACTTATAAGACACCTGTAGCTTCTGCAGTCTGCATTGCCAATTGATTTACTGAACAAGTTCCGTTTTAACGAGACTATTAACACCATTGCCCTTACTTTATTACTTAATATTTTTTCTCTTGGAATGTAATTGTCTGTAACAAGCCGGAGATTCCATAATTTGTTTTATATTTTAACTGTTAAAAATACACTATTATTCAAATAAATATATTAATATGCACATAAAACTATAATTCCACAACCTTACGGCAAAAATATAAAACACACAACCAACACATACAGATACACACAAAATCTTAACGTGATCAATAACAAAAAAAAAAAAATTCTACACAAAGTAATAATAAAATGTGAGTGTTTATTTAGTGAATGTTTTAAGCTAGCTATTAGGAACACGAGACTCAGACTAATGTCACTTTACGACTGTGCTGGAGGAAGAAGCACCAATTACTGGCGGCAACAACAACAACAACCCAGCTTTGCCAAACTTAATATACATTCGAAGGAAGACTGATCACGGAAAACAAAAGAATGACAACGCTGTTTCTCAATAGTAAGCATGCAGTTCCCTCAGTAATGTAATTAGGTGTACACAGCATTTGGTCGGGCCAGTCTTGGTGGGCCCATGATTCTATAAAGATGGTTTTTATTTTGTTTTAGCGTGTATTTAATACGTGTTAAAGACCCGATGAGTAAGTTGACAAGTGAAAGTGATTAATTAAAATGAATAAAGTAGGCTATTTATTGAAAACTCAGTTTTTTCATTAAAACTGCAAGATAAAGCTGAAATTAAACAGTTAGGAGCACATCAGCCGAGTGGCATCACATTTATAAAGGTGGATGGAAAGAAAAAGAGGAAGTTTTCTAATGCGTGGTTTGGTAAACAATAATGGTGGTAGACTATGAGTGAAGAAACACACAGCTTATTTTGTTGATATTATTTGATTTGTATAAGTAATATAATCACTTGATTAGTTTAATTCAAAGACTGTATTATTTTATTCTTTCAGTTTGTAGATTTGTTTAGTGAGTTTTAAAAACAAGAAAACTTGAATGAATCTATCTTAATATGTTAACACATGGTGAGAAAATATCATTACCAGTAAGCTTTGACCTGGCCCCACCAACAATAAATATCACGCGCCACCACTGGTTCAAAGTATTGTGTATAGAAAAGTTGTAACTTAATTTTCTAAAGAAGTGTTCAGAAATTTCAGATTTTATCTTTATTCTAACATTGTGTATTAGTCAGCCTACTTTCCACTAAGGGATTAATATTCAAACATATTTTAGGATTTGGTTACTATTCCCTGTGGTTCTTTTTATATACTAAAAAATCCAAACTAATTTGTAGATTCCCTTTGCGAAGAACGGGTACACCAGATAGTTGATAATAAACAAAATGCAGTGTAATTCACTATTTAAAATGTTGGCAGTACATATTAAAATAAACAAGGGCCACTAAACCAAGTAACCAATCGCGGTTAAGAACGTCTGACAAACGCTTTACGGAGACCACGCAACTTAACGACAGAACGTCCAACAACACCTTCCCCTTATTAAAACTTTTAGAACACCAAAACCTTATCTCTCATTTACACGCCACTAAAACGAGAATTCATTATTAAAACGTTAATTAATGGCAAGTCTAGAACATAGCACCCGTAGCATCTCGTAAACTAAAACTCTCCGATTACTCGATAATATAATACAAACGAGAACATTTTTCTACACTAGGTCGTTTGTTTCAAAAGGGACCTATAAATTTCAGCAAGATCACTATCGTGTCCTATTACCCCTATTAAAATAATCTCCCATTTTTTCTTTTTGGAGGTTATGAAACACCCTTCTCCCCAAAAGTTTCATTTGAAAAGGTTATTTAATGACTTGTCTCTCGCTTTTATTCAGATTAACTGGAAAGTGTTTGCTGTTACCCAAAGGAAAGAGCTAGGGTCTATAATAAACACAAGTAAGATATCTGTTTCGAATCTGGATTAGGAAGTTGTATCCTTAGGTTGAAAAGAGCTTTAAAGAGAAGATCCTTCCCTCCTCCATTTTCACCTCACCCTTATTTTAACACTTTACGTTTACAAACATTTTTGTCATCTACTTAATAAAAGATGTAACTAAAAGAAAGGTAAATTACGAGATCTTAGCTCAGTCGGTAGAGTGTCTGTTTACTGAGATAAGAGTCCCAGATTCAATTCCCAGCACAGCTGAAAAATATATCATTGTTGAAATGTGGGTTTACCCTTTAACATTGATGAATTAACGGTTGGGGACTGGATGTTGTGTCTGTCCTAGTCTTAAGTTAGATTATAAGGCAATGAAGCTGCGACAGGCCTAGCAAGCCGGTAGTGGAAAAATATGTCTTGAATAAAAAACTGACCCAGGCTACAGGATAGAAATCGTAATGGATGTAAAAAATATATAACGGGGGATTCACTATCTATTCAGATATGAAATAACTTATTATTGTAAAGTTGTAATGCTAATGCTAATCTTTTATTTGAAATATGTTTTTATAAAATCAATAATTTCTGAACTTTTTAATTCAGGTCTTTGAAAATGAATTTGATTCTTATATTTTTTTGTGGATAAATATGTTTCTCTTTTATAAGTTTTTCTGTAATAGTGTTCCAAGTTTCTAATGCCAATGAGTAAGTAACAGTGTATATTATTTCATTTATGATATATGGTGTAGGGTTTCTACAAAAATGTAAAAAGCTATTATTTCGTTTCAAAAATCTTAAGAGTTTTTAGTAAATGTATATTTGAAGAAAAAAGCATGATAAAGTCTGTGCGGTGCAAAATACCATTTATTTAAAAGAATTAACATCAGGGATGGGAATGAATTGTGCAGGTTTTAGAGAAAGCGGGGTGAGACGACAGTAAAACCAAAGGAATGGATAATGTGTGGAATAGGCCTACCACCTGGCCAAGATTTAAATCTCAATCCTCCCGTCACAAGTAAACTAATTTATTCAGACCTCGACACCTTATACCACCGGTGTTTGGTACTACATATAACCTTTACGATTATATATATATATATATATATATATATATATATAAACTATTTTTCCTCGAATATAAATTGAGTATGATCCCTCTTTGTATGCCTGTGAAAGCGAACGCTTCAGTGGTCGAATTGTCTAAGTTAGACCGTCCTGTTTAAGACGGATAAATCGGGGTTATAATCCCGGTCGGTTCTACTGAAGGTGGATCTTCCTCAACGGTACCCGCTCTTGTCCCACGCAAGTGCGAGTAGATTACCTCTAAAATACTCCCTTCCTCATCCCTGTCCCATTGCAGTAATTATCATATATACGTATTTTCTAAACAGGTAGTAAGACGTGCTGATAAAAGAAATAGCGGAAGATTGCATGCAATGCTTCTTGGTATGATTGTTCCATGACAGTAATATAAGCGTAGGTGTGAAATTTCTTTGAATGCCTGTTTCATGCAATTTACGAGCAGTAGAATGAAAGTGATACATCTTTGTATGCCTGTTCCATGCAAATTACGAGCAATAGAGTGAAAGTGATACATCTTTGTATGCCTGTTCCATGCAAATTACGAGCAATAGAGTGAAAGTGATACATCTTTGTATACCTATTCCATGCAAATTACGAGCAATAGAGTGAAAGTGATACATCTTTGTATACCTATTCCATGACAGTGACGAGAGATAGTGCCACTTCTAGAGAAGGAAGGGTCTAATGTTCTATGTTGAAGGGGTTTTAAGGGTGTTTGTGTGCAAAAGTAGCGAGTGGGGCGAAGGGAGGTTTGACAACTAGTGATGATGTTTCGGGGTGGTGATTATGGTCTGTTAGCTTAGTACTCCCCCTACCTATCTACAAAGTGACATGATATGTATTGATTTATTGAAGGGTATTACTTAGGGGAGGAAGGATAAAGGAAGAGAACTATCATTGGAAGAGGATGCAACACTTAGGTTGCTTTGTTGTCATGTATACTTTGAGGCAGCGGTGGATTGGCTGTGGATGGTGTTTGGGAGGGTTGGGGGGTAGTGTCCAGAAGGGGAAGAGGGGGATTGGTAAGATGGATGGACCCGGGGGATGTGATGTTTACCTCTGAGGTTTAAGCTTTATATTGATACCACCACATTTCGATAAAGAAGATTAATTCACTTTGAGAGAGTAGAGAAGGGATTTATAATCGTTATGGTGTGCAAATCATTTATAAAATCTTTTTAAAGATAATATAAAGCTATTATTTTTAAATCAAATTCTTAAAACTCATGACATTTCTATTAAAAATATTATTACAATTTTACTAATCTCCTTTTAAATTTTTTAAATTTAAATTGAAACTGAGAAAAAAATGTTTTCAAAAATATTTCTATCTCAGGATTGACTTAACATACTTTCACTTAATAAAAACTACATATTTAGGCTACAAGTTTTAATTTTGAAGGAAAAAAACTAAATTATGATGCTATAGTGAGTTTTTTTAATCTTAGAAGAATACATCTATATAATAATAAATTGAAGTGTTTGTGTGTGTGTATGTGTGTGTGTGTGTGTGTGTGCGCGCGTGTGTGTGCGCGCGATGCCCAGCACACACACAAACAAACACACGCAGAGATATGACATTTTTAAACATAGGTTAATGTAAGGAGGTCCGAATGCAACTCAAAGCCGGATTTTTAAATTTTTAATTAGCTTTTTAATTAGACCATTTTTAGCAAATTTTTTAAATAAATGTTTTATTCTTATATATAATTTAATAATCCCGTTTCCGTTAATAGAAATTACGAGGAAATGACTGAACATATTTTGACAAAGGAGCACTCATTTTAACGGTTAGGAGTCCAGGATGTCGAGAAAAATAGTAGTTTTCCACGAATACCCAATTTTCACAGATAACTTTTAGTTTTTCATTCTTGGTTAGTCACCATTGACACCTTTATTTGCTGCAAGGCTCTAAATCTCTAAATAAAATATAGCTCTTTGGTTAGAAAATAATAGCTCAAACTGCATTTGTTGGTCCGAGCACATCACAATTTTTTCTTTGGATGTTGGTCATAGCACTTCTAAATTGAGATTACAAAACCGGGGAAACATTTACTTTTTATTGGAATGTTGCTATCGTTAATTCGCATTAAATGATATTGAGCTTAATTCGAAAATTAAAAGGTTATGTTATTAAGTTCGTGAAAATACTGTCTACGTTTTGTTTCGCGTATGATAAAATGATAATTAAATATGTTTAGTTATGTATTATAATCTCAAAAACGATAAAATGATCTTGAATAAGGTTTAAAAAAAATAGCCATTTTAACTATTTAAGTATGAGTTTTGGTGTTAATCTTTTTCAAATAATGAGTTTTGATGATAATTTTATTCAAATAATGGGTTTTGATGTTCATCTTAGAAAATAGTAACACAATAAAAATACATAAGTTAAGCTACGTTTTCATTTCACCGCCTAATTTTGAGGATATAATATCCAAAAGTAATGTTTTGTGTACCCCATATATTATCTTCTCACATCCTTACAAATACATTTAAGTTCAGTTATGTTCCCATGTTGATGCTTAATTTTAAGGGAATGATATTTCAAAGTACCCTAATGTTTGAATAACACATCTATATTTTCACATTATATCTCTCTATCAGACTTTCTCACGCTCTCACACAATCTCTCACACTTCCTCCCCTCACAAACACACACTCATTCTATAAGACTCTCTCTAATATAATCTTTACTCATTCTATCTCTCACACACACTCTCTACCCTCACATACACCCTTTATCACACAATTTATCTCACATTATCTTTATTACAATATCTCTCTTAAGCTCTCTCCTGAACGCTTTCTCACAAACTATCTCTCTCAAACTCTCTTTATCTCAAACTCTCTTTATCTCAAACTCTCTTTATCTCAAACTCTCTTTATCTCAAACTCTCTTTATCTCAAACTCTCTCTATCTCAAACTCTCTCTCTATCTCACTCTCTCTCTATCTCACTCTCTCTCTATCTCACTCTCTCTCTATCTCACTCTCTCTCTATCTCACTCTCTCTCTATCTCACTCTCTCTCTCACTCTCTCTCTCTCTCTCTCTCAAACCCACTCACTCACTCAAATTTGCTCTATTAATTTCTTTCTTTAACTCTAATTATCTCAATATCTAATTTTCTCCCTTTAAACTAAGCTCTCCCTCTCGAACTTTCTCTTACAAATCATCTTTCACACGCTCTCACTTTTTCTCTCGCCTTCACACAATATCTCTACAAAAATTTTACTCTTTTTTTTTCTATCTCTCTATCTCTCTCTCTCACACACACACACACACACACACACTCACACACTTTATCACGCATTCTCCCTTACATATTATCTTTATCTCTCTCACACTCTCTCCCCTCCTACACACATTCTTTTTCTCTTCTCCCAGTATTTCATTTCTCTAACATATACACATACTCTCACTATACTCACTCAATCTCTCTTAATCCCTCATTCTGAATCTCTTACACTCATTCTCTTACACTTAAACATCCTAATATATGTTATTTGATAAGCCTGTTTCCAGTAATAGAAATTACGAGGAAATGACTGAACAGATTTTGACAAACGAACATTCATTTTAAATATTAGTGAATCAGGATGCCGGTAAAAATATTGGACTAAAATTTAAAATCAATTTTCTTAGTGAACTTTCCATCTTTTCCTTCTGTGTTGGGCAGTGGTTCATCTGTACAATCATTCTTTGTTTACATCACCATGGAAACCATGATTTGTGTATAGCTGTATATTGGTGGTTAAAATATTTTTCTTTGTTTGAAGATTATATCAGCTCAATCGTTACTTTAGTGGTTTGGTGCAACGAATGGAGAGTTCTAGGAGAGGGGTAATTTTAAAGTCCTCATCGGGGCCTGAAGGGGGAAAATATGTTTTTTATTCAAATTACACAATGAAAACTAAATATCTAAGTAAAGTTGATAGCCTTTGACGAGTAAACTTTTAACTAAAATGATTAGTGAGGGCTTGTTTTATAGATCCTTTCCCAATAAAAAGTTTATTGCACTAAAATGGATTTTAATCTGCAGCCATTGCTTCAATGACCCACTAGTCTGGTTTAGAATTACGTTTAAGATACGTTTCCATTTGAAATCGGACAGCATGTGGGGGAGGGGAGCCTTATATAATTTGTATACCATTGTGGGTCGCGGGTAATGCCATGCGTGATTGCTAGTAAAATATAGACATAAAATACTTGTATTAAAGCATATTTTCTTAATTTCCAGGATGTTGGTACAATTTCTACTCGAATTAATTACGTTATTTTTCCATTCCCATATATATTTTGTGTTAAGCTATCACACACACACACACACACACACACACACACACACACACACAGATTCCTTAATTTTTTTTAAACATAACATATAATACCAACATTATTAACGTCCTAGTTTTGAATAAGTTCTGCATTTTAATGCCCATCCATGTTTTCAGTTTATTTAAAACTAAAGGATGAGGCTGGCATATTTTAGAGGAAATGTGAACTCGTTTGTGTGAAGGAAGAGCTATAAATTATTTCAAGGAAAATTATCTAAGTACACGTTACTACCAAGGTTTTAACTCCAACTTCCCCATCGCCGGAAAATAGGATAAAGCTAGACCTACGCATTTGTCCTCAAGCCTAGATGTGGGTGGTGCCCTAGTGTAAAGTGTTGGATCAAATATAGTTCGGATAGGTTCACCCGTATCAGAGCGGAAAGAGGATTAAAAAGTGGCATTGATTTATTACATACGCGAAATCACGTTCAGTTCATTCAGCTAAAGTGCAATATGAGTCTAATGCAGTATACCACCTTGCAATCAATTAATTTTGTTTTATGTTTGATGAGTTTACTGAGAGGAACTTGCAAAATTAGAATGAACAGTTTATTTTTATTTGTGAATGTCGTAATTTCCTGTTTAAGACTTTATTTTGGTCGTACCCACAGCTGGCCAAAACTAATTCGATACAGTTGAAAGAGATAAAGGAAGAAGGTGGAGAAAGTGTTAAGTCTTAAAACACATAACGAAACTATTCTTTGCATGTGATGTTTTACACATGTGAAGTTTAATAATAAACTGCACATGTGAAGCTATGCCGACTTTCATGATAACATTCTAATAACACATTGCTGTGCTAGCTCGAAGAAACACCATCGATACAGTACTATCACAACTTTATTATTCATCACTCTTGTATAACTCTTCGCAAAGGCGGGTGCACTCAAATTATGGAATAAGGTACCTGTCAGCAAACATTTAATTAGGGCCCCCTGGAATTGCAACGTAACCTAACCTCCATGTTCCATTTTGAACAAGGTCATTATGAATTTAATTTTTACCCCGCAGTTCGTGTAAGGGTATTACCGAGCTCAGATGAGTTGTTCTAAAATTCGTGTGCAGCCGTATTTGTTGTTCCGTAATTCGTGTGCACCGGCAGAGGTACGTGGTCTAAGGCGTCGGTCTCGTCTCATATAATTGGTCAATGACATGATGGAGGTTGGGATTATGGCCATATTTATTGAGATATTATCTAGAGCGTTCCCAAACCTCCCTTCACTCAAATGCAGATATACTCCCTCCAAACGCTATCTAACTTCTATCTACTCGAGTTGTAAAATTGACGATAAATTTGGCGGGTAGTAACACAAGGTAAATGTTATAGTAAAAGCAAAATTTATCATTAATAATAATAATATTAGAAGTATCAGTCTTAAATGATCATCCCTTAAAACCTTATTGTAACTATTTAAATCGTACAATCGTACGTCATTTCACATGCTATAGTTTATAACGAAATTAAAAAAAAAATCATTATCTGAAGGCTATACTTGAACCTTAAACATTATTTTTAAAAAAGTAATCAGTGGGGCTATTATTAATCATTTAAAACACTTCCCAGGTCAATTATTTTAAACAAAACGCTACAGCCATTTTCGTACCGTGTAAGATAATTTTCAAACATTCCTTGAAATTCAACAACTATTTAATTATTTCACCCTCCCAAAAAAAAAGCAGACGTTTATATTTATTTTATCAAACTCTTCCCAGATATACATTTTAAATAATACCACAATAGCCGTTTTTGAAATAATTTGAATCCTCAGAATCTAGTTGTTAGCAAATTTATATCCAATTTAAAGCTAGAAATAAAATCACAATTTTTCCTTTAGGCATGGTGCCATAGCCGCTATGAACTAAATATCAAATTTAAATGAAATTCATCAAAACGTTTCAGCTGTAATTATAGGTACGCCAACAAACATTCATGCATACAAAATTTAAAACCACATTTTTGAGTTCTAGGGCACATAACACGTTAAAATCCTTCACAATATCGAGGTAGAAAATCTTCGCGAAAGTAATCTCCTCCTTGTATGAGAAAGTAAAAGATATACAGATGGGTACAATTAATTTACTTGTGTCAGCATTTAAACACTAAAAACATGTTGCGTCGTAAAAGAACTGCGCTAATCAAGGTCTGCTTGACTAAACTCTTCTGTCGTAAGATTCTAATCTAGTTGCAAAAGTGAATAAAACGTTTAAACCTTTTCCCCCACACCTTCAAATGCGTTTAAGACCTCGTAAGGCATGTAATCAAGCCATGCTTTGCTTTTAACATGTTAAAACCGTAAAGCCATGAAAATGTTAATAGAATACCGGGTGGAGAAATAACTAAACTGGGAGAGGGGAGCTGATGAGAGAATGATAAGGTGAAAAAGTAAGAGAAGACTAAGCATAAGAAATGAGAGGACTAAGATAATGTACACTTCTTTCGTGGAACAATCGACTAGAGACCTGTTATCTTTGATAGTATAACTAACTAGTAGTTCAGAAATCATTGGACAATTTTTTTTTTTCATTTTTGGGGAAATAATTTGAAACGTGAAAATGTTTTATCTTTAGATAACGATGGATCTTGACGATTTGTGTGTCCCCAAATAGAAAAAGTGGGCTCTGAAAATCCATCGGTTAATCTGTAAAGGGGGTTACAGTGAAAATGTTTGGTGAATTTAATTCAAACTTAATAGATATAGTTTGATTTTGCTAGGAAGAACAGTAAAAGCTATTCACCAAAGTTACTAAAACTATTTTATTATAGTCATACATCAAGTCATGTTATCTGTAGATGTCATTTTTGATAGATATTACCAATACCTGTAAAATAATATAAGTAATATAGTAATATTTTAACAATGTTGGCCGCATATAAATATGTCTGAATTTTCTCTACTGTTCTTCCAACCAAAATCAGGGTATGGATGTTATATGGACAAAACCTTGAGGCAGATTTACTTCAGTTCACTAAACGGTTTTTAACAATTCAATACTAGTTTAAGAAAATTGACTTATTTGTTTAAGATACTATATCTGGGGAGTGCTTACACTAAAAAGAGAAGTGCATGTTTTTAAATATAATTTATTTACGGGTAGTTACTGATGTCTGAATTTAGAAAACTTGAATTTTTTGAAAATTTGTAATAACGATTTGGCTCTAATTTGAGAATGGAGTCTTTGCATGAAAAATAACACTTTATAGTAGTGTTTTGGATATACGTTTATTGATAAACTGGGATTCGAACGTTTTTTAAACTTATTTTTTTCCAATACCTCCACCCAACCCTCCCCAACACTTCTTATTACTACTCGAACAAAATATACGCCATTTAATAACGCCAATGTGGTATGTATGGTGAAGATAGATTCATTAAGTAATATAGCCACATTTGAGTGGAGGGAGAAACCTTTTTTTGGGAATAACTTCTCACTACAACCAGCCAGGATTCGAAACCAGAAATCCTTGCCGAAATAAAAGGTTACCACACGAGAACAATGCCAGTGTTTTCATGATCACCAATACCAATTTGTTTGCAATTGTGTCAGCATTCAACTATAGATTTGATGGATAAACATTTTGGGGGAAAATATCCTTCCTCCCATCCCCCATTTATATTACTTGATTGTCATGAATTGAATCACGACATCTACGATCAAAGTTTGGAGATCTGACCTCTCCTATTTATCATATCTTTGTATATCAGCTTTTCTTTCAAGAGGTAGATTGTTCGTTGTTACACGACGCAAGTTGGGTAACAAGCGTTTTATAAACGTCAAAGGGAAGATGTGATGAATACGTAAATATAGAACTCGATACCTCACTCTTAACAAACCCATCTTTCTTCATTTTATTTCCATAAAGATTTTCCTCCTTGAGAAGAAAATTTGTGTTTGAGGACTGCTTAAGAGAATCGTTTACGCACAGTGTTACCAGAAGTATTTTAAAAATGTTCTATTATTAATGTAAGCTAACTTAAGGCACAAAAAGGAGATATTGTTTCTGTGTTATAAACGGCTAGTAATATATCTATCGGTATCGCAAGCAAAAGAGGATGAGACTGGAACCTTTATCTGCGTGCCCAAATGCGCATGTAATATAGCTTACTAATTATTTTAAAAATATATTTAAAAAGAAAAGAGAGAAATATTTTACTTTATTTCAAAATGCTTTTGTTAATAATTACTTTTTTATTCACTTAAATTCATCAAATTAAAAATATACTCTTAATAATACAGTTTACAAGGAAGTGCAAATTTTTATTCCCAACAGTTTTAATTATTGAAATGAAAGTGTAATTAAATATTCTATATAGGTATTATAGTTGAAAATTAAATATTTATATTACAAAAAAAACATGAATGTTTGTTTTAATATCATACACTGCATATTAAATCAACTCTTGTGTAAGCTATCACTTTATTCAAACATGTCAAGGAGGATAAAATAGAAAATATTAAATTCTCAAAGCCTTGCATCAACATTATCTACAGTTTTTTTTATTTCAATAGCTATTTTTAGTCGTACTTTTTAGATTTTTGGAATGTACTATTAATTTATTTTCGAAATTTTGTTATTTTATCCGTGGTTTTATTTAAGGAACTTTCATTTCTTGTAATAATGCACAGGTATGGAATGATCTTTTACGTGTTTAATAAAAATTTATTTGATGTAATTATAAAAAGCTTCTAAATTCATGTAAAAAATAAAAATATTAAAAAAAACAAAAACTTTGTGCTCTATTTGCAGCTCTGTGTAAGACAACTTTACAAAAAAAGGAAGACTAAAACTATTGTACCTTTTTTATAATTATTAGCTAATCATCCCAATCAATGCAACCCTGAAAAAATGCATTAGTCTCATCAAGTCCGCCTTTCTAGTACAATGTTTAAAATTCCAAACGTGTGTACTGAGGTTATTTTTCCTTTTTTATTTCCCTCACCAATCCCTCTACACAAATGCAGGTCTACTTTCTCTGAGTCCAGTCATCCTTACCCCTATTCCATTAGTGTGTGTAAACATGTATGGCTTTCTTGTATAGTAAGATGATAGAAAAAGAAACAAATATTCTCAACAAACACAGCACCCAGTCCCCCGGTTGTTAATTCATCATTGTAAAAAAAGAAGAAGCAACATTTCAATAAATTTGGGTTTTTTGGCCTTTTTTCCGTGAATTTATACCAGTACTCATTTCTCACTAGAAATATTCGTTAATAATGAATACTTTTATTCTAAGCGCCTTTTACTACCCATTTAAGATGTAACTTTTATGATTAAGTTATATTTACTATACCCGGCTAAAATTTAAACTCTGACCTCACCATTACTGATAAATTATACCACTGATGGGTCTGATATTAATTTAGTCCACGTGTCTACATATGTGGGTTCCAATGAGTTAAGGCGGGATTCTGCAACCTTTTAGATATCGTTTAAACAAAAAATATCAAGTAAAATATTTCAACTTTATATTTATCGATAAGTAATTAGTTACTAGTCATTTTTTTATCTTAATTATTTGTTTGCTAAATATTTTTCAGCCCAGAAAAAAATCAGTTGGTGGGGTAAATCCAGCCCAACGTGCCAAAGGTTGCCGACCAATGAACTAAGACATCGTAGGTGTGGATTATACAGTAAATATATATTTGCTGAAAGTAGGATGCTTAGTATAAGCTTAGCCATCATCATTGACCACATGGCCACATGGCCACTCTCGTGTTGGAAAAGATCACCGATGATGTGGAGAATTGAGTTGGAATATGGATCCGACTTATTGAGGGTGGTCTTCCCTTAATTGTTTCCCGTTCTCCTTACACGCAATTGCAAGCACATTTTCTCTCAAATTACACTTTACTCATATCTATTACACTGTCGTAATTAATGTGTGAGTATAACCTGAACGGGGAGAACGTCGAGTTGTGATAGAAAAAAATCTCTTTAATTATGCTTCCTAAATATTTGAATAGCAACTCTTCTTTCCTATCGTTCAGAAACAGTTCTTTCACAAGCCACTGGAAGGAGATGTGTCAAATATTCTCTGTGAGACATATCTCCTCTAACCACCCGAGCAATGTTTGACCTACACCCTAATACCCCAACCACCACCCTTACGGTTTAGTGATACAGTGCAGGGTGTGTGTGTATAAAGGGGTTGGTGAGAAGAGAATTGAATATGAGAACCTACCACCCACAGACTCTAGTTTAAGGGATGAATAGTTGAGAGTACGGGGGTGAGAAATGATGTAGGGAAGGGTTAAAAGTTAAGGAGAAATTTTGAGGGTGAAAATATAAAGATGAACAGGAAGCGAAAGAAAAATAGGCTAAGCAACACGATAGAAGAGTCATAGATGAAAAGGAGACTACCTACCAACCCTTTTAAAAAAAAAGTATTTTGAATGTAAAGTAAAAGATTGTTTTTGGAGAGGTATGAAAGCTAAAATAAAAGTAGCTCAAAGAGAATATAGATTGGGTGTAGCAATGTCAGAGAAATATTAAGGAAAGTAAGTCTTTTTATAAGAGTTAAATGTTTTTTTCCTATATGCAACAAGAGATAAAAAAATCATCAAAATGTTTGTAGTTCAAGACAAACTATGTAATGTCGCTTTACAAAGGAAGTATTTAGAAAATCCACCAAAAAAAAGTTCTTGGTAAATCTGCCCGTTTTACCATTGGCTTGGTTATTTTAAATTGTATTTTTATGTCCTAAAATATTTATATTCAAAATACTTTTAAAAAACCTTTGGTTTTGGGCTTAAATTATCAATAAACTTGTTTAAATTTGTAAAATTTCATAGATATATATGATATTTCAAGTTTTATTTTGTATTTTTACGTTAAAGCACAGTAAAATTATATACCTATATAGAAAACTAAACACCAGGAAAAATCATCATAACATATTTATCAGTTATGTAAATTAAAAGAATTAGTAAATTTTAAAATAATAGCCATAGTGGTAGATTCTTTATAAAGTGCGTCCTATCTTAGTTTTCTCTTAATCTTAATCAGTATTTCCTTAACATTATGATACCATAAAATGATAGTGCTATATTATATTATTCCTCTTTCACTAATCATGTGAATCAAAATATTAAACTTTATTTACAACAAAAATAAATAATACGAAACACATAATTTGCTCTTAATCTGGGTCATTATAATGTCCTGAAACATCGATTACTCTCTGTGCTTGTCCTATAAATCTGATTTATTACGTGGGCTGAGTTTATTGCCTACACTTTTTTTTAAGGTAATCATTTATTTTTCAGTTTTATAGGATCTTGACCAGTTCCGTATGTTACCTGCTTGGACAAAGCAACAAAGTACAAAGCAACTCTGTGATACCAAACCAGTATTCCAATTGGAACCCTCTGATCAGTGTCCATCAAGCTTTAGATAGTCGAGTCACCCTTTCGGGAGCATTGCCAAACCAAGTATTCCTTCAAGTTTTTCATAAATATTTTAAAAATAGTTGTTCTTGTTTATAATAAAATTTGGTGACAGACTAAGCAAATCTGTGAAATAGAAAAAGAAATACTTTAAAAAAAGAAGTCAATCACGTCAAAACATGCGTTAAGGTTAGCTGGTTGTGAAACATTTTCCTAATCTCTACATCATGAAAATTAAACTTGTGGCCCGCGGGTCAAATGTGGATCAATCCATAATTTTGTGTGGCCCGTGGACTTTATGATGAACCAAAATATAATGCCACCAGATTCTTATTTTTATAAAACTTTTAGA
The DNA here is from genome assembly GCA_902151455.1 of Timema bartmani. NCBI lineage: Eukaryota > Metazoa > Arthropoda > Insecta > Phasmatodea > Timematidae > Timema > Timema bartmani. The sequence continues at coordinate 405,622 of CABFWB010000125.1, read as the reverse complement.
AATACTCAATTTCCGATTGTGGCATTTAGAAATTTGCTACTATTTGGGGAGATCTAGCAGGCGAGGTTACTATAATAGAGCTTTACTTTTTTCCCACCAACAATCTTTTCCAAAAATTAGTTAAATGTGTACACTAAATTAGTGCGATGTTTGGCGATCCATAAATGTGTGAACAGTTGTTTTCTCTTATAAAGAGGAACACACACCTGAGAAATCACATTTTACGAACATTCGTTGTCATGATAAAGTAAAGTCCCCACGAAGTTTAAAGCCTAGAACTAAATACCATTTCAGCAATTAAATTGTTCCATATTTATTGTTAACAAAAAAATAGAGGGTAGGGTCAACAGCAGGTCTAAACAATGTAAATATTAAGTACCGTGTCTTGATATAATCCTAATCTTGTTTTTATATTAAAAAGAATGTTTGAAATTTGACCCTCCATGTATTTTAAATTTTGTCTTTATGATCAATTACATGCAAGCTCTGCATTTTAATGTAGTTACATTTTTCTCAGAAACAATTTGACACTTTTGATGAAAAAATTATTAAATCAAGGGTATTCTGTTGTTATAAAAGTATACTAGAACTATCGATGAGTGATTTATGTTTTGGCTATAAAAATATGTTTTATTAATTATTTAAAATATTAAAACTAATTATTCAATATTTACAGCAAAAAAAATTAAATTAAAATGATTGTAATATTAGTTAACAAAAATACATAATCAAACACGTGTGAACAAAATTTTGTTCTCTATCTTATATAGTTTTTTTATTAAAGTGTACCTGAAGCCATATATATTATTATTAAAGCATAAGAGGAACATCACGTATCTCTGCGAGTATGTGAACCACAGTTTGGGTAACACCACTCTAGCCTACCATTCCATTCCCTCCCTACGTTAATAAAGTCGCTGAAATACGTATATTTCTACCACATTTCTGATAATGTCAAACGATTTTAGTACAAAAAGTTAATATATTTGAGAGCACTTTCTACATCAAAAGGTGCACATATTTTTATATTAGGCTATTCCAAACCCACAATCAAGAAACAACTTCTAAATTCATTACTTTGATTTAGTGTCTTCCTTCAAACCCCTATTGATTCACAGCTCTTTAATATTATTGATGTATTTGAATTCTGAAGCTATTCTTTCTAAAAATTGTATTATTACCTTTATTATAAAAGAAAAATTTTCTCATATAGGATATCTATTTTTTTATAAAATAAAGATTGTACACCAAGGATGTGCCAAAAATTGTTAGCTTTAAAAATATCCAAAGGAGAAGTCACCATTCTAGAATATGATACATTCTTTTTTTAAATAAAGGCATTTACTTCGGAGATTATTATACTATGAATTAAATATGGTCAATAATTAAGCCATAATATATATAATATGTAGCTTATTTTAGTCGGTAAATGTATTGAAGATATTGAGACAGTGTTCAATGTCGTAAACGAAATAAAAGTGGTGGAAGTCTAGATCTAGTATTTCTACAAGCCCTGTGACTTTAGCACGCAGCAAAGATGACTTTCATTCTTAGTCTTGGCAGGAGTATTATTTTATTTAGCACCACGTCTTACTACCCATTCGGGTTGTACGCATAAGTACGACCTACTCTAATGGGTTGGGAATTGGGAAGGTTGAATTTAGAGGAAGTGAACCCACATCTGCGTGTAGGGAGGGTGGAAAACCATTTAGGGAAAATAAAACCAGTTCACCCGATCAAGATTAGAAACATTGATCTCCCCGTTCTCGACAGTCTCGTTCATCTTGAAACAAGCGCTATGCCACCGAAATGGGTTTGGCAGGATTAGTATCTATTTTTACAAATAAACTCCCATGGAAATTTCCAATTCATTATTTATGTTAAACCAAATTAAAAAAATATTTTTGCATATTTTAGAAAATTGTCCCATTAAATCGAGGCTTTAAAACGATTTGGAAGAATAAATTGACTATCCTTCTCGAGTTAATATAGGCTTTAATCCACTAAATTAACTCTTAAGCTTACTCTAAGTATAATTTCAAAAGTTTACAAACTGCATCTAAAACTTCTGTATTTACCGTGTATATATGAGGGCTTAGCCCCTTACTACTTCACGTAATACCTCTACCATCGAGAAAGCCTAAAAAAAAAAGACCAATCATACTCGTTGGGCTGCAAACTCTCATCCCCTTCCAAAAAGCCACCGCAGAGAGGCGCTTAGCCTCTGAATCCGTTGTGCTGGCACATATCACATCATGTTCCAACTACAACGTGTATATAAACGTTCACATAAACAAATGAGAGCCTGGTATCATGTTCCTGAACATTAATAAATTAACGAACATTGGGTGGTAGCTTGTGTTTAAGTTACCGGACAGTCGGTTTCGTGAAATAGTGGCACATCTCCTGAAAAAAAATAGTTTCATCCTCTTTATCGATGTGTCAAGTTGCGTCCCAGGTCTCACCCCTTGCCGGAGTTGCGATGAGGGCGCAGATACAATTTTACTACCACCTGAGTTGCATCCGAAGGAGTGAAGTCCAATGAATAAACTAATATTAGAAGGATACACAATAGTAAGTTAAGATCTATACATAAAAGTATAATTCAATCATTTCACATAAAAAACTAACCTAACCTAGCCTAGCTTAACCTAACCTAACCTAACCTAACCTAACCTAACCAAACAAAACCTAACTAACCTAACCTAGCCTAGTGAGCAACCAAAGAAAAAATCAAATACATATTGGATATTTTGTAATATTATTATTATTATTTTAAACAACTGACTGACTTGATGGTTCCAGTAATAGATTTAGATAGGTGAGACGTGGCTTGACGCAACTCGTTATATCTCTCTCTCTAAACCGAGCAGGTCCGAAGGACGAAGGACACGTCTCAAAGCTCACCTAGCACTCCTAATGTTCTCAACAAAGTTTTCTGGATGAAGCTCGATCGCTACGCCTCTTTCATATCAATATTTTAAGTGTTTATCCTACCATACAGATAACACCTAGCTTGGGTACACCCCTATTTTACTACGAATTTACATCAACAAAAATTTACTAGATCAAGATATTTATATGATCCATAGCCGTGACTTTTAAAATATATTATATTGTTAAGAGCTATATAATAAAAGTAACAATATAGTAAAATATTATCAATGCTGTCTGCAAATAATAACTATACACCTATATTTTATCAAAGTTTCTTACAAATCTCAATTCTTAAGAATATCAAGGTATAGTTTGGACCAGTCGTCTCATCGAGGTGCAGTTTTCTCTATTTGTATTTAAAATTAAACAGTTGGGTTAGGACACGTGAAATAATTTTATCATATTTTAAATAAGCTTTAAGGTGCATTGTACATACTTTTTCTCTTTAATATTAAAATATACATTTACCAAAAATACATACAATTTGCTAAAACTAAATAGTATATACTGTTGCAGAAACACTTAGTTAAAGAGCATACATGTAATAATAAACACTGTTACAGAAACGTTGAGAAAAGAGAAGCATCAACATCCCCCAAATAGCATAATAGTCAATTTAATATTTCAAAGTACTTCATAAAAAAAATATATATTGCTTATTGCTCTAAACTCTTGGTTAAAAATGTATGCCTTATTAATAAATATTTAGTTTTAAAAGTACTAAAACTTTACAATAAGTCATTTCGTATTTCAAATAGCTACGGAGATATGGTTGAAATTGGAGATTTTTGCTAATATATAGTACTGTACCCTCAAAGTCATTTTCATGAAAAAAATGAAAATTAACATTTTTATGAAATGTTTAGCAGTGTCTGGATACAAAATTTAATCAAAATCGTTAGAACAGATTTTAAGAAAATCGATTTTATCCCTTTTTACTCTTCAGTAAACTACCCTTAATTTTAGGTCTAGATGTCTAATTCAAATAACCCTTCAGGTGGATCTTATGTAAACCATATTTATCATGTTTTAGCTTAATGGTTTCGACTCTAGTCTGAGATACAAATGAACAGACAGATGGCGTTGCATAAGCCACTTTTTGTGTTTTAGGGGGTCATGAAATATTTAGATTAATTAAAATCTCAAGTTAGTTTTTTTGAGGATCACAATCAAATCATCAATTTTCGAGGAGTGGAGACAAATCAAATATACAACCATCTTAAATAGACTTATTTAAACCAGAAACACTATAAAACTGATTTCAATCTGGCTTTTATCAAATAAGTAAAATAGAGAGCTTAATTTAATGCTTTTTTTCTGATTCAAGAGTAATCTCATATCTAAAACAATAGCTAATCTGCCGTGATACGAGCTCTTAATACAAATAGTAAGTGCACTGAAGCTAAAATGACGTTTAGCCAGAACCAACAGGACCATATGGTGCCAACACCAGCTACCCGCATTTGTGGCCCCACGGTCTGATAAGTTAGTCTTGTAATATACTATTAGTATTATTATCATCATCGCGTCTTACTAACCATTCAGGTTTATACGCACTTACGCTAATGTGTAATGGTAGGGTGATTGTGAGATGAAATGGAGGACCTACTGTTTAACAGGGGATCCGAACCATGGTGGAGGCCTGGCATTCCTCACATTCACAAGTTGTGATAAATACACGTCTTGTCAGAGGTGAAGGAATGGTTTGGAAATCAGATAAATCTGTGCCGGGACCGAGGATTGATCACCGGACCCTCAGTACAGAAGTCAAACACCTTATCCCTGGACCACCAGCTCACCATTATACTCTTTTTGATACTAATAAGGATGTCAGATTTCTATTCCTGGTTGGGTGTATTGATGGTTGTGTTTCTTAAGTGGTTACTCACTTTACCTTCACCTTCCTCATGTCTACTCCATTATTTTTAATATGTTATAATAATATATGAAGTACTAACATTATTTATAAAGCATTTTTTTTTAAATATCTAGTTTTACCATTGTAGTTTATAAAGTCACTAAAATAATTTTAATATATTCATACGTCAAGTCATGTCATTTTATAGATATTATCAATACCTTTAAAATAACACAAAAAATAATAGTAAAATGTTATCAAAGTTGGCCGCCTTAACTGTTCTTTCAAACTAAATCACGGCTATATATTTGGTACACTGTAATTGTGTTTAAATTAATCTAATTCTGAGCTAACCCACAACTGTGGTCACTTAGTCTAAGGCATCTGTATCGCAAATGATTATATGGCCAGTGAAGGGGTAGAGGTTCGAATCTAATCCTAATGTACAAAGGGTGGTTTTACACATCTGATTCATAATAGTGGTTTACCCCCCTCGCTCTTTCACTTCCCATAAAACTTACCGTTCAAATTAAGTCATTAGTAAAATTTGCTTTGAACCAAAAATAGTTTACTATCACGTTTTAAATACCCGTTATAAATATACGCATTTTAATAACTCAAGTGAAGTCATATGAAATTTGTTAGAACTATTGTGTGAAAGGAAAAAAAAATAAAAACTGGTTGGTATTATAATCTTGATCTCCCCGTCAAGGTCAAACCAGCCTATATGACCCTGGAATTTAGTCTGCATGTCCACCAGTGAACTGGTCACAAGGAATGTATTTAATCTTTGGTCAAAGTCAAGAGAAGTTGGAAGGTTCCATTCCCTTTAAGAATTAATCAGACATATATAGTCGGGTTTCGATTCTAGATTAGGGAACAGTGTAATTTTAACAGGGGGTTGGAGGGAATAAGGTGAAAGTCTGAGACACGCGAATAGTCGGGGAATTATTAATGTGGTCCTACCACTAATACCCCTCAATTGACTTAAGAGCTAGTATAAAAATAATCAAGCATTTGCGTATACAATATATTCAATATCGAATAATATACGAATCTTTGCTAGGTCATATCGATTTGGAACAAAGTTCTAATTATGTTTTGGAAAATTTTGCAATCGAAACTGAATTGAAGATTTTATGATAAAAATGTTTTTAGTCAAATCCAAATCTAATATTTTATAGTTGGCCCAAAAATATTTCGAAACCTGAATAAATATATGGCCAAGTTTTGTTTATATTTTAATTGAGTCCAATAAAAGTTATTCATCAAAACTGTCTCCTAATGATGAATATATTATTAATATTACACAATTTACAGGTTTCTTTAATATAGATACACTATACGAGTTGAAAAAGTTAAAATAATATTTAGCTAGATATGAGAAAAATGACTAAACTGAAATGCTATGATATCGTTACTATATATAGAAATGGACTTATTTTAATAAATGCACAAATTTGAATTAGGTGAAAGTTCAACCTCTAGATCTTAATTTCAAATTAAATCACATCGAATCAAAATATCGGATCTATTTGTATTTGGCTAAAACTTGGTATCTCGAGTTTTTGGAATTAGACGTTCAACCCTTAAATTAAGGGTGGCTTGCTGAGAAGTTAAAGGGGGAAAAAATCTAGGTCTAGCGATTTTGACTAAACTTTGTATCTAGGTATGGTTTAACATTACAAACAAAATTGAAACTCTCATTTTCCCATGAAAATTGTTTTGGTTACCTTACATCAACGTAAATTTACAATTTTATTCATATCTGCATGACTATTTGATATACTAAATAACTTAGCATTTTAAAGTTGTAGTAATATATTAAAATAAACATATTTTATATGGAATATTTTTTTTATAAAACCAATCATTTCTGAGCTCCAAGGACATTTATTTATTTATCCATGCACAGTTTTGAAATCAGAAATTTATATTGTTATTCTCTTTGGTAGATTGATATATACCTATTTTATCAATGCTTATGATTTTATACTTATTTTATCAATGAAATCAATCAATATAGTCGTGTATATTATCTCATTTATATTCTTTAGTGGAGTGTTTTTGCGACAATGTGTTTTATTTCGTTTCACAAATCCTACGAGTTTTAAGAAAAGTCTCTATTTTAAGATAAAAGAGAGAAAAAAATTCATGCACAGGGCCTATCATTTATTGTGTTTTTCAATCGCCCAGTTGATCCCTGTCAGTGTTTGGCCAACCGCATCACCCATCGTGGGGGGTAATCACTGTACCGCGTGCCACACGAAGAGTTTCAGTGGGTTTTACTACTCACGGAAACGCTTTGTTTAAACCCACACGCGCTCTCCAAAATCGTTTTTTAATCCCCTGCCATTAGAACGTGAGGATAAAACAATTAAAACTCTGGAATAAACAAAATATTCTAATACCTTTAATGGTTTTTTGCTTATTTAATATGTATTTTTTTATTTTAGCACAGTATAGCTTAATATAAGAGGAGAAATTAGGGTTAGGAAATAATCACACAAAGGGAATGTTTCCGCATTAAGGGTGCCATCTATTGGAGCGCTTGGGCCACATTGTTGACGTCTTAAGATTCCGAATTATCTAAAGAGTTGCTTATTTCAAAATATGGTTGAAGCCAAAATGAAGGCGAAAAGTACTAACATGAATCTATAATGTAATAAACCTAACATTTAAAATTTTGAAAAAAATTATCAAAAATATTGAAATTAGCTTATTTTCAACATCACCAGTGAATTTTTGCAATTTATATCAGAGTCAATGTTTAAAAACACAGATTTGGCCTTCCTCAAACAAATAGTCACGTTAGACCTGCTAAAAACAGAAAAAGTTAAAATAAGCTAAGATTGTGTTAGTGATTTTGAAGTTCCACAAATATATTTCCCATAGTAAATAGGCCCTATCGCAGTGTGATGATATCTATTGTAGAGTATAAATCTCCTTTAGTTTGAAGAGAGAATAGGAAAAATAATAATCAGTACACCAAGTTGGGATTTGACTTAAGCGTATAACCCAAACGGATGGTAAGACGCTGGGCTAAATAAATAATAAGACTACACACCCCTTCAGCCTCATTATCGCCCAGATTAATGAGTAGCCAATGTTTGTTCGACGATTACAAGAAGGTCGGGGCTAGATCCTCAACTGAGGGGCTCAAAGATAAATTTGATTTGAGATTTCCACTCTTTTCTACTGACAAATATACGTTTAGTATGATATTGGCAGGAAAAACAGTAGAAATTAGTAAAGTTATTTAAAAAAAACTTAAATATTTCCATACATCAAGTCATGTGATCTTAAACTGTCACTTTTGGTAGATATTATCAATACCTATAAAATAACACCAATAATATAAATAAATGTTATCAAAGATGTCCACCAAAGAAATATGTTTGAATTATCTCGACTGTTATTCCAAACAAAATCAAGGTATAGGTTACACTTCTTTAAGTCGCCAATTCCTTTTTTCTACTTCGTAAAATACTTTTATATTTATTTTACATTTTGGAATTTATGGCACAAATGTGGGAACAAAGAAGCCACTGGTGCCTTCTGATCAAATGGTTAAAGACACAATAATATATACATAGGTGAAGACAGTCATAATACATCTGCTAAAAACAGCGGAAGTGTAAATAAACTTAAATAGATAAAACAAACATATTAATATGTTCTAAAAATACTAGTACGTGAACCTTAAAGTGTAGTACCTTATACTAATTTTGTATAAGATAATAATTATTTACCTAATTTGAGATTTTATACAATTAATGAGTTTTTTATATTTTTCTTTGTAATTTTTTTGTGATTGTTAAATTTTTTAATAAAAGATTGTAAGTGAAAACATCTCAATCAAAAAGTACAAAACGTAATTAAATAGTATACACAAATTCTGAAATTATATGAATATAACTTGTATTGGACGTTTACAGATTAACGGTGAGCACGGCGCTCACCCTCGACCAACGACGTTACGAGATGAAGCTCGACCAACGGAGGCTTGAACTATATTAAAATTGCTAAAAAAACGATCTCATATGAGATAGTAACCAAGTGAGCCACTCTAATAAGAGCGAGACTTGGTAAATAAAACGGAGTAGACATATAACTCTCGTCAGTATAAATAGGCATATATCCCGGACGGGTATCTAAACTCAAGAGTACGAAAAAAACCCCACAATAAACACATTATTCTCAGAATATTATAAAATATAGGTTACTATCATAATTTTATAATTAAAAAAGTTTATGTGAGGTATTTAACGTGCACTTTTGTAACATTTATTATTTCAGCCCACGAAAATTTCTATGAGCGAGAGTGAAAGGGCCTACTAATTTTGCCGGGAAGTGTATATTCACACACCTTTCAGGGTTCTTTTAGATTCCACAATCGACATGGGACCAACAGTTTTACTTCCCCTCTGAGGGAAGTTGTGCTACGAGTTTTTATTGCTCAATCCGTCAACCCCAGGAGGGTTTAAACCCACGACTATCGGGTCCTGAAGCAAGCACTTTACCCCAACACCACTCACTGAAGTCGACATTTTCTCTATTAAAAATGTTTATTCAATAATATTCCCCCCTAAAATTTATTTTCCATTATTTAACAATCAGTCTTTCGGATTTTCTGAAGTGGCCGAAAAATACGCAGCAATAGAAAACATAAAAATAATTGTTCCATAAAACAGGATTTAATTGGAATATTTAATCCAAACCTTTTATTTTTGGTTTAATATCTAAACCTGGTCTGAATTCAATATTTATATATACGTGTAGCTAACTACAAGCGTTCGTCCCTCTCTCTAGTGGTTATCAAAAAGGGGACGATTATGTAAACAATAATATAAGCTGTTAGTATCCGAATTTTTACATGAATATAGTCTCTACATTTCCACCTGATATCTAGTTACAAACCTCTCTCTACATATTTATTTTCAGTAAAACTTTTTTGTGTGTGTGTGACCGGAGTACATCTCTTCTTCTCTCTATATTTATCTAATTCTTTCTCTTTTATTCTCGCTTTCTCTTTGTGCTTATCCCTCTTTCCCTTGACTCATAATGCCTGTAGTAGAGGTTCAGTCATGAATATGGATTACCTCAACCAGGGACCAAACTCATGACCCAAACGACATTAATTACCCAACTCTTCTATTTACTAGAGGTAAAATAAAATAAAAATATCACCGATTTTCCTTCTCTTGCCTGAACACCTCTTTATTCACACCACTTCAGGTAAAGAGCTACAGTCCCTTTAGTTAATTAACACGCTCATGGTAAAATATTTGATTCTTAAATATTAAGTATGTATGGTACCCTTTTTTATTTTAAGACAAAATGATTTAAATTTTTTTCATTCCTATGACTCATATTTGTGGACACGCAGACTTCTTGTCAAGCTCATATAATCTAATTTTTCAGTGAGGGTTCGAGTTCTCGTCAAGTGTACTAAGGGTGTTATTTCTTAAGTCATTTTCACCTCTCCTCCTAAGAAAATGCGTGTACATTTATTAGCAGGAAGCTTTTTTTTACCATATACTATTCAATCTAATTAGTTTTTTATTTATTTTGTTTAATATAATGTTTAATTTTTTAGTTTTTTGCCTCGTCTTGATATCCACCCACGTTATACGCATTTTAATTAGTTTTTTGGATTAAATTATTGCAAGGGAGATTAAGATTCAAATCCCGGCTGGGTGCAATGTTGGTGGTTTTTTACAATCCAATTTTTTGAACCTATTTGGGTGCATTTATTTTAAGCTATCCTCCTATTTACTCCTAGATTAAGTATAGTCAATCTACCATTATTAGAACCTTTCCTGACAATTTTAAAAATTACTAAATCGACTTTAAATAGTCAAATGACAAACAAGATTGTGAGTCTCTCACTCTTGGCAGGGGGTGAGAAATTTGACATCTTGTAGACAGATATATTGAACTAATTTATAGTCCATTTTGGGTATGATAAGATTATATTTTTTTGATTAAAAAGATCTTCCAAGAGTAGATAATATATAGTCTCGTTAAAGTTTTTTTAAGAAGGGTTTTTAGAAACTATAGATTTTGTTTCTTTCAAAAGTGACGTAGCTACAGAGAACACTGTGTGAAAGTTCATTTGGTAGCGTTTCTAACTGTCAGATCAACCCTCCCTATGAAAATTAAACTGCAGAATGGTCAGACACAAAAGCTTAAAGATCATTGGATCGACTCCAGGTTCTGATTACGAAGAAATTCAATATTTGTTTAACCCTCTTCGGTGGCCGTATGGTCTAAGGCACTCCTCTCGCAGTAGACTAGACCGTCCATGACGGGGAGACCGAGGCACTAAGCTTGTTCGGGTGTAATGAGGGTGGTTTTTCCCAAAATGTTTTTTCCACTCTCTCTCCATGCAGCTTCAGGTACATTTACTCTAAATATAGCCTTTATAATTCCTAGCCCATTAGCCTAATTAGTACATATGTGTTTAACCTGAACTGGTAGTAAGACGGGTCCATCTTACTATCTAATAAGTCAATATCAATACATTGAGACTGGGTGCGTAGTACTGGCTGTATTGTCTTAGATTAACTTAATTTGTCACGAACGTGCTTAGATGATAAAAAATTATAGAATGTAAGATAAATAACCAAATAAAAAAGTGTATTTAATACAAATGTGTTTAACGTACAAAAAAAACAAAACTAGAATTGTCTACATATTTTTTTATAAAACCAACACGTGAGACGAGTCTCAGATGTTTCAGATGACAGCGGCTTTATACCCAAACACAAAATGGTACGTACGGAACAACCCTCTAAAATCCAACTCGACAAAACATAAACACACGCGACCACTAAACCAATCTAGGCGCTCTGTTTTGTCGCAATGTGTCTGATGTGTGTGTGTGTGTGTGTGTGTGTGTGTGTGTGTGTGTGTGTGTGTGTGGGTGCAGTCAGTGGTGGAGCTGGGAACAGTAACTTGGGGGAGGACAACCAGGGGGTGGCAGGCGAGTTAGGTTTCTGTGGGGAGCAATAATTACTCTATCCTCACCCGCCCTAAACCCGTTTACCACTGGTCCTCTAGGAAGAGAAAACCCGCTGAATCAGGGAAGCAAACATACGTTGCGGGGTAAACAGACCGCATTGTTTTGAGGAGCAGAGGGGCCGGGAGGGAATCCCGACTGTACCGTTGTAGTCGAGGCGTGTCGCCACTGTGGGCGTGGAAGCTGCTGACTAGGTTGGAATCCCGGTTTGTTGGGTTTTCTGGTCGCAGGAACCATTAATACGTTCGGCAAGGATGTTAGATACACTTATTTTGCTTATGGTATTTTTTTAAAGAAAATATTGCATTTTAGTTCTTCTTCTGATAGACTGAAGACATATATTATACATTTTGTGCATTATTACATTTTGTTTGTATTAAAACACTGCAATTAAAGACAATAATAGCTTTATTTTAGGGCAATATAGCAACAGAATTCTTACACACTTAATTTCATCGGCACATATTTTTACTTACTTTATTGTGTAATGTCTAATTCAATATTTTTTTAAATTTTTTGAGGAAAAATTACGAATATTTGTATAAAATTGTTTAGAAATGTACAGTTAATTATATCAATATTATTTTCTAACTTTATTTAGGTATCGGTGATTTTTATATGCAATGTTATTATCTATAACCCATTTTTAGGTTCAAACAACTAACCTAATCAATTTTGTGACTGGAAACCACTTGTAATTATTATAAAATAGGTCACTATTTCACAAGACCAGAAAAATTTCGTTTAAATTGTAAATGGTCATAGGTATTTTTCAATTTGTTTTATGTAAATTTTTAAACTAAGAAAAAATTTGTAAACATTTGTAGTTTCCAACTATTTTTAAGTGTTTGAAACAAGTATTATTTTTAATTTTTTTAAGATATTATACTTTAAAATTAACACATTGTCTTTGAATGAAAAACAATTGAGCAAATATGACTTACTGTCAGGGTAGTCAGGTAATATGATCCATGTCCATATAGCACAATATAATATTTTATTTTTATATTCATATGAGTTGTGTTTAATATAGAGTGTAGTAGGCCTATTATTTATGTGATTTTTTGAAGATAAGCCAATTGACCTAAAATTAATTTACGATAGCTTTATTTAAATTGTTAGTATTTTTTTTTCAAAATAGTGATAATTTACTGATAGCAAAGGGTTCTTTTAATTTTTTTTAAATATGAAAAAGTGTCTGGCCTAAGTATTAATCAAAAGTTTCACCATTACACTACAGTCCAATTTTCATAACAAAAATAGCTTGATCGGAAAGCTATGAATATCACTAGATCTAGTTTCCCGTTCAGTCATGTTTGTATTTTTTTAAAAGTTAATTTAAACCCACATCCTAACATACAACTTCAAGAGAACCTCCATGGCGTCAAGCCACAAGCGAGCTATACCGACAAAGTGGCCACCCCCATATGTTAGCGAAGTTAGTGTCAACACTTTCAGGTAGAGGGTATCATGTGGTTAGCACAACGAACCCCCCGGCCATTAATCTAAGTTTTCTAGAGCATACCAGCTACTTCTTTATTCAAGTAGCTCCTAATTGGTCAACACGAGGCTGAGTTTGAGCCGATTTCAGACCCCACTGCTCCACAAATAAAACTAGAAGGACCGGAGTTCAAACCTGGTACTTATGTATCTGTAGCCATGAACTCTCACCACTAGACTACAAAGAAGGTTATGAAACCTCAAACATAATTCTATAAACATCTCTGTAAAACAGTTTTTTTAACATAGTACCAGTACATAATTTAAAGTAATTTTGGGTTGTATTGAAAATAAATAAATTTATATCTCATTTTAAGGAGATCACATCTAGCATAATATTTAGGGCACGTCCCTAAAAATAACCCATTACTACACTTTTCTAAATTCCTCAAATTACCTACTAATTGGAAACCTCTCACATGATAGTAGGAAGTTCTAACAAATATAATAATTTTATTTAAATTAAAATTAAAGTTTATTTGTATAATTCCGTTTAGTGGAAATTATTATTATTATATTAATTCAATCAACCTAAATTTTATATTAATCAGTTAAAAAAGTGATATTAAATTAAACATTGTCAAAAAAAAGAACATTTAAAAATGTCTATACGTTCTTCTTGAAGGTGAAGACAAATCAGCTAGAAAATATATTGCGGCGTCTCTGTTAAAGTTAGGAAATGTTAAATAGTGGTTTTATTTTGAGTTTTATATTGCAAGGATTTTTGACAAAATTAATTAAAGTATGTTTTGGTAGATGGGTTTAGTTTAATTTTCTACACTAAGGGATCTCAACAATTGTTGATTATCTGCCACGGACATTACGAATTTTGACCATGAACATTTCTCCTAACTTAAAAAGTATTTGTTAAAATGCTGCTATACCCATAGAAAATATTTAAGGATTATTGTAATTACCATGTGTATAAAATTAAAATAAACGTATCTAACGAAGGAATATTTTATTATTCTAGTCAAACACAGTTTTGGTTATAAAAACAGTAAATAATTACGGAATAAAACTCACGTTCACTTCCATCCAACCTGAACATGTTTGTGAAGTGTTTTCTTGCAGAGTTTGTTGGACGGTGAGAGGACCGTCTTGTCTTCCGGAGAGAGAGAGAGAGAGAGAGACTCCAAGAAGTGTCGAGATGTGTCCAGAAACCAAGGATCTATGAGTTTCTCCCCCCCCCCTTGCCCCCCCACCCATGCCCACAACCTTTTACCGTCTTACGTCAGAGGAGTTATGATGAAGGGGTGGTTTAGCAAAGAAGCACTTGGCAATGCTGTTCACAAATAATGGTCTCTGGATCATGTGTATTTTGTAATCATTTTGTCTTTGATATAATGTTTTCACTTTTCACTTTACCACGGACCCAAATTGTAAAAAAAATGTTAAATGAAACTAATTAACATTTTAAATACACATAGGAATTACTTTCATTGAAAATAAATTCAGTTGTAATTTTTGGAACTTAAGTAAAATATTTTATGGTATAAAATAGGATATTTACATATATGTATATGTTTAAATACAAGGCTTTAAAAAATACACATTAGGTATTATCAATTACTTTTGTTATAAAACTTTATACAAATTAACCCCCTCACATTAGAAAATTAATGAGAAAATATAAATTTGCCATTATTCAATATCGTATAGTCAGCATATACAGAGATACTTAATATTTAGTAGAAAAAACCTAGCCAATTATTATATAACTTATTACAACGCATAAATAATATTTACAGTATAGTTACGAGAAAATACAAAAACATCAACATAAGTTTCTTCCTAGTTAAATTTTTATTTTAATGTCCCAAAATGTACCTAGAATTTTTGGAAGCTAAAATCAATGTTTTGAAACTCTCAACATGTTCATGTTTCTAACTGATGGGTGAGAAAAAAAAAGCGTTGATCTCGTTTTGTCATGTCTGTGGATGTGACGGAGAATTTGACGTTCGCATATAAGCTGATTGTACTTGAGAAAATTTTTTCCAGGTTCAGGTACACGCTCTTTAAAACCTTCTTTTTTCTTTACGATCCCATTTCCATTTTTACAATAGTTCCTTTGTGGATTGAAACCTCCGTGCATTCGTATGAGATGGGTGGGGGTTTCTGTGTGGTAGGGTGTAGAGGAGGGAGGGGCATGAAAATCGTAGAGAATTTCAGAATGATCATTGCTTCTTTATAGATTATTTCAAAATAAGCTAATTAGAAAATATATGATCAGAATTTTAAGGATTTTTCAAGATTACTTCATCGTGGACACGAATAAATAAAACAGCAAATGTGCAAACGCGTCCACCTCCTTGGGCCTTTGATTTCAGTGATGACCTACAGTGAATAAACAAACCTATTAAATGTATTTGGCGGATACACACATAAAACCTTTAGGATATTTATAAATTAATTAGACCTTTAGTTATAGTACAGTGAACTGCAACAACGGGTGGACGTCGTAATAATGTTAAAGTGTAGAGTTGCCAGATATAATAAATCCATCTGAAGATATCCTTGGAGCAATAATTTATTTTGCACTGTTCCATTCTAAACTGTGGAATCTCCACATCTAACGCAAGAGGAGATTTGCCTTTGGCTGTACATGTGGATCTGGAAAATGGGGAGGGTAAAAGTAAAGTAAAGGAAGTTATGGTAACAGACAAGCAATGTGTGTCGGGTGAAAATTCCTTCACCGACCCCTTTTCTTCTGCTTGTTCTCTCTAAACAAATGTGAGAACGAGCCAGGGACTAGCAGGAGCGACGAAGTAAAATAAAAGGATGGGAGTATACAAGATGTTTCTTCTTAGTTATTTGTGGAACGCCTGAACGTCCCACCGTTGGTGAGCGCCCCTCTCAGGCTGACGTCTACATGAGAGTGTATTTACATAAAACTCCGATCATCGCCCAACCACGCAACTGTGCGTTTATTTCAGCCATGACGTACTTTTTACAACACAGAGGGGGATGTTTGTTTAACTTATGTTAGTAACAGAGTAACAGACGACCTCTTCTGTATGTCCCATAAGGGACTGTGTAGTGTTTGATTAACGGTAATATAAAAAATAGATCTCATCTAGCTTGAAAAACTCAAGTTTAGTGGTGGTTAATATATTTGATGGGTGTTTTAATCAGAGTTTTTTTGTTATTCTGTAATTTAAAGAAATATTTCTTGGTTTGCATTATTTTTGCGTCCTTTGTAGTAATTTCTTGCAATTTTTGAGTCATTTTAAGGCATTAACTTTGAATAAATATACTTTTAAATATACAAAAATTTTATAAATGCATTCATTCCCAAACATACATTTGTTTAACACACAGTTATCTGAATGAGAAGATAATGTAGGCAATTAACTTTGTAATCTCTTTGCTTGCGTGTATGTAAAATAAACATTCCTAGTGAGATAATTCAACTTTGCTCGAGAGGGTTGCATTGAAAAGGAAGAGGGTGGTAATTTTACTTTTGAAGCAGATATTTATAAATCAATATTATACTAAGCAGAATGCGTTTTTAAAGGCTTTTCATTGCATTTTAGATTTGTAAAGTGAGTTTTTGATTTAGTCGTGTGCATTTATTATGAGTTTTTGTTCATATTTTTGAATGAAATTTGAGGTAAATTTTAGAAGTTTTAGGCCATTTTATAGGTACATATTTAACCTCTTTTAGTTTAAAAAAATCCGGGCCATGGTTATGATTAATGAATCGTTTAAAACATTTTGCTAAAACCAATTACTACCACTTTATATTCTTTCTTATTCTTATTGATTCAATGTATAGGTATAGTTTAATTTAATTTTATAGAATTATCAATTTAAACAGTTCTTGAATACATGCCATGAGCATCGTGGCAATTGCACCAAAACCAGTTAAACGAAGAGGAAAATTTGGGTTCAAACTCCGTGATGGTCATGACAAGTATTCAATAACTGTTGAGATTCCTAGGTGTAGAAAATTAAACTATATTTATATGTATTTACTGAAACCATATTTGTTACAATTGGCAAATTATTTTTTATTTTAAGAACCACCAAAAATATGGATCTTGTGTTGCGTTACCTTTCCCAGCATCTTGACGCAGTGTTTTAGAGTAGCTTGGTGTGCTCATTTAACACTCAGAGCATTATTGCCGATATGCGTCAATAAAATTAGCTCATCTGTTTAAATGTATTTAGCAAACTACATAACTTATATTTTCTGAAAGATCAAACTGATGTATAAATGTTTATAGTATATTGATTCGATTGAAATTCATCTGACGTAAAAAAAAAACCACAAGTTTTCTCTGTTCATTTGTCCAACGGTCTGTGTGTAAGTTGATAAACACATTCTACAGGTCTCAAATAGCTACAAATTGGCTCCCAATATTTTTGTATTTGCTTCGTTTATTTTCAGAATATAGCCTTATTTAGATTAATTACTGATATTTTGGTAGTCTAGTTGCTATAAACAATTTGTTTAAGACAAATGTAATATTATATTCAATATTTAAAGTTTAAAATCGTATTTTTTAAAATTTTTGATGGTTTTTCGTCAAAAGAATTATTGTGAATTGCTATTTACACCTCGTTTAAAATGAAAGATAGCAGTTCTACCTTAACACATTTACATAAAACACGATGGTGCATTAAAGGTTAGGATACGCGCTTACCAGTACTGGTAGATATGTGTGAAAAACACATCCTTACACTTTTATATCAGATTGGTTACTGGAATATGTTCATTACACTACCCAGTTATATTTCCTCACGCCACTGACCAGTCCAACGTGACCAACAGTCTAGTTCTATTCTAGTCAACCCCAGACCAACCGGGAAAGTTTTTTTCCACACGTCCGGGATAAATGTTTGTACTATCCTCGGTGATGATCTGAGATGATTGAATGAATCGAGGTCAGGCCATATCCGAATATTTTATGAGTTTTGACTCGCAGAGACGCTTTTAGAGGTGACTATACACACGGTGACGCCAACATAAATAGAACGTCTACGCTGGCACCAATTTCTTTCGGTCGTATTAACAAGGTTTCAAGATTTGAGGTTTAAGTAGATTTTTCATTTTTATCCGTCATGTGTTACTACCCGTTCGTGTTGATTGCAAAAGCCAAATTAAGCTAACGTGCTACGGATGAGGAAGGTTGAATTTATATTAATTGTGCACGTATTCGCGTAAAAAGAGAGAGTGGAAAACATTTCGTGAGAAAAATTGATACATTCAACCAGGCTCTGAACTCTTATTTCTCCATTATTGTCTATATGGTCTATTGCAAGATTGACGCCTTATACTATTTGACAACCAAACCATGTAAATAAAAAACACCCCCAATTTACCGTGCCGTTATTCGAGCCTTAATCTTTCGTCAAAACCCTCTATTATTACAAGCTTGACTCCTTAAACCTCTTGATCACTAATGTTGTTAACCTTCTGGTTTAATCACTTTAAGAAGAACATTTCTTTGTTAAAGAGGCTATACATCCATTTTTATTTTTTTATTATATGCAATTATATAAAATTTTCAATTATTAAGAAAATTACATAGCATGTAATACTTTAAAATATAAAATTTTAGCTAATGAATTTATTATGCTACAGTAATTTTAATTTTGTTATTTAAACACATACATTACCTTTGCATTTAATATCTTTAAATAATTTTTTGTATCTCAAATATATCCATTTTAATAACTTTCATAATTTTCGCATAACTATAGTTACACAATCTATATTTTATAAGTTAGCTGTCATTTTATGATCATTAGTACAATATGATGTTATAATCTCTTAATGATTGTGTTTGAAACTTTTATTTTACATGTCGACTCTTTTATCTTCAATTGATTGTAATTGTATGATAATTACTAACTTATTTAACCTTATCTTTACCATTTGACGTAAAATTGTTACATAAAATATTAAGTTACTTCTGATTGTAGCATTTAAGTTTTCTTTCCTTATTTTCAATTTAAAACTCTCCTTACCACAAATCAATAATGAATATTATTAAAATGTATAATGTGAGATTCTACACCACAGATTGATTCCCGGCGAGGGCAAAATACTTACCATTGGTGTAACTGGGGTTTCCGTTTAGCTGTGATCAATTATCAGCTGTGAAGCTGGGTGTTGTGTCTGTTTAAGATTTAAATTAGTTTGTAAGTCATGCGCAGACGGTTAATAAATTGCGAATTTATAATCCCAAATTAAATATAAATAATAATATTAAGTAGGAATGACAAAAGATTACTATTTAAGTGCAAAGTGAATGTTGAAAAATGCAAAAAAAAAATTAGGCTATAAGTTTTTGAAGCACCATATCTTACTACCCGATCAGCTTATACGAATAAATATTAATCACTTTCTCATATTTGGAGGAAGTATTTTGATGGTGAAAAATTCTAAATCGAGATTATTGACGAATATATATATTTTATGTGAACACGAACCCAATAAATGGTACTACACTATCACACAAACTTTCTAAATTGTGTATTGTGGCTTCGAATATAATTTTCAAAAATAGGTTTTGAGTAAACTACACTCAAGTATGGTTTCGTAATAAAAAAACACATGATCTTCTTAATCACATTAATCACTCTCTCTCTCTCTCTCTCTCTCTCTCTCTCTATATATATATATATATATATATATATATATATATATATATATATATATTATATATATATATATATATAAACATATTGTTCAAATATATTTAACAAAATTTAAATTTAAAAAATATATTTTATTTGCTAACTACCCTTAAATAATTTGTTGATTTTAGAAATAAAAACATTATCATTTATAATTAAAAATTATTCTCAGATTGTATTTATTTTTCAAGGCCAGTTTCCAAAACGTTCAAATATCTTATAATATTGTATATAGTAAGCTACTCTTAAATTAATTTATTCTTTATAAATAAAGATACATTATAATTTATAGTGTAAAATAGTCTACCAATACCAATTTTTACCAAAATCACTAAAGTCATTTACAAAATCATATAAAAAACAATCTTCAGTAAACTACCCAAAACCGAACTTTGCCTCCCCCCCTCCCAACCCCCCACCAAAACTAGTATTAAAATTAATTAGTCACTTTCATGTTAAATACTCTAATGATAAACATTTTAAACAAAATCTTCAAAGCCATTTTCAAAATAATTTGAATTCTCAAAAATGACTCATCAGCAAACGACTCTTTACCCATTTGGAATCAAATCGTTAAAGCCATTTCTTAAATATTTTAGGTTTTTGAAAAATCAATCATCAGTAAAATACCCATAAAAGAGTTTTTGTCCCAAAAACAAATACCCGCGTATCCCTTTCAGCCACCGTAGCGGGTTGAACCCAAAGTCGAAGACAATAGTTTAGTTGCTTTTCAACATAGCCCTAATATTAATTTTTAAATTCACCATTTAGTAGATCTAGGTAAAGAGATATATTTAGATATAAAACAAAGCCCACCATATTATTTTATGTTGATATAATGTCCGAGTTATCTATGCTTACGTTTTGGATGTCATTCTTTTCACTAGTTTTTGCTAAAATACTGTTTGGTAGCCGTTCTTAAAATTCGTATATGTTTAAACATAACATATTTGGGCAGATATGTCTAATCAGTTAGTAATAATTATATCAAAGATTTCTTCTTCGATCGAAAAGTTTAGAAGATGTGAAGGCTATTGTAGTTGTAGGGGATATTTGCCCTTTGACATCAATGTTTTTAAGGTTCACACGTGCTTA
This sequence comes from Timema bartmani, assembly GCA_902151455.1. Lineage (NCBI taxonomy): Eukaryota > Metazoa > Arthropoda > Insecta > Phasmatodea > Timematidae > Timema > Timema bartmani. Next base: position 384,560 of record CABFWB010000125.1, on the reverse strand, counting down.
GTAATAAATACATAAAGTTTAATTCTTCCCAAAGATAGTGTTGCTATTTTGAAACTATTTAAATTGCACTAAGGTTACACGCTCAACCGTTCTTTATCAAGTATTTGAGCACCTCTCCCACAAGCACCTGGGACCTACAGCTTGTGCTGAACTCTCGACCTCTCGTATCTTGTGTGAAAAATCTCTTTTTAAGTTTACGCACGTAATTCGGACACGAACTCCTTGGGGAGACTGCAAGGAGATCAGCGATAAAGACTGGCGCCTTAACAGCCTCTGCCTTGGATGTTAAATATCCCTTAAGTTATAAATAAGGGCTAAAAGAGATTAAATCTAGTAAACAATCAACATAAATACCCGTATTACTGTGCTATAATTTACATAGTAAGCTCCTTCTAAAATATTAAAATCTTTTCTTTCGTGACCATTCAATGAAAATTAATAATAATAATTATTATTATTTATTAATGTTATTTGTTAGGTATTAATGACTACTATTTCTCAGTGAGCAGTAGACCTCGCTGCCATCATGTTCTTTTCGTTAATACAGTATTAACATTTCTCTTTGGATTTCAAGTTGAAATATTTCGTTTGATTTCTCCTAGGATTTTAAATTGGTATTTTTCTTGGTGATAAAGTTAGACATGAGACAAATATATAGGCACAAAGATTTTCGAGTGGCCACCATATTGAAATGGATAAGAATATGTAAAAGTCCTGTACATACTTCGTTGAGCCTAGGTTCAAAGAATGTCGCTGCATAATTTAGTTAAAGTGAGTAGACGCATTTGACAGTTATTATGGAACACATACCAGAAGACAGATAGACAGAATGACAGCCGAAGTTTTAGATTCTAAAAATAAAACCTCGCTTCACTCGGCCAACAAGTTCATATCCCAGACTCAATAATTCGTAGGAATAGATCCAGTAACTTTTATAACTGTCATATAATGCTCTTCCTATCAAAATTAGACTGTATTTTGAACGTGCCTGAACAGCCAAGATCCCGTAAACGGACCGAACAAACATATATTTGGTTCGGATGAAGACCCTTTCAATATATATTCACGTGATTACGTCACTAAAGGAATAATTGTGTCATATAGCATACCACACTTCACGCCAGTCCATGTTAACCTAATTTTTACATGAATGAAGTTGTGGTGAAGGAGATGGAATTTGGATTAACTTTGCCTGGAATTTGGATTAACTTTGCCTGCAATTTTTGGGAGTGCGGATTGTGAATCCATTTTGGCCCTATTTACTGTATATTTTGATATTGTTCTACAAATAGTGTATATATTAAATAACTTTAAAATAAGTGATTGTATTTGGAAATAAAACATAATCATATGAAATACATAGCCAAAACTCAATTTTGCTAGCAATGAGAAAAGAGAAAAATAAAACTTTAAAACATAATTCGTAAGGTGTTTATCTGTGATTTAAGACCATCATAGCCTTTCTGAATACTAAAATAAACCATTAATTTTTAAAATGGTTCTTTCAACATATTTAGACTATTCCTAATATTTATATTAAGTGGGGTAGGAAAGAGGAAGGTAGAATTTAGAGTAAATGCACAAACACTTGCATGGAGTGATAGTGGAGAACCATTTATGGAAAAACCACTTTCATTACACCCATTTGGGATCCACACTCTGAACTCACCATCACCTGTAATCCAGTCAATTGCAGGAATAACACCACTTGATTAGTGACACGGGCTGTATATATTTATATATATTGAGGATTTATAAGCCAAATAACATAACCTTTACAACTTGTTTGACTTTTCACGAAAAGTCGTTGAATATAAAAGTTTACAAGTCAGAGGAGTAGAGAAGACATTGTGTCACAAGAGGGAACTACTGTGTTGTTGGGTCGATACTAGCAGCTGACCTATTGAGCACCCCCTGGCTTTGGCTCGATGCCTGTAGGATAGCCCAAGGGATCCCGCTGGGTCGGTGGATAGAGAGAGGAAGGGTGGGGGGG
>CABFWB010000125.1:191771-382391 GCA_902151455.1 Timema bartmani | reverse complement strand
ACGCCCAGATTATTTCGCCGACAGTCGAAAATAAATGGGATAGACATCTCTTTCTATGAGTTTACTCACAATCTACTCTTTTTTTTAGATTGGGTTTTGTAATACTTTAATACATGTAAAGCAGAATCGGTAGGTACGTAGAATAAACGCCAACCTCCAGTCTTGGTTTATCGTGAATGAGGAGGTCAGAGCTCGAATTATTTCCGGCTTCATTAATTGCGGGTGATTTTTCCTAAATGTTTTTCCACTGACGCTTCCCACAAATGAAGGTATATTTCATATGCATTCTACCTTTATCATCCTTTCTCCATAAGCGTAAATAAATATTCATATTGCACTGACAGGAATTATATAGTTTTAACACCCTCCTTCCCCGTTAATGCAGGTACACTTCTTGCTGATTCACCCTTTATAACTCAATTATTCCAATAGTCTAAACATGAGAATAGCCAGAGTAAGACACGTATCACGGTAAATAAATGCTGACCTCCAAAGACGAGTAGGGTCTGGTTTTTGAATAAGTTACTACAACAAGAGGTGACCAAAGAACATCTGTAGCGCTTTCAACTAAACTGAGCGTCCTAATTGACATATTCAATGGCAGTTATACGTTTGAGTTCTTAAATAATGTTTTATAATATTTCAAGGAAAAAATATATAAAACAAAATTAACTAAAAAGGGGGTTCTTAAACAATATCAGGATGTCTTCTAATCTATAAACTTATACAAACATGTGAGTGTATAAATTCAATGAATAAATGAAATTAATTACATATAATTTACTAAACTAAATTAAATAAATTACATATGATTTTATAAACTTGTCCATACCATGAGCTAATACATATAAGAATATAGTACATTCAAACTAACTTAGATTTTTAAGAAAAAAAAACATATTTGTAGGATATCCCATTTATTTGGCAAGGACTATGAAAACTCGGCCAGTTATTTCTAATCAATGTTTTGGCATCAGTCCGAACACGATTCAGAAGAAATCACAGATCATGATTTATTTTATTCTAAGGCTATAAAGAGAATTGATACATTGTTTATGTACTTTATAAATTATTATGAGTGTTCTCCCCAAATATGTTTGAGTCAAAAAACACATTTTAAATTCTTTCTTTAAGAAAGCTTCTAATAAATTATGTTTCTGGTGCTCAGTAAATGAGATAAATGAGGCTCTAGTTAGGAAAATCGAAAGTAGAAATTTCTTTATGAACGAATGAAAGTTTTACTCTTTCACGAATAGAAAGCTTCCCTTTAGCACAAAGTAGAGAAGTATACGCTTCTTCCACATTTTGAAATAGGGGTTTGTGGTGAGAAGGGTTAAGTCCCAGGAAATACAAGTGAGACCTAGAGAGTTCAGGGGATGTGGGTGTTTAAAGGTAGGGAAGGGGTCCTGTGAATCCAGTCTCTCTCCGTTTCCAAAGAGCGTCGCCGAGTTTTGACGACGCAATTTCTCACGAGAGGGTATCACCGGCGTTCAAGCGAAAGCCGAGTTACAATGGGACCAGGATTTAGAAGACTCCGTGTATGTGTTTTCGTGGGTGAGCTTATCATAAGCTCACTTACAATGTTGAAGTAATGCACGAAAAAAAAAAGTTTGTATAGTAAATGTCTTATGGGATGAAACTTGAATAGTTGAATGATGAGAGTAGGGGAAAATGGATGTTTCAGAAATATTAATGCTTGGTTATTGGAGAAGGTGTAACCCAAAATTTACTTTTACAACAAATTATTACTTTCAATAAAGAATCGTATATGGTAGCGTTATTCTATTGAAAATACATTATTTTACGTATTTTACTTATTTCTCAAAGCTGTAGAAATGTTTCTGGTTTGAGGGTTATACGTAAGAAATAAAATTGTGTAAAAACTAAATGTTGTAAGGCATAATTTTATTTCACTAGATTACACAGTTACTAATCACCTTTACATTTTTATTGTACAACTTTATTTCAGACCACACCACCATTCTGGGGAGGGTTCACCCTCTCCAGTTCACGAAACAACACCGACTCTCTATACACCATGTTAGATCACCTTGCCAACCACGTGAACTACTTCTTCCCGCGGGAGAGAACCCTCTGCGAGCCGGCCAGGTGCTCTCGCGGAGGTTTATGGGGCGTCCGATGACATATAATTCTATCAATTGTGCCGATATTACAAGTATCTGGTGAGTTGAGTATTTAAAAAAATTGTGTGTCCACAGAAATTCCTCATGCTTATTATAGACAATTTCCAACAATTAAAATAAAATTTCTACCAGCCGACATTAAAATTTTACACATATAATAAACTTAGGTAGCACTTCTCTTTTAAGCACTAGAAAGTTAATTTACCTTAGACTCTAGGTAGGTAGAACTATAGTAGTGTAAGCACCATATCAAAATATGTGGGTACAAATGTCATCATATACCCATCATACAAAATTTGTGTCTGTAAAAAAATTATTGTATAACTATCATACATAATTAGGGTCTGTTCAAATAACATTATGTAACCACCATACATCATTTTTGCTAGATACAATGATCGCATATCCACCCTCCCACCCTTTCTCACCCTTATTTTCACGCCACCGACTTACTACCTGTTCAAGCTATCTGCATACTTACACTCATAGTAGGGAGCGTAAAATATAAATGAAATATAACTACATTTGCATTAATAGGAAGTAGGAAAAAATTGAGAAGAAAACATCTTCACAATATCTTACCTATATTCGGGCACCATCTCCCTGTCACCAGATAACTAGACTAGTCGAGACCTACAACTTTGTCTGCGTGCCCAACGATGCGAGAAAATATTTCTTATAACTATATAAGGCCTATCACGAATCTGTCGAGTAGGAATAAGTCTATTTTTACATGAGCAAGAGTGTATCTCTCTATTCAGAGTTGATGGATCGATCCAGAGACTCCCCAGTCGAAAGGAATTGAGATTTCAACTGTAATGAAGTGTATCTTAGGGAAGAAAGGGGAAAAAGGGGAGAGTGCTATTGTCCGCTGGTTCCGTTTCCGACGATACAAAAGTAACCTGACAAAGTCACAACATTTGGCCATTTATTTTCCATCTATTTCCTCTCTCTTTCCCACATGTCCTCTTACTTTACTTTGTACGATAATGGGAAAACTGAGGAGGGAAAAGGGGGTAATTCCTTGTCCGATTTTGTGACTGACCATTGTCTAGTGTTTCTAAAACATTCTTTTAAATACTGCGGTATTTATTATATTATATGTTTGAGTTTAAAATTAGCTAATTAATGTGTTACTTAGTAATTTCTTACGTAAACTGTTGTTAAAACAAGATTGTTCTCTTGACTATAACCAACGTACAGATTTCATGAGCCCTATTGGTGGTCGCATGGTCTTACTATGGATTCACACTCTCGCTGAAAAAATAAAGAAAGAACACTCAAGAGAAGAACTTTAGTATGGTCACGTGACAAATAAGCCAATCAAAATAAATAAGAAATACCTGCGTTTGTATCACTGCACTTGTAGAAACAATTTAAACTCTTGTAAGTACTGCTACATAAAATCTACTTGAGAAAGAGAATTAAATTTAAAGACCTACTGAATTTGTAAGTGCGGAGGTGTAAGCAAAGCGAGATACCAGTAATAAATTAGTGCTTTACTGTTGTGAGATAGGAAAAAAATATTTAAGTGAATTAACACTCGTCACTCTCATGATAGAGGAAATTTCTGGTGACGGGAAGATTAGGGTTTGAATCCTGACCGGATGGCCCGAGGGTGTTTTCTTCAAAATAGCTTACCACTCTCTCCTTACGAAAATGCGGGTACATTTCCTCTATAATTCTATCTCTTTCACGCCTTTAACAACTATCGTAATTAATATAAGTGCCTATAACGCTAAAGGGTAGTAGGGCTCGGCCGACTGACAAACGTGCGAGCGAGCGAGTGACTAAGCGACTGCGTGGCCAAACTGGCGAGCGCGTGATTAGCAGAGAGCTCTTAATAGTTGTTGACGATAAGGCAAAGGTTCGAATATTTGCTCAGTAAACTTAGGGTGGTTTTTAACAAGGGATTTATCGTTGTGGTTTTCCCATCCTCTCTCCGCGCTAATGGTGATTCTTATTTGCAAAGGCCTACTTTGATAATAAGATTGGAAGTATTTTAACATATCACTTTTACATATATATCTATATAATTTATATGGTTGATGGTCTTACCAATTAAATTAGGCCGCTAGTAGCAAGTGTGCTAAGCCTATCGAAAATTATATTTAAAAAAGGCCAAATATCATATCAAATTAAAAAGTTTTCCTAGCACACAATGAATCAGCATACAATAATATTGCCTAGCGCCTGTAAACTAGACTGTTCCGCCTCGAGCGCCCGTGCTTGAAATATAGAACCAGTTCTATCTACAAGCATGCGCGCTACAGTCTGGCCACCTCTCATTTCAGCCAATGTGTTCTATTTTATTTTTTAGTCGCTCACACGCTCGCTCGCTCACCCAGTCTGGCCGTACTCTTACCGACGAGAGAAAAATGAAACAGTCTTGTGATTTTCATCCTTAATATAGTTTTAAATTAACTGGCCATTTAGGAATTTTTTTAAACTTATATTAAACCTTGTGAAAAGTTCTAGAACAGTGGTATTCAACTTAGGGTACACGTACCCCTGGAGGTACGTGAAGATATCCAAGTAAAATTATATATATATAATATACATTTTTCACTAAAACTTATTATTTAATGAATTATTTTTAACTTAATTATCTAAAGATTTTACTTCTCAGTTTTTCATGAGCATTGCGCGGTATCTACAACGGGAAGAAGTTTGAAATTTTAAAATTATTAGCTCCTGTGCATAGACAGCGCCAGGTACTGCTGCTAGTTATATGTAAATTAAAAAATATCAAAAAAAATTGTTTTACGCATCAAAACAATGGGCGTACAGAGTTAAAGAGAAAATATATCTAGGACTACGTTAAATTAAAATGTTTAATATCACTGTTTAAGAGCGCTTACTCCACATATATATAGGATATTGCCAACGAGGGAAATGTCTACAGCAAGCTTGTTTAAGACCTCCACACATCAGTGCTGTGGCGGGAGCGGTGGCGATCATGATCGCGGACATGGAAGCGATCGGTTCGCAGTTCAGAGTCTACAAAGACATCACGTCCTTTATGGAAATAAATAGAAATTCAAGGCAACCATCCAATATTATTTGGTGAATACACCATAGAATCTGCAATGAATATAATTGAATATGTATTTGTAGACTATAGGAAATAACTAAATAAAATTGAAATAGATGCATCTTGTGGATTAAGCTGAAACATCCAATATACCAATTTATGTTTGAACAATTTTTTTTTAAATTTTAAGCATCAGTATTTTTAAAATATCATGCATTAAGTACAATAGTGTTATTATTTGTTGTGGATGTGTGAAGTAACTAAAAAATTTAATATTTTTCTTTTAAAACAAATGCTAAGACTCAGTCTGGTATTAAATGGGAAGATTGTTACTATTTCTTTATTTATAAAAATTGTTTGATCAGGGCGTGAAAAATAAGATATTGCTCTTTATTGCTTCAAAATTTCAATAGGTTTTTGAGTAAAACTTCTCGTTGTGAATTCCAAATTTGTACACAGGTGACGTGGTTAGCATCTGACCGCCACCGCGCAGTAGAACAATGTACTGGCCACAATGTTGCCCGCCTGTCCGCTGTCGATCTGTGCACGTCCATTAAGGAAACGTAAACTCAGTCACTGGTTAGTAAACTAAGAAAATATAAACGAAATGTCTCAATAAAATAACATACTTGAATTTCGCCATCGATATGAAGAAAAATACATTAAAAATTAAAAGGGGATATTAATTCTTGCTCGTCCATACGCCTCCATTGCTTGGATTTATAGATCTTATTAGGTATTAAATTCACATATTTCAATAAAGAAATATATCATAATTATGAAAAAAAAACTTCAACATTTTCAGAGAGTACGGATCACTCCCTTTCTACGAGCAATCGCCAATCGGTTATGGTAGGTTTTTATTGTTTATTTCCCAAAGCACACTTCTACTTATTACTTGACTTATTCAACAAATTCTGATATTTTGTTCACCAAACAAAATTTAATTTGACCCAAAGAAAACAAATAATATATACATCGCCTGTGAATGGTTAGAATTTAGAACAGAAGTGAGGAAAATAATAATCCCTCCCTTTGTCTGAATACTTGTAGCAAAAGTTGTGAGTCTCACCACGCGCATTTCCCTTGAAAATATCAAAAAATTTGATCGCGTCAACAGCTTGGAAATTGGAACACATCGCTTAGCCTTTACGTAGGACACTTTCATATAAAAACACATTTAATAATTTATTTTCACTTCAAATTGCTACTTCTGCACCGCTCACGTTCGATCACTCACGTATGACAGCACCCTTGATAACTAGGTTACATTTGATCACTATCGCAATCGCCACCACGCCCGCCAAGTGCCTCCATGCAGTGGCAGATTTACCAACAGGCTGAGTAGGCTGGAGCCTAGTGTGGCAGATTTTAGGGGTTGCAAATTTGGCGCCAAATTTTTTTTTGTCTTACTGAAATTAAAAAGATTCATATTTATATACCTAAATGTTATTAGGTCCACACAAACAATTCAACATGTAATATGTTTCACCACTTAGATAAATTTTTCTACAATTTGCGTAGTCGCGTTTGGTTGCGGCGCGGGAACGAGTGACATGACCGTTCGCTAAGTGTGTCTGGCCGAACGTGACTGCACGAGCGCGGCGTGGTGCACCGGAGCCGAAGCGGGGTCGTGCTCTAGGCATACGCAGCGTGGTGTTGGTGGCATTGAGTTCGAGAGAGATAGATATAGAGCAGCGATACAAACGGGGAATTCCCGTCATGTATTTAGTTCAAAAATTATTTAATTACGTTTACCGAATGTACATTATTGTGTAAGTAGTATTAAGGCATACCTTATCCCGCTTTATTAGTAGTNATGTACATTATTGTGTAAGTAGTATTAAGGCATACCTTATCCCGCTTTATTAGTAGTACATGATTGAGCTTTTATTAGCTCAGAAATATACCCAAAAACTATTTCTTGTACAATCTTAACTAAATCTTTGGATTATAAAAATAATCTAGGAACTGACACATTGTAGAGGTCGGTAGGGGCGGCAAATGTGTAAATCCACCACTGCCTCCATGTTAGTGTGTGGAAACCTTTAAGCATGCAAGAAGTAATCGTGTTCATTATATACATTTGTGTATTTTTAATTTCTTTATGACCGTATCTAGAGTTCTGCTAAAACGTCCGTTTCTTTGATATTGAAAGTATAAAGGCAACGTGACACATGTGGCATTCACCGAATGTAGAATACTTGTCTATTTTCTAACAACTTGTCAAAAAGTTTGTCAAATGACGAGCACACAACTAAACACATGCGCCTATTAAGTCGAATCTTTAAAATCAACAAGTAAGCTGTTAGGAACTGCGAACATTCGTGCCAAGAATGGAGGCTTAAATGGACACTAATTGCGACACACAAATTGCTGCAGCTTTTCTTTAATATTTTTTTAGATGTTTTGAACCAAGCCATTAAATAAAGTTTTCATTTTAAGGCCATTAATAGAGATATATACTCTAAATTGTGGTTGAATAAGCTTACAGACATTATATATCTCATTCCTATTTTTTGTTAATTATGGGATGGATTCCATTTAGCAAGTTCTTTTTCAAATAAGTAAAAAAATTGTGAGATCAAGTCGTTGGACTGTAGACACAATACCCTAGTGACAAACCTAGATACGAATGTGTAGACGGCTGATACTATTTGCAATAAGTCAAATGTTTGTGCCCTTTAATGTGAGATAGATTACCGACAACCAACGGAAATGTTTACAGCTCAGTGAATACCGAACATTCGTCACAACTCACTCATCCACATTACGAAGTATTTGCCGAATGACAAACATTCGTTACTCGGGATTCACCAAATACCGCATGTGTAGCGCCGCCTTTCGGTTCGGACACCAGCTGGGTTGGCAGCTACCCTCCCACAAACCTTCCCCCAAACATCTGATATATGCCAGAAAATAAACGTTTTAGTAGAATTAATATTCTAGGATTAACTTATGTTCTGGTATTATAGATGGTACACAGTTTTTTAAAGGTATGTATAGATCACAAATTCTTAAAGTACCAAAATGTTACATCCCAAAGCTATAGACGGTATGCAAGAACGATGCTGAGCGATAAAAGGGTACAATTCAAGTACAATTAAAGTCGAAGTAAAGTCATAGTCAATCCTATCCTTGTTAATACCTTGTTAATACGTTTTGATAGCATTCACGTGATGAAATTTTAAGCAGTGGTACCACACTTCAGCGGGAAATAGAATTGGTACAATTCAAGTACAATTAAAGTCTAAGTAAAGTCATAGTCAATCCTATCCTTGTTAATACCTTGTTAATACGTTTTGATGGTATTCACGTGATGAAATTTTAAGCAGTGGTACCACACTTCAGCGGGAAATAGAATTATTTACATTCACTGCTTTCTATAATGACAATTTTGCTCGTAAAGTTAACAAAACTGATTATAAACGAATAAAGATTTTGTTTTGAATGTCGTAAAAAAAGGTGAGAAATGTGGTTTTCAGTGTGGAAGAGCGAATTTATTGGAACAGAATCATACGATTATAAAGAATATAAAAACTGAGGTTGGGACTATGGCAGCGAAGAAAAGAGTGTGGGAAGAATTAACCAAGAAACTTATCAGTAATTTCCAAAAGAAGAGTGAAGTTTGATCTCAATATATAATTCCATAGACCTTTCATTTATTATAGGCCTACCGATGTATATTAATTAAGTAGTTGGCTTATCGAAATCTAAATAGTCTAGATCCACTATATTCTGTCGTGAAAGCTAAGTTATATCAAAATACTTTCGATAGTTCATGCGTACCGCGCACTGTTGAGGAATAGCATCGGAGTATGATTCAAATATAGCCCAAGTTAAGCCAAGTCCCGCTCGGAATCTCTTTTCTGAGCGACTAAGTTCATTGCGTAATTTAGCCGCTAGCTTATCCTAGCTAGCTAAATCCACGCATCTACGAATTTACTTGTAACCCAAGATTGCTAAGTATTGTTATTACGTACCGCCTTATATTTTTTTGAAGATTTTTTTTTTGAGAAATATAGTTTCCAATCTATCATTATATTTATGAAAAATTAAAATATATCTAATTTTTTGAGATTTAATTTTATTATTTATTGGTTTGGCTTCTAAGGTTAAAGTAGATTTTCATTTTTATATTTAATAAGCCTTAAGGTATTTGAAGAAAAAAACTAGTATACAATTAGTTGACATAGCCCACTAGGAATTAAAAATAAAATATTTTCATGATTTTTAATCTGTTCATACTTTAGCCTATATTTAACTAAACTAAAGGGGTAGAGGGGAAGAAGGTAGAAAGTTAGGAAAAAGTACCTCAAATTTTATGTATAGACAAAAATAATTTGACATAACATAAAACGATGTTCGTTGAAATTAGCTCCCTGAAAAAATTCCAGATGGCCAAACATTTAAACAGCTTGAAATCCCCACAGCAAAATAAGCATTTTAAAATCAACATCAAAGCCAACTAAAACAAATGTCCAAAATTAAAAGTGCACAAGGATTTGATACTCCAAACAGAAACGTGAGGATTTAACGGAAGCCTCTACCACTCATTGAACGAACATTTCATTAGAACCACAGTTTCCGGTTTGTGGTCGCAATGTTGGTAACCGTAATACACCGGGATCGGTAACTTCGGTTAGGGGGCGAAGGGGGGAGAAGGGGGGAGATAGAGGTTATTGTGGTGAACTTATGTTGGTGCAGCTGGTAACATACTTAACGCCTCATATTGACTTGTATTAATTTTTTGTTCCAAACAAAAAGGACAAAATAGAATTCACTGGGCGTACACAAGCTCTCAATTTTCGCGTAGCTTTTCTTTGGCTCTCGCCAATATTGGTGGCTGCATGATAATCATCTTCACATACAAAGTTATATGTGCTTTATTACTATTAATTACGATTTGTCGAGGTTTAGTTTCTGACCCTCGTTACAGTACCGTAATGTAAGGTGGCAATTTTTTTCTCGCCAATTTTTAGAGATAGCCTTTCTAAAATCACTAGTGACACCCAAAGATGATAGTTACTAAGTGGTAAAGATGTCATATTCTATATTAATGTGGTTGTATAGTCTTTTATAAGTTAATAGCACATTACATCCCTCATAATTAGCTAGTGTTCCCAAAACCAAATAAACGTTTTTGTGTATGTTACTAATCTTCGTATTTTATCTTTATCACACCTTCAAACCAATATGTTAATTTTAAGGAAAGAACGAATAGCCTCTACTATCTCACCATCATATTAACGGTGAGACAGGGACCTATATTTAAGTTTTAAGTCATCAGGCAGAATGTAGATACTTGCCCATTGATAATCAACATGTTTCATGAACATACACATTTAACGTAAACACAACACTAACACTAATCTAGCACTCAAATAATACTCACCTCATTATTTTACCTACCTTCCTAAGAAGTGTCGCGTTAAAGGAATTAAATGTATAGTCACAAGTTTTTACAGTTCAAATTAAAAGTCATTCACTAAGACTTTTTTAAAAATGGTCCTGACAGTGGTGTAAGCTAAAATTTTGTCTTCAACCTTGTTTTAATATCCCATTAAATCCAGATTATATGGTATAAATCCCTATCAACACATATTCATCATACACATAACCTTTAATAACCGTCTTAAATAGGTCCAGTGAATCGTCGACATGCTACAAGCATATAAAAGCTATCGAGAGTTTTCGAAAGAGCTTATTTCATAATTTTACTTTGACCACTTTACCTTGTGCATACACACATTACATAATCAAGGAAAATTGGAGCGTGATAGAAGTCGCTGGCATTCCAAATCACAATCTCCAATAGTTCATCAAAGGGAAATCCTCTCTTTGACAAGTGAGGTATAAAAGGCCTCTCTCCTCTCAAAGGTTAGGAAACATCCAAGAAAAAAAATAATTTTGATCTATGGTGGATAGGTTAATGGTGTATAAGGTAGGTACACCCGTTAATATAAAACGTGAGAGTCATTTGCAATGGTTGTTGTCCCCATTGTAGTTTAATCCAAAACGAGATGCCTTAAAAAAAGACTAGCAGAAGTACCCAGCTTTGCCCGGGGTGACAAACTTTTTTTCCCCTTCAATTTGGGTGACCTGGTGGTCTAGGGGCAAGGTGTCGAACTTATAAGCTTGGGGGTCCGGGAATCAATGCCCGGTCCCGGCACAGATTTTTCTGATTGCCAAACCCTTCCTTCACCTATGACAAGACGTTTATTAATCACAGCTTGTGAATATTTTTAATGCCAGGCCTACACCGTGGTTTGGATCCCACGCTTAATTGTAGGTCCTCCATTTCATCTCACAATCACCCTACCATTACACTTTAGCGTAAGTGCATATAAACCGAACGGGTAGTAAGAAGCGATGCTAATAATAATAATAATAATAATAATAATAATAATAATAATAATAATAAATTATTATTATTATTTCTTCAAAAAACATAAAAAAAAAATATTTTATTTATTTCGACCTAGTTTTTAATTAATTAAAAAATCTGATCAAAAATCTAAAATTTTTTAGCTTCTAGGTGCGTATGTTTGTTCACAGGGACTACTAATTTTAAAATTTCAGACCTACCCCTATGCGTGCTGTATATATCGCGCAAGGTTCATGACAGAAAAACAAACTCTTCATTTTACTAATATATAAGAAACCAGCTTCGGTGGCCACCTGGTCTAAGGCACTACTCTTGCAATAGACTAGAAAGCCGATGACGAGGAAATCGAAGTTTGAATCTCCGTAGAGTTTACTGACGTAGTTTTTTTCCCAAAGTGGTTTTCCACTCTCCCTCCACGCAAATGCGTGTAGATACACTTCCTATGGATATAGCCTCCCTAATCTCTAAAACCTCTAGCGTAACTAGTACATAAGCGTATAGCCCGAACAGGTAGTAAAATACGTAGTAAATAAATAAATATATATATAGAATCTAAATCTATAAAATAGATTGTACCTAATAAATTCTAAGGTTTTGCATACATGAGTATGCTTGTACCCCTGGAGTAGGATGTTGGGCTACGAGAAGGTAGTGAAAGGGGTTTGACAGGTTTATATTAGTAGAGGTACCTTGGAGGGGTGGAGAAAGTTTGGGTGACAGGTCGTCGTGTGTGAAGGGTGGTAGAAGTGAAGGAGTTGAACCAGCCACGTGGATGGATATGAAATGTGTCAGGGAGTAAAAGGGCTTCTTTCTTGTCATGAAACAATGTGCCCGCATGGAACTACCCTGGAGGTAAATTCAGGAAGGGGGTGGTGTGTGGATTGGTGAGTTGTGTTGAATTGCCATATCTTTACGTCCTTTAAGAGCCCTCTCGCACCGTTCGGATTGATTCGAAATAGGATATTTGGGATTCTTGAGTATTTTAATCGGAGATTACGTTATTAGTATTCATTATTGTTGTATATCTAGTGTCCGAATATTTTTAGTTTTTTTTTAAATGGCATGAGTGAAATAGGTGTTAAAGTGGGTCCACAATTATTGATCTCGGTGTGCTTAAGGTGGAATGTAAGGAAATACGAGTTAAGGTACCTATTTTTATAGTTTATATAGCAAAAAAATCCTTATTTGACCAAAACAAATTTAATATCGTTTCAGTAGTTACGTTTGCGTTTGCTAAGGATAGTAATCTCAAAAATTCTTGAAAATCTAACGTGAAAATTGCGTAATTTAACAAAAAAACTCTTAATTTAAAAAGTTTTTGTTCAAATGCTAATATATCCATAATCAGTATTCAAGAATAGTTGAGATTACAATTTTCAGTAAATTAATTAAACTAAACGTATCCGACATGACCGAAATAAGTATCATTGGTGAAATGTGGGTTTATTCTTTCACAGTGATAAATTAACGGCTGGGGACTGGATGTTGTGCTTGTCCTATTCTTAAGTTAGATTATATAGCATATGAAGCCCCGAAAGGCCTAGCAAGCCGGTAGTGGAAAATATATGGCTTGAATAAAAAAACTGACCCAAGCCACAGGCGTATTGGATGAAGAAGGTAATTAAGCTAAATGTATCTACCAAAGCAATATTGTATTGATTTTGGCCAAGTAAGTGTTTTGTCATACAATCTTAAAGAATAAGGAAAAAGCTCGAATCTACTTTCACTATATAAGATAAAACATTAATTATATAAGTTAACGTAAGCGTCAACATTTGATTTTGAATATTTCTTGTGATAGTTAGTTCTATAAAATAATAGTTAGAACGCATAAAATAAAGTTACAACCAACTGGACTAGTTATGAACAATTATAAGATTTAATTGATTAATACTTAAACAACATTTCTCAAAGCATATGACCATATTTAATTTTCGCAATCGTTGACTTCAAGTATCTTAGGTCTTGCCTAAATTTGGAACGGACACATTAAGGAGTGGTTTTAACATATATTATTTCCACAGTAGTTTGTCAATCTTCGTTTTAAATAATGTTAATATATTCATCCTTAACACTTTTATCAATTTGTTAACCTTTGTGCAAGACATACCACTAAACAAGAGTTTGTTTTTGTAGGAATATCTGAACAAAAAAAACTTTTCTCTAGATTATTAGATGATGTTTATGTAGAAATCCTACGCCTGTACAATTAATTGTACATGAGTATCAAAGCTTTGGAGATTTAAAAAATCTTTAATACGAATATAGCCGTATCAGATATCATTTTCGTAAATTTTGAAATATATATTTGTTAAAAAAAAATTGTTTACTGAAATAAAGGTAAGTAATGAACTATACCAATGTGGAAACTATTTTAAAAATTTTGGATCATATTTGAAAAATATTATCAAGAGTCACATTATTGACATCAACATTTATATATATTGTAATGGTATGGAATTATATATCCCAGTCATTTATTTTTCACATTTGTATTCAAAATTACGATATTATAAATGAGAGCGGGTAGGAAAATTTATTTGTGTTAGGTTGCAAGGTATGGTGACATCTTTCAACGTCTCTTTTGAAAAGCCAACGCAGTTTGGTAAACAGAAACGCACCTGGATGACCGCACCTTTTTTTTCCCTAAGAAGCTTCGAGAAGGAAATGTCGCTAGATATACCTCTTCAGGGTACGCATCTACTTCAATTTCCTTCCTGAGTAGATGGAATCGATGAAATCTTAATACGTGTTCTAAATCTCACGTGAGGGCAATTATCGTGTATATGACGTGATGTCGGGCTTTAAAATTAAAATTTATTACGTGTGAAATATCTAGCAAAATAACTGTATATCTACTTTATATAGAAAAATGTAAAATATCAGAACTTTTAATTTATAAAATAAGACTTCAGCCCTTTCTAATTACTATAATACAGGATAGCAAACTTGGACCAAATTCAATCATTATATCAAATATCACACTAATGGTGGCGAACAAACATTAATATATCAGGCTAGCTCTTTTAAACTTTACAATATATATTTATAGTATTTTTTTGTGGTAATGTTTATCAAACATATAGAAAAAAAATACATATCTTACAAACCTTGTAGTAAGTTTACATTTGGTCCAAAAGAAGTGTTATGGGGAGAATTGGTAAAAAAGAATGAACTCAAAATTTAGATGTAGAGGAGAGGGTAGATGATCTTTCAGTTGATATCGATGTACAAAGTATGTACACTGGTTCATATTAATAAGTGCAAGTTTTACCATAGATAATACTTTAGAGAAATTGATCTATTCATTTGTTGAATAATAATAAATAAGTTTCACAACACTGTTAATACTTTTATAATATTTTCTTCAGCCCTTTCTAATTACTATAATACAGGATAGCAAACTTGGACCAAATTCAATCATTATATCAAATATCACACTAATCGCGGCGAACAAACACTAATATATCAGGCTAGCTCTTTTAAACGTTACAATAATGGCTTCTCAACGTGGAGGGCCTGATAAACTGAAATAATAAAATTAAATTCAGTTCACAACCCGATAAAGTGAGTGCTCAAAGAACAGTGAAAGTGCCGCAAACAACTTAAGTGCTTTATTACTACCACACGCAAAAAACCAGCTTCCGAACCAGGTAACTTTGGAAGAGGAAGTTCCAACCAGGTGACTTCAGAGGGAGGAGTTCCAAACCAGGTAGCTTCAGAATAAGCTTCTAGACTTCAGGTGAGGTACGCAGGGAGAATCTCACGTAAGTCATCAACAACAAAATCTCATTAAATATGACAGTAGTAGCAGCAGTGCGGATAACCCTCCCTTAACACAATATTCCCAACCAATGGTAGGAGAACCATTTTGTTTAGAACTATTTGATCAGGAACAAAGTAAACTACATGAGAAATTAGTTGAACCAATAGTTCATAAATAAGAGGACTTAAGGGGGATGGAAAATGTTTCAAAGGTAGAAGGTGTAGCTCAACAAACCTCAGCAAATGACCTTAATTCATTATTAATGCAGTTAGTGCAGCAAATGAAAGGGGGTGGTGAAAAGAGTAAAAAGTTAAGTCAGCAAAAATGAAAGAGAGTAGTGAAAATAGTGAAAAGTTAGGTCAGAAAGTAGATGAAAGGTTCGATAAAACTATCCAGGACCTATAAAAAACTAGCCAGGAGCTATAAAAAAAATAACCAGTAGTTAAAAGAAATAAAATAAAATAATCAGAAATTAAATACAAAGTTTGATAAAAATATTTAACAGTATAAATGAACAATTCGACAAGCTAAAACAAGAATTGCAGGGTAAATTTCGAGACATACAAAACGACTTTGACAAAAAATTACAGAAAATACAACAGACTAAAAGTGAACAATCGCAGGTAAGGGATGAACTACAGATGCCTAGCAGAAAATCACACGAATGAGCAGATGAAAAAACTTAAAAATGCAAAGGAAAACTTGAAGCTTAGACAGGACGCTTTAAATTCCAAGGTAAAAATTACTCAGGAAAGTTGCGATAAATATATTTAATAAAATTCTAGAACAGGTACCCAAGTTAACAGAACGATTTGCGACTGATGAAAAAGAGCTGCAAATACGTATTGATAGCCATAAATTCCAAAATGACCTCTTTGATGGACACACAGTACCAGATGTTTACATACAGGGATTAGTTGACCACCAATTTGACGAATTTTAGGACAACATGACTGAGACTGTGGACAAGACGTCACAAACAGTTGAACAAATGCGACAACAACTATAACTGGCTAAGTCAAAATATTACGAAGTAGTGGAAAAAGGGACGCTAATTACTGCTGGTGCCTTAGTAGAGTACATGTATCCAGAATAAATTAATGAAATCTGTACCCACCTTCAGTGGAAATAATGATAGGGTGTATACTGTACAATTTTTGAAAAAGATGGATAGATTTTTTGAAAATAATAAACTCACCGAAGAACAAAAAATAGCATTTTTCAATTCAAAGCTAGTAGGTGAAGCTGAAGTATGGATGAATAGTCACGAGGCTGACTATACATCCTATGAAGCAATAAATATACACTTTCGTAAAAGATATTGGTCCATGTATAAGCAGGACAAGTTAGTAAATGATATTTTACAGGCCGGTATAATCCACATAGAGGGCCTATCTGTGAATATTACAATAGATATGTCATGCAGGCAGGGAATTTGGACATCCCTAATGATGAAGAAAGATCAGTAAATCATTTATTGCATCACTTTCCACGCGAAATACAAGATGCTCTTATAGCTGCTAGAGTAAAAACTAGTGTTGAAATTAGAGATTCTAGAAATATTTGACGAGCGCTCTAGGAGAGAAAGGTCAAGGCCCCACATGCAAGAGAGCTCATTTCAAAATGGAGGAAACCAATTAAATAGGGACAGTAGAAATAACTAGGCACGACCTATCCAGAAATCGAACCAGGAGCCGAGAACTAGAACTTGGGAAAATTCCAATAATCAGTGAAACAATTCTAATCCTTATTACACTAATCCTAATCAACAGGGAATTTATTCTAATCCTAATTACAGTGAAGGTTTTTCTAGGCCACCAGGGGATAGAATAAACGTAATTCAAAGAAAAGAATTTACAGGTAATGGTAGTCAACAGAGAAATCAGCTGATGGCCATAGACCTTGAAGAAATAGAACACCCACAACAACTGAGTAGATATTCTCTAAGCCCCCATGTTAATGTTTGTGAAGAAATAGGACAAAACTATCAAAAAAATGGTTAGACAAGTCATTGATTTGCCCGACAATGACATTCACTAAAGTTAGAGAAAGGACCGTTGTTTTAGGAAACTGTCAAAAAGAAATTTCATTGTAATGTTAAAATTAAGAAAGTTTCATATCATTTTATTTTAATCTGTAATAGTAGCCAAAAGTCAAATTTGTGGATGTTCAGATTCAAACCTGAGGTCTGTACATAAAAAGAAACACACCTTACCTTGTAGCTCAAATACATCTCAGGTTTATTGTTGTTAGAATATTTGTGTAGCTCCCAAGAAAATAACATGTTACAAAGAAAATAAAGAATGAAAATAAAAAGCGAAGCAGAACAACCCTTGTCAATCATATTTAACCCTCAGAGAAAAGGGTTCCTTTGACAAAGAAGTAAGTTTGAAGTAAACAACTCTAATAGCCAGTAAGGCATCTCGTATTTAAACTATAAATAATAAACATAAATTCCCTTCTATCTCACCCTCTCTAACCATATTGTTATAGAAAGTATAATAATAATAATCTATTACCGCGTCTTACTACCCGTTCGGGTTATACGCTTAAGTACTAATTACACTAATGGATTAGGACATGGGAAAGTTGAATTTAGGGGAAGTGAACCCGCATTTGCGTGGAGGGAGAGTGGAAAACAATTCAGGAACAACCACCCCCCCAGTTTACCCGATCGAGATTCGAACCTTGATCTTCCCGTCCTCGGTGGTCTGGCTCAACACGACTGGCGCGTTAGCCAACTACGCCACCAAGGCGGGATATAGAAAGTAAAGTTGATTTTTTATGTATGAATCTTAAATTATATTATTAATATTGTAAAACTTTAAGCATAATTTTAATGAAATAAGTGTAATAAATAAACTAGTTAAAGTTATATGAATATTAAATTCTATGTATTAATCAAGGATGAATATTAAATTCAATGTTTTGCAGTACTACTAGTAATATATTAAGCAAGGAGGAAGAATATTGAATTTTATATGTTGTAGTACTACTAATGTATTAAGCAAGGAGGATGAATATTGAATTAAATGTGTTGTATTGATGGTGTATTAACAAGGAAGCATTTCAATACTACTATAATAAGTTGTGTCATCTTTAATAGGCAAGATGTGTTTAGATAAATAATAATAATTTATCAAGAGTTTATCATAGAAAAGTAGTGTAATTCTTAAAAAGTACCTTAAGGGCAATGAATGGTATTCAAAAGATCGACTCATCAGTTTCAGTCGGGAAATTTATAGATAGAATTTAAATTCATTATCAAACAAGGGTCAAGTTATGAACTTAATAAAAAAAAATGTTGAAATTTATAAGTAATTTTATAGGCCAAGAAATAGAAAGAGTATTAAGAACCTTTGATACAGAGTAAGTAAAAAAAAAAAAGAAGACCGATCTAAGTGATCCATATGAATTAAATGAATTTGTTTACGACACCCAGTAATGATTGTTCATGGTAAAGTACCATCATAAATACAAAGTATCTAAAGAAAAGGAGGTTATGTTTTAAATTCACTTGGTGTGGATAGGTAGGTATGAATTATAGTCGTAGATCTAATATCTAGTCTTCGTGGAAGGTAAACCAGTTAAGGTGAGCTACGTCATTGATCCAATATACACCAGTTAAGGTGAGATACGTCGTTGAAAATAAATATATGTATATAAATGGGAGGGATTGCCCCATAAACTTTATTTAGGTGAATCTGCGTTATTGAAGAAAGGTAATATAATAGTCGACATAATTCATTTTGTGTAAGCCTATATCAGGGAAGGAATTAAAGTTATCCGATGAGATTTTCTGGTGTGTCTTGTAAACAAATAAAACAATAAAATTAATAACAAAACTAAATAAGAGTTCAACTGTGAATTAAAAAAGAATATTAAATATTTTATCTGGGGCCTGTAAAATAAAAATAGCTGGAGCAAATGCTGATTTAATTAAAGTCTTATAATAAAGTTAATGTAATTAAAACCAAATTGATTTAATTATAACATTGTTAAAGAACAAGGGATACTAGCCATGATATTAAGGAGGATCGATCAATGAATATAGAAATTGATAATTTAAAACATTGAGTATTAATAAAATGTTTAATATAATGACATAGTATTAGAACAATTAAATCAAGTGTTATCTACATTGTATAGCATATTGCATTAAATATGTCAAGTAGATTGTATTAAGTTAATATAATGTAATTTTAGTTAACTATTTTAGAACTATAAGATTTTCTGAATAATGATTAGATAAAAACAATAATAAGGAAAACAAATTATTACAAGTGTGACACTGTAAAAAAAACTAGTTTTTTTTACTTTTTTGATAAACGAGTATGTAACAAAGGAACTTTAAGAAAGAAAGTATGGTCGAGGGCAAACCTTGACTAGACTAGCAACAATTTGTATGTTAAAGTGATTTGTTCTCTGTATTCAATTTCAAGTGTATTTTATTGTAAACTTGTACATTATGTAATTGCTGTTAGATATCACACACGTTAAATCTTTACAGCAACTAGGGGGTTGCTGTAATGATATGGAATTATACATCCCAGTAATTTATTATTCACATTTTATTCAAAATTACGATATTATAAATGAGAGAGGGTAGTAAACTTTATTTGTGTTAGGTTGCAAGGTATGGCGACATCTTTCTACGTCACTATTTGAAAATCCAACGCAGTTTTGTAAACAGAAACGCACCTGGACGACCACACATTTATTTATTTTTTGTCTAAGAAGCTTCGAAAAGGAAATGTCGCTAGATATACCTCTTCAGGGTAAGTATCTACTTCACTTTCCTTCCTGACGAGAACTTGTGTAGATGGAGTCGATGAAATCTTAATACGTCTTCTAAATCTCACGTGTGTGCAATTATCGTGTATATGACGTGATAGTCAGGCTTTTAAATTAAAATCTACAATGTGTGAAATATCTAGCAAAAAACTGTTTATCTACTTAAAATAAAGAACTATAAAAGACCAGAACTTTTAATTTATAAAATAAGACTTCATCCCTTTTTAATCACTATAATACAGGATAGCAAACTTGGACCCAATTCAATCATTATATCAAATATCACACTAATGGTGGCGAACAAACATTAATATATCAGGCTAGCTCTTTTAAACTTTACAATGTATATTTATAGTATTTTTTTGTGGTAATGTTTATCAAACATATAGAAAAAAATACATATCTTACAAACCTTGTAGTAAGTTTACATTTGGTCCAAAAGAAGTGTTATGGGGAGAATTGGTAAAAAAGAATGAACTCAAAATTTAGATGGAGAGGAGAGGGTAGATGATCTTTCAGTTGATATCGATGTACAAAGTATGTACACTGGTTCATATTAATAAGTGCATGTTTTACCATAGATAATACTTTAGAGAAATTGATCTATTCATTTGTTGAATAATAATAAATAAGTTTCACAACACTGTTAATACTTTTATAATATTTACAATAATGCACTAAGGCAGTAGGGATGAATAATGTGTAATTCATTGGACATATACCCATATTTGCGTGGAGAGAAAGTGGGGAGGCATTTATAAAAATACAACCTCGTCACGCCCAGCCGGGATTCAAACACCAAACTCCCCATGGATAGTAAACCAGACGATTTAGGCCTTACATTTAATTATTTAAGTTTATGATATGTATTTATACTCTATAAAGTCTATAAAAATTTAGTTTTAGTCCTATGCGTTTCCCCTATTATATCGGAATATCTCTAACCTAAAAAGATTTAATAATACATGAAAATTAAGTTATTTTTTACTTAAATTTGAGGCATCTAGGCATTCACGTTTCTAAATAGACATTACCTAAGCACAAAGCTTACAAATGCTGGGAATATAGGTCAGTACCCTTAGCTCAATAGGCAGACAAACAACAATCTGAGCCAAAGCATCAAAACCTATTTGTTTTTATTTATATTTTTTAGCTCTGCGTCTTACTACTTATTTAGGCTATACGCATATATAATACTTACGTTAATGAGTTAAGGATAAGGAGAGGAATTGTATCCACATTTGCATAGAGGGTAGAAAATCATTTTGAAAACCACCCTTCGTACGCCCCACCAAGATTCTAACCCGATCTCCCAGTCATTGGTTGTCTAGTCTAAAACTAAGAGTGACGTCTTAGAACACGTTGCCATCAAAGCAAATCAATTTTTCTTAAAAGCACCACTATCCACCTCAAGAACCAAATAATAAACTTTATATAATTAAAAATCTTCCCCAGTACAGCCTATCCAATATTTGACTTGATTCCAAACTTTAACGACATTGCCTACTCAGCGAAATCTGAGCTACTTCATGATTTAATCGAATCTAAACTTGATGCAACTAAGAACACTTAGAGGTAACACACTCCAATAAACTTAATCTAAATAAAGAGCGAAAATGAGCAGTTAGCCCTCTGAGGGCTCTTGTCATCTTCTAATAGTAGTTCCCCGCTTCCTCTGACAAGTATACACACTAGTTCTAGTATTTGCGTCTGGAAAGCATAGACTTGCATTTAAAAAAATAGAAAATATATATATTCACTTGTCTTGCCTGTTAGCCTGATTCACTTACTGCACACAAACTTAACAAAGTGCTACTTCTCAAATCAAATTTTTATTTTTATTATTATTTTATACATCTTATGTCTATTAACCTTAAAACAAACCTTTTTCAAATAATTTTATCCCTACCCTTCCAGAAAAAAATAAATAATATATTAAGAATATGGTTTCATATCAAACTATTTCAATTTTTGTTAATGATATTATCTATAACGACCATTCATTGTTATTTTGGTAGCAATCGAATATTGTTTTAAAGTATTTGATATGTTTGCGAGTTTAGAAGATTCAAAGAACGACTTTTATGATGATGTAGTTTCCTTATCGATCGACCGTAAATTGCCGACCCCAGCCTGAATACACTTTACTTGCCTTAACTTTAATATTACCGGTCCCACGATGTAGGGGTCACTGCACTTGGCTACGAGCCTGGGGATCTTAGGCTCGACTCCCGGCTGGTACCTTGGGTATTTTTCCCGAAAGAGGAATTACCCCAATGTTCACAAGGGTTTGCTTAGTTAGACTTAAGGTAGTGGTTGTGGAACCAGTGTAAACACAACCAATCACTGTCATCTCATATCATCGGAACATGGAAAGAGCCTTCACGTAAGGATGTACGATTAGTACATTCGGGCATCCCCTGGGAAACGGTATATTGGTACTGTATAATATTTCTACTGCTGGGCTACGAAGGCTGTAACCTAGATGAACACTATAATTATTACTAACTCTAATTTTAAGCAAATGGGTTTTCAAAGGGGACTTGTAATATGACGTAAAAAAACTGCTGATTTGACTTTCTTTCTTATCTGCCCCACGTAAACTCATTTTTAAGGTCAGATTAAATAAGCACGTCCTTCTACCTAGTTTACGCTGAGCTTACTTCCTAGGTCGGATTTAACAGAGTTCTATATGTCTTTATAAAGTATTTCCTACTAAAAAAAAAAAGAATGTAAATAATAAAAACCAAGTCATATACTTCAAGGGTTATAACCTGGAGATTCTCGGTCCGGTGGATAACTGGGGATTGCGGAGGGTCAGACGAATTGTGGGGGAAGGGGAGGGTTGAGGTCACCCACGTGTTATCACTGTCCACTGGGCTGTGGAGATCCAGAGAGAACAAGAGAGTTTTGTCTAGGGGGGAAGAGTAGAGGATGATTCTTACTACCTTATCCCCTACGGACAAGGAGCACTTCAAGTTTTTTCTTTTTTCAATTAGGTTTTTCCTTGGCTGCCGTCTGCTCACACACCCAGGTAAAATTGGATTAGAAAACTCATTAAACACATTAGAGAAGAGGTTGAAAAAAAAATATAGAAGAGAGAATAAAATCGAAATAACAAGAAATGTAAAAATAGCTTACGTTTGAACAATGGGGCTATAATTACTTTTAGGCATTACTTGATATTAAATAAAATACAAGGCATATTAAAAAGTTTAGTTTTAAAAATATCATTTTATATTTGTTTTTAATGTTATTTTACTAACTAAATTTAAATATAAATTAGGTAGTAAAATTGTTCCAAAAATATTCGAGATTTTCCCATTTATATTATTTTAGTATGCCTATCAACTTTATTTTTATAAATATCCATTTTGCGAGGAAAAGTAAATTAACTTTTAATTAACTAAAAATGTTTTATTCCTAAGTTTTGAATTTAGTGCAAGTATGCCAGACCAACATTAAATTGAGAAGAAATTTGTACTTTTATTTGGATTAAAAGTTTAAAAATTCAATTCAAGATCATCTAGAACAAATAATGTCAATTTATGAAAATGAAAATGAAAACTATCTTTGGTTATAAAATTATTATAGTCGACACTGGATACATCCTTTCACTCAAACTAAATATTGTATCTGGACACGGGTATCGAATCCAGAACCTTTAGACTCTGCCCTAAACTATGTATCAAAAATGAATCTAAGAGCGGGATGATTTTTGAAGAGCTCAATGTTAGAGCAATGGTACAATAATCTAAAGGTCCTGGTTTCGATTCTCGTGTCTAGGGGTCTTTTTTTTAACTAGATTTAATTTCATTGAACGAGTTTTATTAAATAAGTTCGTAAATAATCCATTTATTATAATTATTTGTGTGCATCTTTTCAACAGAGGGATTTTCTAAAAAAAGTGTTGTGTATTTATATTATTTATATATAAAATGCAACTTTTTTATCCAGTTTAGCTGTGCAACTCATCACTAACTTATCTTTAAGACTTATTCTTTTTCGCATATAAAAGTGCCTTAATTCATCTTAATGATATTTTCTAAATTGTTAAAAATATAGATGAAGTAATTTTTCTCGTTTTTTTTTCGGAAATTACATATAATTCGAGTTTTTGATTTATCGAGATGGACTCCGGTCTCATTCAACTCGAACAATCGAGATTACTGTAAGTGTATATAGCTCAAACCGATACAAAGATACTGTGATAAACTAATCTAAACAACGCAAAACCACTCTAACCCCACGTGGCTATCACAAAATAACGATATAATATAATTAATATATTATGCTTTTGTATATATGCTAAAAAATTTCAAACGATTATTTAAATAGATAATTATAATTACAAAACTAATTACAAATATTCTTCCCTTGTTAGAGATAACAATCCACATTATAATTTGTGTAATTAGATAATAGGATTAATGGACATATTGTAGATGAGGTTTTTCTTTCGTGCGATAATTGACTAGGTGGGTTGTATCTGCCATTTAAACAATTAAATCCGGATTGAATCGGTTAATAGGCGATCGGCGATAGTCTAATTATAGAATACGTTGTTATGAGATTGCATACGTGCAACTTTACAGTGAAAATCATATTAGTGGGTACACACACGTAGGCGTTTAGTAGCAAAAAGACATAACAACCTTAAATAGTCAATTGTTCAATCATTGGTTTATTTTGTGCACAGCGTCTTAGTATTAGTTTGGACTATACACATGTTTATACGAAAAATACGAGGATGGTAGAGAAATTTCACCTTTATTTTAATGGAGGGAGAGTGTAAAAACCCTTCTTTTAAAAGCCCCATACAATACATCTGACCCAACCTCGATCTCCCCTTCATTTTGAATCCAATCTAACGTCATAAGGGCGCCATGAACCATAAAACCATCGGTGCTCGTAGATCTGAAGCAATGTTTATTTATATAAATTAACAAGTTTGTTGATAATACGTTCAAATAATGTAATTAAATTAAACACATACATCTCACCAAATATACAAAAATGTATATACTATTAATATGAAACCTTGAAATATTTAATAAGTTATATAATTTTGGTACTAGGATTTAAAATATATATATATATATAGTTGGAAATATATATATATATTTCTTTTAGCTACTATTAGCATTAATTTAATTAGTAAAGCTAGACTTACACAATATGTGTTTGAACCTAGACTAATATATTATGTGTGTTAGCAACCCTTAAATACTTAACACCAAAATGACAAAACACGTCATACATACTCAAGCATAAAGTTTGATATCAATAATTTACCCAAATAATGCTGAAATAGGTGTAAACATGTTTTAGGACACTTTTGCAATGATGTGTTCTGTTAAAAATTAATTAGTTCTATGAATACGTAATTGTATGCGAAGCACAAAGTTTACATATATTTTTTGTTCTTATTTCTAAATAATAAATTTGAGGTATTGAAATTAGATTGTTGATAGTGATCGCATGTGGCTTATTTGAAAAACTAGTGCTATTGGCATTGGTGTGCCTTTAATGATGCACAAGTATTTTCAATAGGATATTAAATTATGATTGTGTGTTCGGTCTTATAAAGTAAAGGGGTATTTTAAACTCAAAATAATTTAGGTACACTATCTTTTTTCTACGTGTTTTACTTACCCATCCGATCAATTTGCAAATTTTTGCAACGCCAGTGGTTTTAGGGGTTAGGGAGATTATATTTAGAGAAAGTGTGCCCACATTTGCGTGGATTGAGTATGGAAAATCATTTTGGGAAAGTCCCTTCAATACACCCAACAGAGATTCGAACCTTGTTATCCCCGTCATCGGTAGTCTAGTATATTGGGAGAGTAGCGCCTTAGATCATGCGGCCACCGAGTTGATGTCAATTATTATTTATTTTCACGGTGCCTCAATACATGTTCAGGCTGTACACAGATAGTTATTAAGTTAAACCTACGGTTTGGGATACGGAAGGTTTAATCTGAAAGGAAAAGTGCCAACATTTTCGTGAAGAGAGAAAGAAAGAGAGAGAGAGAGAGAGTGTGTGTGTGTGAGTGAGAGAGAGCGAGAGAGAGCGGGAAACCATGAAGGACAAATTTCCCCCAGTCTATATCCCGTTGGGAGGCGAACCTAGGCTGCTAAAATGCTGGCGAACCAGACTAGGTGTGTTTTACATTCACACCAAGTGCCCACCATGGCGGGTTAATGTATACTTGAAAAATTACTGTGTGACTTTTCGAACCTAGGCTGCTAAAATGCTGGCAAACCAGACTAGATGTGTTTTACATTCACACCAAGTGCCCACCATGGCGGGTTAATGTATACTTGAAAAATTACTATGTGACTTTTTTTTTTCATTCACGCATGTTTATTTGTTAAACACACAACATATTTCAAAGATTTAATGTAATACACTCCTCTAGTTTGAAATGTAGGTCAAGAAGTTTTAAACATTTACACTTTAATTTTCGGATGTTGAATGTTAGTTTGGATCTAAAAGCTAACATTTTAAAACAATATTACTTATAAAAGTAACTGGTAAATTTGATATATGATCTAAACAGTTTCGTCCACACAAACTTTAAATTACATTTATTTACTTAATAACACAAATTATATCGACATTATTTAACTTTCACAGAAACAAAATTTAAAGATGGTTTTAATTATATTTTATTTGCTGAAGAACTACTGGCATCAGATAAATTAATTAGCTGACCCGCATTGATGGGCCGGTTGTTGCAAAATCTAATACCTCTATTTTGCAAACTATTGTAGTGACGGTTACAGGGAGGTCAGAGTTTAAATTCCAGTACAGAGTACTAAAGTTTTTTTAAAAACAATTTCCCAATTACCTTTCACGCTAACGTGGGTATACTTACTCCATAATAATATCATCATCCCTAATCAATTTATGTAAATACAGTAGAACCCTGACAGTTTAAAGTCTGGAAATCCGAAACACCTTAAGTAAAATAGGCTAAAATACATATGCAGTATTATCCATTGAGGCGTGCGGCCGAATAAGGGTGTATATTACAATTGGTAAGTTTTGAGAAAATACATTTTCAAACTTTTGATAGTAACAATCGTCTGTGGCATCCAAGTAGATTACATAGACCCTTTTTCCACAGTATTATGAAAATACTTTATTTCAATATTATTTCAGCTGAAAACATTGTCTTCTGATAAATAACATAAAATAGGCACATTCAGGGTGCTAGGTTTACTTGAATGAATGAGGTCAGGATGAAGGCAAGGCTATGCCTTTCTTTCCAATCCTAAATATTCTTTAATACAATCTAATACTATGGTATTATTTTAACATCAGAAATGAAAATATATGTTACACTAATACGATATCTTGTTTTGTCACCAAACTAAAATATTTCAACAGCAAGAATAGCCAATAATAATAACAATATTTAATTTTTAAGTTTTTTAAATGTATATAAAGTCAAATAAGATAATAGAGAGTAGAAAATATTAAATTTCCTAGTCTGAATCAGCTAGTATTGTATCAGTTTGTTAAATCATTGGGCAGCAACAAATAGGGATATTCACGCACTCACGTTTTAATGGAAGCAATAAAGTACCACAAAGTAGTAAACTTTTCGTGTACAAATTTTAAATAAATAGGGTCCTGTTGGATTATTTCGACATTATTTTGGCCTGAACAATATTTTGAAAAAGCGCTTCATATATTACATATTGTGTTATTGCTGGACATCTGATTGCCAATTCCCTGCTTACCGAGGCGGCCCCCTTAATAAAATATCCTTTAAATCAATTAATGACCGACAAAATCAAGTTATAGAATCTGATGTCTGATGTTATAAATTTCTCCATTTAACTTTCTGTGGTTTCCTCTTCTTCTGATTGGTTGAACCCCTTAACTTTTCTCACTCCATGGATTTTTGATACAATTATAGATGACCTCTGTGCCCCAACCCCCTCTAACCCACTATTCCACGACTACCCTCATGAGGCCGAGGTCCCAAAACCCTGGCAGGCAAGAAAACCCTTATTTCCGCCACCAAAACGTAGCAATGAAATCATATTTCTCAACTCTCTCACC
This sequence comes from Timema bartmani, assembly GCA_902151455.1. Lineage (NCBI taxonomy): Eukaryota > Metazoa > Arthropoda > Insecta > Phasmatodea > Timematidae > Timema > Timema bartmani. Next base: position 354,188 of record CABFWB010000125.1, on the reverse strand, counting down.
CCAACCATCCACTACCCCTACAAACAACCAGTCTCCCTTCCCCCTGATCCACGCCACGTCGCACAAATCCTCGGCCACACTTGATTGATTCTCCAATCCTGTGCGAGGCTTTAGACCATCCTTTTTATATATATATTTTTTTCCTTTATCCACCTGTTTCTTAATATAACTCTAATATTATCTTTTTCAATTTTTTCCAACGTTTCTTTTATAATTCGATTAATGATCTCCATTCAGTGATTTTATTTTAATGTTCTGTAAACTTTCATATCATTTTATTGGTTCTCTTATATTATATGTAACTATTGTTGGTTAATGTTGACTTTGGCATATACTAGCGGTTGAAAAAATCAATGACGTTGCCTATCTGGGGATTTCGAAGCTATTTTACAAGGCAGGCTGCATCTAAACTTGACACATATAAGCACTCTAAGCACTATCACACTTAGACGCCAATGTACAAAATAGAAAAATGGGAAAGAAAATAGGCGTTTCATATGCGAGGATATTAATTTCCTGCTTATCACACTACCCCTCTTCAACTGACGAGTATAAACACATCCCATACTACTTGCGCCTTGACAACATTGACTATAATTTTAAAATTACACTTTTGCTTGCTTCATATTCTTTATAGACATGCTTCCAAGGAGTTTTTTAAGCTACATCCCAGCAGGAAGATTCCTACAGGCCATTTTCGTGAATAAACAAAATATCCTGAGCTGTGGACGATTAAAAAAAACTTTTACAAAAAACTGCCTAAAGGTTAAAAAAAACTATTTATCGAGAATAAGAGACTATTTAATATAATTATTTAAGGATTGATTTTCATTATGTCTTTAAAACTCTCCAAATAAAACATAAGAATATAAAAATGGGAAATCCTATGTATAGGGCCTACTTATCATGGCGTCAAAGGTAGTCAACGTCCTTAATTTGTGGGCAGTGTGTCTCACTCTACATCTTGGACATCAACATATCTACATAATGGAATAGGGAAGAATTATCTATAATTTTATAATTTTTTTCATGTTCGGTGCCAAATAACCAAACTTATAAAAACCATGTCAAATAACCAGGTTTAGAAAAACCCTAGGCTGATTAAATAATAAACTGAGACTGAAATATACATACAAAAAGTAGCCGGGGTGAAAGTAAATAACATTTTGGCAATCCAAGCACTAGCATATGGTAGCAACATATGTAATCGTAGAAAAATAGATACGAACATATTAACTCCATAAGAGAGTATTTTAAAGAAACACAATGGCATTTACAGTTATATATCATTAGAATATTAAAGAAATAATACGAAAGCTTCAGGTTAAACCAATTTTAGAAAAAGTTCAAAATTACAAAACTCACTGGCTACAACACGACTCATAAGTCGATGACCAAGGTTATCCCCAAATATATATTAAAATAAAATACGAACCCGGAGGAATAAGAAGAGTTGGCAGACTGCTCCAAGACTTTTGGACAATATTCAAGTATTCACCTGACAGATGAAACAGACCATTAAGGTTTGGATTCGTGAATAATGAAGATGAAATGTTTTCATGTAAGTGGAGGTAAAGCGGAAAAGCCCTTCAGAAAAAAAAAATTGCCCCGACTGAGATTCTAACTCCCTAACTATCAACCTCCAGAAATTAATTTTAAGACAATTTTGAAGCCTATACCCAGTGTCTACCGATGAGAGATGGAAATCAGTCTCTTGTTCAACCGCCTCTCAAATAAGTTAAGCAATTTTGACAATTCGACGCCCATTTTCAAATGTCAAAAAAGTGTTAATCTACCATAAGTGAAATTAAGCTTTGTTTTCCTGCGAGGTCATATGTGTAACTTTAAAGCCCACCCGAAATGGATAGTGGGTTTATCCTGCAAAAAAGAATATTTAATTCTGTAAATATTCCCAGAATTTGCTTTGGTTTTTGATTGGTTTCAATGTTGTTGAGGAATGTATGAGTTTAAGAATCGCTCTTTTTTCTTACTGCACTTTCTACCTACCATCAATCTTAGCTAATCACATTAATGACACTAATTGAGCAGAGATAAGTAAAGTAGAACTTTAGAAGGTAGTATACTCATTTTCGTGGAGAGAAAGGGTGGTAAACAATTTCTTACAAGAAAACACGCTCAGTTCACCTGGTCGTAATTCGAACCTACAGCTTCCCCTGTAGCGTCGTCGACAAACCAAACAAGACGAGATTGACGATTTGACCCACGTGTTCATCGATGTGAGTAAATTTTAATGACCTTTTAGTAATATCAAATGAATATAAAATCAAGAATTTTCGATTTAGCTAAACTTGTATTGAATATACAAATAGTAACATATGCCTTTTTCCAATCTTTAAAAACACAATCTCTTTCCCTTTGCAGCACATTTTAGGAATTCATATCTGTAAATATACCTGGGAGATGTGTAAGCATGTCTTCAATGGTCTAGCTAGATGTTCAAGAAATAAAAAACGATGGGGAATGTTTATTTGAAAGTGAGTTGATGAAAAAATTCAATTCTGAGATGGAAAGCGAAAGCTGTGCAACTCACTCATCTTTCTTTAACATATGTCCGTCCACAAAGACTACACTGTAATTCCAATCAGATAAATAAACCTAGAGTAAATTTTTCCAAATGTTTTTACACTCTCTTTTACCGCAAACACTTGCACACTCTTTATAAATTCTTCCTTCCTCTTCCCTACTCATTTATTATAAATATGTGTATAGTTTGGAGCTAAGTCAAGGAAAAAAAAGATTACCATAAATAAGATTAGTAGATTAATTTGTCTTACAGATTATGAAAACATGAAAATAACTATTTACAAAAGGGGATTTAGCATTTCGTTCCCCCACATTGGTGGTCAAATGGTCTAAGACGTAACTCTAGGGAAGTTTGGGGCTATAATCTCAGTTGGGTGTACTGACGGTGAATTTTCCTAGAGGGTTTAAGACTCTAGGCCCCTACTGCCATGCAAATACAGGTACATTAACATTAAAACTATACCTTTTTAATACCAAGCCCGTTAATGTAAATATGCGAGTATTTTTAAAAGGTCTTAAAACGTAGCAAGCAAAAAAAAGTTTACATATTTTATAACTTTAATTTAATTTATGATTTATATAATAACTAATCACATATTAAAAATAAGTCCCTCCTTGGGAAATGATAATTTGTTCAGCCTTGATGAAAATAAATCTCGACACATATATGTTAACTCAGAAGGAAAACCTTAAAGCTAGGTATTTAAGGTATCCTCCTAATTTAAATTGTGCATTGTATGTTTTTAAACTATAAAAAATATTTTCCTTTTATCTAATTATAAAATACTTTAGTTATAACACTAAGAATATATTTAATAACCATTGGGGCCATAACAATTTCTCAACGTTTAAAGAACATTATGTAAAATATTTATTGAAAAATTATCTTATCTTGTTATCACCTATTTATACTCTTTGTTTCTTTCTACATCTCATATTAACTAATACCCATTTAGGCCTTACGCGTTTCTAATTACGCTAAGAGGTTACAATAAGAAGAATTTATTTGAGATGAAATGCACCCATATTTTCTAAGACACGAGCGAGTCTATTTAGGAGAAATCCCTTTGGTACATAATTTTAGTATTTGAGTCCCAACCTCCTAGTCAAATTGGATTAACCTGCCATTTAGTCCGCTTATCCACCAACGCGGGCTGTAATTTGTTAAAATTAACATTTTATTGTACACTACATTTATCCCGAAAGGTCGTGGTCTAATCTTGACTGACTACTCTATGGTCTTATCTTATAGACTAGACCAGGAGTTCTTAAACTGTGCGTCGCAACGCCCTGGGGCATCGCGTTTAGAAGGAGAAACTAGAGCATATAACGTGTAGTGAAATGCAACATGCAAAGTTTCAATATGTGTACTCGTACATATTTTAAAGAATGGAATAAATCATACAAGAAAACACATTTCTTCTCTATATTCAGTTCTGTAATTTTGTTTTACATTTAAAAGAATATAAGCTGATAATGAAAATTATAATTTTATTTAAAAAAACCACTACCAGATTGAATTTGGGCTATTTAAAAAAAATTTGCTACATGAGCATCACGCGGAAATTCTGACATGTGAAGGGCAGCGCAGTCTCAAAAAGTTTAGGAGCTAGCCCATAATTAGACCAAGCAAGGTAGACTCGAAACTTTTCTATGTAAACTGAGTGTACACCGCTGAAAAACCTTGAGCTTATTTCAGTTTAACAGTGTAGCACACATCATGAGAATTCGTGTTAAGGCGGAGGGGAAAAAAATAAGTCGGTAAATACAGAAGAAGCGTGTATAGTAGCGAAAGTAAAGAAATAAGAGCCGTGCGTGAGACTACCAAAATGCTTTCGTGTGTGCTTTCTAGGATGAAGTAAAAAAGAAGGGTAGAAATATAAGAGGGTCGGTGGCAAAATAAGGACCTTGGAAAGGGGTGTACGGTGTTAGAAGATGTGAAATAGGGAATTTACGATCGGGCTAAGCTCCAAGCTGCCGTGTTCTATGGTACTCCTTCAGGACCTCCAACGAGATGGGCGGGGTGCGGAATGAGACTGAAAGGAGGAGCACAAAGTATTTTGCCAACATTATACTGAACGCTAGTAGGAAGAAAACCTCACCTCGTTCATAAGGGTAAGTTTCAAAAAGGTTAGGGGGAAGAGAGACGCGTAGAAGAATAAATAGCCGTATATACATTTTTGTCAACGATTTTTCTATTCGAGTAAAGTGTGTTTGTTATGGTTCACTGACAGGGTGTCAGCATATTCATGACCAAAAAAATTTCATGATTTTTTTAATGAATTTTTTCATCTCTTTAACACAGATATTCCTTAATAATAAAAGACTACCAAAAAATAAATTACATATTCTTTTAAGTTCAGAAATTAAGAGCGTGCAGTTCATGAGAATCAACACTGTGATATAGTTGGCTCAAAATTGTAAATTTACACGAACACTATTGCACGTATATCATTTCTGATTAAATATTAATGGCAATAAAGAGTTTATAGACGTTCCTAATACAGAAAATTGTTGAAATATTAAATGATATTTGGGTAAAACCTGCATTTAAAAGGCCGTTTTTAGCTGTTTTCGAGCGATTTAGAATGGATTCACAGATAAAAACTACCCAATTCTTCGTTCTGTCATAATAGGGTCATAGGACCCTACTGTGGTTATTAACTAGACACTTTGTTGCTTTGTCCCCCAGCGTGCCTGCGGATAATTTCAAGTAATCGTTCAAATACGGATGCACGGCACACATTTCTGGTAAATCTTAGGTATTTTCTTTTCCTTTTTACTCCCATACTTTAGAGACACACACACAAACGCAGATGCGAGCCGGGAACTGAGTTGGGCCTGCTATGATGAACGCTAGAATAAGTAGTATAGATTGATGCAAAAACGTCGTTTATCCAAGTGAATTAAAAACGACTTAATTTGAGGATCTTTAAATGAAAAAACTTCAACAGTGGCGTGGAAACATTGTCTAAACGTGTCTTGTTTAATCTAGTTTTTCAATGACGGCAGCATCTAAGCATAAAATCATGTCTTGTCATTGTCTTCCACTATTCCTCCACTACGGATTAAATTATTCTAAATTATATATTAACCCGCCCTAACTAATAAGTGTAATTAGATGAAAATAGTCCGAAAGTGGTTCATTTATTAAAAATAGATTTGTCCTCTGATTTTCACACCGATTCTGGAAAGAATAAAAATCAGTCAATAAAATCCTGCTAGAGATAACAGTTTTTTTAGGTTAAATATCTGCATATTGACGGTAGTTACCCATATCTTTGTGAAGGCATCCTGGGAACGCAGGTGGGTTATTTCGTAGGTTATCAGTTTGGGTTCCCGCGCATTTCTTTCCCCCGTATGGCAAGATGGAGAAGGTGGGTGATAGAGATGAGTTAGGTGATAGATAAAAATACTTTCCAACACGTCATCCTGCTTAGAATATGACACATACTCGTGAAATAGTTTATACGCCAAGAGGAAGGCCAAACTCATATTAAATTTCTACTTGCATTTTTTTAAACTCTTTATTTTTCTATGAAAAAATAAATAAATTATAAAGTAATTATTTTAAGTAGTTTACTAAATTTTTCCCATTTTAAAAAATTATCCAATAACTAATTTATTGATAAATAAGCATTTCTAAAATAATTATTTCAAAAGTATATAATAGCTATTCATTTTAATGCATTTTAATATTTCAATAAATCAAAGGCAATTTAGATATTTTATTTAAAATTAGATTTATTTAAATTAAAAGGATATGGGGTTTGGGGGAGCTATATAGCACTAACAAAAATTTTAATTTAAAAGTTTTAATATTTTTTTTAACTTATCAAATATAAAGATTATTTAAAGTAAAAAAAAAAAAGGCACAACATTCAGTAGACTTTTGTCAATAAATAAGTAAATTAAATAAAAAGCTATAGTTAAAATGGCTTTAGCAGTAAAAATTATTGCAATTAAATAAACAAATTAAAGCTAATAATAATGTGATACTTTAAGATGCTACAAACAATCCTTTGTAATAAGCACCAATTAAGTAATATTTATGTATGCACCAAGTGTTACTATCCATTCTTACTGCACAGATAGTTGCAATAGTGGGAAGTGGATGAGGAAGGAAGAATTTAAAGGAAAAATATTTGCATTTTTGTGATAATAGGGTGAAAAACAATTGAGAGAAATCGCTTTCAGTATAGTCAGCTATGATGCTACATTCACTTTTTAGAACTTATTTTTGGCAATTAAAATATTAGAAGTATAAGGTGGTTACTAAATTATTAGACTTTTATTGCTTGGTGATTTAATAGATATTTAATAAATTATGCCTTGCACCTTTGACATTATGAATTAAGAATGGTATGTTTAACAAATTACACTTGATTAAATTATTATTATTATTAGCACCGCGTCTTATTACCCGTTCGGGTTATACGCACTTACGCTTATATGCAATGGTAGGTTGATTGTGAGATGAAATGGAAGACCTACAGTTTAACGTGGAATCCGAACCAATGTGGAGGCCTGGCATTCCTAACATTCACAAGTTGTGATTAATACACGTCTTGTCAGAGGTGAAGGAAGGGTTTGGCAATCAGATAAATCTGTGCCGGGAATGAGGATTGAACCCCGGACCCTCAACACAAAAGTCTGACACCTTACCCCTAGACCACCAGGCCACCCTAATTGATTAAATAATTTATAATTTGAATATAACTTGAATGTTTGATAAAACAATATTGGTACTATATTATAAATAAAGTCATCCTAAAATTATTGCCCCCAGAGCCTCACAAAGTTCACCCGAGTCCTACCAGTTTTTTTTAACAACAGTGTCAGGTTTGTGGGTGGCAAGTACGTGATTCTTCTGCAGTCTACCTTCCTCATTTAGCCTAAATTTATCACATACTTTCATTTATATAATTTACTTAAAACTCGCAAGAGTGATGAAAAATGAATCTTTAGCACTAAGAGCCTATTAAAATGTTGGAAAAAAATATTTTTTGTTTATAAATATAAATGCAAAAGCCCAAGGCATAATTTATAAGTTTCAGAGTTTAGTAGTTAGGGGTTTTTAACATATTTTAGTACTTTGTTTACAACGTGACGTTTCGAATTTCCTACCTCACCAATTTGCCTCTCTATAGGTATATTAACATATGATTATTATTTATTATTTAAACAAATTTTAATCCATTAGTGTGAGAGTTCATTTGACGATTGTTGATCTTTCGTAACTTGTGAACTTTACAAAAGCGGATTCATTTTATTCTGTCATTATTAACAAAAAATTAATTCGAAAATTTAAATTTAAATCTCACGCTCTCTTTAAACTTATATATATATATATATATATATGTATTTACTCCTATCTTCCTTATTCTTACCATATGAATTAAAATTTTAGTACTTTTGGAGAAGGGGCTGCTTCTGTACCTTTGAAATTCATTTCGGACGTTCAGCTGTTTTGTTATATTTTAATTCTTGTTTAATATTTCCAAATGTGGTTTAGTAAAGTTAAAAAGAAATATACTAAAAAGTACCTTTACACCGTAAACAATTTTACAATCCCTTTTGAATAAATTAATTGATTTATGTGAGAATGTTAGAAAAACTTATTTTCAAAGACGTTTTATGCAAATTGCCACGGTTTTGTATCTAGTTTTTATTTGAGGTATTTATCTTAAACTTTCTGAACCTTCTGATTATATCAGCACACGAAAATCTATATTTCAAATACCTTCCAGGGTTCTTTTACATGCAATAATATACAAAGGACCGGTGGCTTAACTTACCCTCAGAAGGGTGACCTGGTGATCTAGGGGTAAGGTGCCAGACTTCTGTTTTGGGGGTTCAGGGTTCAATCCTCAGTCCCGGCACAGATTTATCTGATTGACAAACCCTTCCACTACCTCTGACAAGACGTGAATTAATCACCATTTATGAATGTGTGAAATTCCAGGCCTCTACCGTAGTTCGGATCCCACGCTTAGCTGTAGGTCCTCCATTTCACCTCACAATCACCCTATCATTACACATTAGCGTAAGTGCCCGAACGGGTAGTGAGACGTGATGTTGATGATAATAATAATACACTCCAAATGAAGTTGTGCTACCTATTTTCATCGCTCAAGAAAAATCTGGGTTTGAACCCCCGAACATCTGGTACTGAGGTGAGAACGCTAACCCTACGAGAGAAAGCTACATTTCAACAATTACCAAAACAAATAAACATGGATATACACGTGAGTGGCAACTGTCCCTTTTCATAGATAATACCTAAGAAATATTTATAATAATACATGGAAATATCTAAATTCTGACCGTAAAAAATTAAGTTTGTATTTTATAAAATATCCTTCCTACCAGAATCTTCCAACGTTCTAGTCTTCCTTAAAAAAATACAATATATTGTTAGTAATCAAAACAAAACTATAATTTAATTAAGTATATATTTTTTGTTTTTAATCATCAGTTATGCTTTTCTGAAATTAAATAGCGAAGTGCCAGGATTTTTTGCCTTAAGGAAGCCTTACTTATACGTTAAAGCTAAACATTAATATTGAATAAACAGTTTTATTTCTTATATAAGATTTGACAGGCATTTAAAATGTATTAATTCATATAACCAAGGTTGGAGTGATCTTCTAATACTGTCTTCTTTCTCCCCAGAAGAAAAGAAAATATTAAATCCCAATCAGACTCGAAACTAACAAATAACAAAGGAGGTTGGTCAAGTAAGGTGGACATAGGGGGTTAATATCCGGACGTGCCTGCTCTCTATTTTCTAATTTCTGTAAGGGCTGGAGGGTAAGAGGGGTGGTGGTATATGGGGGTTGTAGGAAAGGTAGATCAACCATGATTTACTGGCTTGAGAAACAATGCTGAAAATTATTGCTGCCGTTTACATCCAGATGGGGTGAGTGGGGCATTGGACATATGGGTAGAGAAAGAGAGATATAGATGGGGTGTAGGGGGGAGGAGAGGGGGGGAGTTTTAAGCATGACATGATCATATATTCCTTGACAGGGGAGCTTTCAATTTGAGAACAGCTTACTAACGTCAATTAATTCTCTGGTCCCACCTATTAAATCTGGGTGTACCGATATGTGTTTCCTAACTTGTCCATTTTATGATGATCAGATATTTAGTTAGAATAAAATTAATTTATTTTGTTATTATATTTAATTACATATATAAATATTGTTCCCTCACTAACATATTATGATTATTTGGTTTGATTCCATTTTTGTGTAAGTTCCACATAATATACCAAACTAAATTAAATGAAGCGGTTTTCAGTTTACATCTTGTATAGCTATTATATTGCTTTTGGATTGATAAAAGTATTATTAAGTAGCCATATATTTATTTACCTGGCTTGAGATACCGAGTCTCGGGTTTGATTGCCGGCTCTTCCGAAATGTATCCATGAAGCAGTGGTTATGAAACTGAGTAAAACTCAGCCTCGTGAGAAAAGAAATGTGGTGCTACTTGAATAAAGAAGTAGCATCTTCGGATTAAAACACTGAGATTAACTACCTATTGTGCTGACAACATGACACCCCCTTTATACAAATGTTGGCACTATCTTCGCTGGCAGTGACGATGGCTCTGTCGGTATAGCTCACTTGTGTGCTCGCATTATTGAGTTTTATTTAGCTATTGTTTTTACTGTGTTAGACCTATAGAGTTGTTATAACGTTCACTTTTAAAATAGGAATTGTTTTATTTAAGGAAAACACATTTAAATCCTCGTGTGTCCAAGTATATCCTATATATTAAGCTTCTTTTTTATATACGTTACATTCTCTAGAACCTAATAGCTTTAACCAGCCTATGGTGAAATTTCCCACTTTCGAACACGCAAAGACTGTATTTTGACTCTACCGGTATTCGTACCAAATTATCTAAACACAGCACCTCAATGGTAATGACAGATAATGTATCATGCCCTGCATCTTATCTATCTTAATGTTTACAAAAAGGTAATCGGGATGAGGAAGGTAGAATTTAGAAGAAGCGTACTCTTGCGTTTACGCTATCGAAAGAGAGTAAATATTTCATTAAAAAAAAATAACTACACTTGACTATTATTCAACGTATTGACCTTCCCGCTATTGGTAAACAAAACAAGACAATATTGACGTATTTTTCCACGTGCCCATAGTGCGGGAAATATTTATGAATCCGATAGACGCATTTAATGATGAAATTATCCACATAAGCTTATATTTATTTGATTTTAAATGTGGTAAATATAACAATGTTAAACGTTAAATTTTCAAACCTATGACTCGCAAACAATTTTCCAACTAGGGTCATCAGAGGTATTGTTAGAATCTTTTAGTCTAGTAAGAAACATAATACAGGATGGTTTAATCACACCGATTCTGGTCCATTTGGTTGTATTTATCTTTATATGTCTTGGAAAATGTTGTTAATAGTATAATTAAAATATATTCATGGGATAGTAATGCTAGGACACTAGGGACACACAGTCTGGCATCCAATACACGAATTATCTCATATATATATATACATATATATATAGGCTCTAATTTAATGGGGAAGTAAAATCATCAAACATAGAAACAAATTAGTGATATGTTAGGTGTAGGTGTGAAGTGATTAAGTATATAAGTACAAAGGTACTTATGGGATGAAATGGACTGCAAGTAAAGACAAAATTTTTGGAGTTCTTATAGCAACATTCTTTTTTTGTCAAAATAAATGATGTATTCTTTCTGTAGGTAGGTTTATTTTAACTTTCTACTCATATTTATATAAACGGTTCTTTAATATACATATATATATATAGTTTAATTTTATGATAAGAATTTTAAATTGAGAGAAAATGTATCCTAAAATTGCCGTTTCCCAATGACAAGTATGCCAGAACTTTTTATATAAGTAAAAAATTTATCTAAACGCATCCATTAAGCCATATTTAATCTATAGTGTCAATTAAAAAGAAGATATAAACACTTTCTTTAACTCTCGTTTCCTTTCCATTCCTCTTTGAGGGGAGGTGGAATGGAACACAACTTTTAATTGATAATTTTAGCTAGGTATTCTGTTGAAGTTTTGGATCTTAAATGTTAAAATAATTATTTATTAACAATTATCCATTCAAATAATATACATATTATTTTAAGCTAAATATTTTAATATTCATATCATGATAATCGTGGAAGTTTTACTTAGTCTTTTCTTTTAATTTAATAAAGTTTGTTAAAAATTTAATTATGCTAACGACACATATTCATGGACTGATAATTATAATTAAATTAAACGTTGTTACCTAAGCAATATTAATTTTGGCAATGTATATTTAAATAAATAAAAAAAAACATATTAAACGTGGTTTATAGTAAATATAGTAAATAGATCATATTTACTATATATATTATATAATATAGTTAAGATATATATTTTAACACGGGATCCATTCCACCTTGTACAAAAAATAATACGTAGTTTTGCAACTAGTACGATTATCTAAACAGAACTTCATTCCAATGCAGTTGCCTGATTCGTCTGCAACACACTCGACAATACTGTATGGCAGGAAGCACTAAATCCACAATTGAGGAGTAGCCTTGTCTTGAAATGCCATTTGATATTAAACAAAAAGATTCCGCGCAATGCTTCGGCACTGCAAGCTAAGAGAAATAACGTCTCAAATACCTGCCCGAAATGCCAAGTACCCCTGATTGTATTCACGTTTTAAGTGTGATTTCCAAGTGATTTCAATGATTCATGACACAAGAAGTATGGTAATCATTTTACTGTTTAACCTCTAATTGAGATTCATAAGGTGGTTTTGGCAAATATTTATTTAGTGAGAAAATTAACCATTTATGTAATAAATTTGATCAAATATTTATGTTTTTAATATTTTAATTTTTATTAAAATAAATAAAACTTTTCCACATTTTTTTACTTCCTAATCTTTAAAAAACTACTTAATTAATCGTAAAATTAATTTTATTTTACACTTCATAGTGTTGTATATAGCATATGTAGGTACAGCTTATTATGGTACTTTACACATATTGTTAGATTTTTTTCATGAAATTAAAAAAATTTTAACTATTTTAAATTAATATTTAATGTTGTGGGTCTTTCTAAACAGTTAAAAAAAATAACATGAAAGTAGTAGAAATTGTTTTTGAACTGTGGCGACCATTCTAACTCAATTTAAGTACTCTAAAATTAAAAAACACTAGGAATATAAACTTAAAATAACACACAACACAAACCCTACACACACAAAAAAAAGAATAACACAGCAATGTAAATTTAATTTAAAAAAATTCTAGACGTGATAAAAAAGTGAATTGTATGACTAATGAGGGTAGAAAACCACCACGAGTTAAGCCTTCAAAATTGCCCTCTGACTGCTTAATGTGTACGAATCCCAGGCGCGGTCCAAAACAAGCCGGTCCCCCATCAACCACTACAATTATTTATCTGGAGCGCTTTGTGGCCATTAAGTGGGGGCTGGTTGGAAAGGAGGGTATTCATCCCTAGCCTTTTTACTCAGAGGCGTAGAGCCGATTTTACGGGAGGCTGCAAAGGGGTGGAAATACTAACAGCTATGAGAACCCACTAGAATCAGGGTAGTAATAACGGGGAAGTTTGTCTGGAGCCTTTTGAATGAGTAGTGGGTGTTATTTCATTGAAAGTGTGATTTGATCTATGCATCTATTTTTTAAATATATAAATATTTATTTTAGGATTTTAAAAGTTATTCAGCACGACTGGAAATACATACATGGCTAGCGGATGAATTAAATCCAAGATTACAATCGAAACAAGCGTCGAAATCTGCCGGGTTTTACAGAAAGTCTGGAAACATAGATAATTCAGGAATATATTTGTATTCCATACTTACTTTGTAATTTATCCTCAAAACATATGCTGCATCAACACCAACATTAACACTTGGCACTTATTTATTGGAAGGTGGAAGTTTATTTTAACTAATTTATGTAAATTATTTATATATATACATCAACTAATACCTATGATTATTTACTCACACGAGTCTACAGAAATTTCCTCTACCGCATGAACCAATGCATAAGAGCCGATAGTGCATATTCTGAGCATAGGTTGTAACACAACATATATAATAAAATACATTAATGAACTATTTGTTTTTATACTTTGTGGCCACCCTGCAGTCCTGTCTTTCAAATTCATAAACATAGGAAGCAATTAACTAATAAACATTAATACAGTTTCTCATAAGGGCACAATTCAAAAGGTGAGCTTCAATCTCACACTCGATTTAGTTGATTTACAAAAACCTTTAAAAATGGTTATCAGTACAGTAGCATAGGTCTACTGTTTTTAAAATAGTGTCGCAGTATAATATTGTTACATTTGTTAACATATTAAAGTATTACCTAAATCAAATATATTTTACTATGAAACACGATTCATAGTATATTTAATTGAAACGTTTTGTTTAACTTTTATATGATTTTATCTCAAGGTTACACTGTTACAAATATGTAAAATATTAAAACCATATTGAAATATTAGAAAAGAAACCGTTTGTTGAAAAATTATAAAAGCTTTTCCAAATTTAAATAATCTTCTAATCGTATCAATTTTGATTTGTTATAGTATAGAGTAAATACAACCATACATCACTCGATACTTTGAATAGTTACAGATTAGCCTAATTTTTAGGATAAGCGTTAATTAAGCATGTGACAAGTTAATTAAGCATGTGACAATGTTTTAATACGTTAAAACCAAATCTAATACACACATATTCAGGTATTAACGATAATAAAATATGTATCCCCCAAATTAAATAAACTTGGTTGATATATAATTTCAAATTAAAATATTTCAATAGATTTTAGGGATTAGATATAAGAGTTATTTTAAGAGTTATTTATTAAATCACATATCTACCAAAAACGCAAGTAGTCTAATAAGGATTTTATAAATTTGTTTAATTATTAAAAGAGGCAGTATTAAATTACTTGAACTAGACACTATAGTATTAGCTTTTTTTAGCCACATTGGTCGGCACGCAGAATAAACATCATGCAATTTAGTCTGTTTTTTTTTCAGTGACATGAATGTTGGAGTTCAAATATTAGAAGGACGTAATACAATTAGTTTTTCTTAAAGGTTTCCCACTGTCTCTCCAAGCAAATCTGCGCATATTTCCAAAAAAACTTTACCTTTTTCATCCCTTACCATTAGTGAAATTAAATGCGATAGTCTAATGAGACGAATAGTAAGACTTTTTTGTGTGTTGTAAAAAGTGTCTTTAGTATATTTGAAATAAGGCATCTAGAATTACATTAATTAAATTAATGTGTTTACTTTTTTATAATTATGTATAAGTATTAAGAGTAAAAATATGAGACCAAAACAACGTTGATAAATTAATGATGTTTTAAAAAATACCAAAGAAAGGGGGAATGGGAAAAGCAGAACATAAATTTTCCATGAAATAATTAACCGCCCATCTCGACCCAGACCAGACGGCCATGAGCGCCAAGTACCATTGAAGGGTAAAGGGCAGAGATGGTAGAAGGGTCATCACCACTCAGAAGGCTTGGGCATGGTTTGGAAAGATGAAATGGAATGTTATTCAGAGGACAAACGTTTCAATTATAGAGGACACACACAAAAAGGGGAATACACTGGACAATGTTGGCTTTACTGCGGAAATCTCAGGAATGTGTATTACCACTTGATAAGTTAGTTAGTAGACAATACAAATTTTTTTCTTAATGATATCCAGATACAAGGAAGATAATACTGTAAAGGGAATTATCTCACAATAGTTTCATTGAATAAAAATTAAATAGGTACTCAAACAAATTGCCTAAACTGGTGTATTAAGATAAAGAATTCAATAATTATTAATCTATTTACTAAATTATTTAAGATATATTACTCGTACATTTTCATTCTAGGGAAAACAATGTATAAGTTGTTTAAGATATATATTAATTATGAAATTCACTTTAAAATTAGAAGTTATATTCGTTTTATTCTATTTCTTTTGATAGTCAATATTTAAAAATAATATTATTAAAAATAATAATAATATATTACTAAAATAAGATTAGGCTTCTGAAACTTTAAGTTTACAGTTTTACTAAATCTTAAACAAATTATTAGTAAAGATTGATGGAAGCAAGACTATAGCTATTTACATTCGTCCTTGATATGAAGATTTTTTAGCACCTCGTTTTACTACCGGTTCATGTTCACGCAATGAAGATGTTAGTAATGAAAAATCACTTTCTTTATTTTTCACTGCGTCCTACCATTCATCCAGGATATATGTATATATGATAATTGCTCTAATGGAGTAGGGATGAGGAAGGAAGCATTTTAGAGTTAATCTATTAGAATTTGCGTTAGAGGAGAGTGGGAAACAATTTAAAAAGAACACTTTCAGCAGACATGACCGGGATTCAAACCCGTAGCTTCCAATTTTCAGCAGGCCATTCTAACATATGTGTGAATCCTTAGACTGTTCGACTACCAAAAGGGTGATAAATCCTTTAAGATTGGATTGATATATAAGGCTAGTTTAGGTCAGTAACTGTACAGATTACATAAAAAAAACCATTTTGGCCCAAATAAATCAACATTGGTCAAGTGGATACCTTTGGTTTAGTTTTCAACATATAGTTTTCTAGAGAATGCTTTAATATCTGTCATCGTTATTAAATAATAGGATATTTATTATCTCTTAATTTAAAACGTTTATTTTAAAATTCCCCTACGATCATAATAGAGTTTGAGCTTACTGAATGTAGAAAATTAGAATATATCTACTGATGCAATAATATATTTTTTCTATAAAATATATTTCGTTATAAAAACTACAGAAAACATTGAAACTACCTTGCATTTCCGCCCATCCCACCTTATAAAACCACCATAATAAATATTAATTTAGTTTGAACGCGAGTTAGTTTCCCGTTAAAACCAACGTAACCGATCAATTATTTATTTTATTTTGGGTAAATATTAAAAGTATCCTAGCATGATGAAAATGATTTATCTTATCATTTCAAACTTTAATCAATTACTAATTAATTGTTTCTTTAACTGATTAATCAGCCATAATAACGGGTAGAAAAATAACTGACAGGACATTTGAACGTACTAGATTAAAGGAAGTGGCATGCTGAGTAAGAGGACACAATTAGTTTAGGGAATTTAACTCAAGACTAGTTTAAAAATCTAAAACATATTCTATTAACAATATTATATATTGTTATAATTAAATATAAAATAAGAATTAATAATATTATATATTTAATTTGGATATTCAATAGTTTAAATTTTTGAAAACTATACATCCTGAAAGTTACGAGTAAAATAAATAAAATTAAGCATGTAAGCAAGAAAATTATCTTTATTTAATGTTGATTAAAATTGGTACTATATAAAAAACATTTACGTAATTAGTAGTATACACAATGTCTTGCTACTTATCCCGAATATTTACATTTAGCTACACATATGGAGTGATGTTATTTAATATGTTAATCTGTTTTTATTATAATTTATTAAAAAACAAGTACATCCCATAGGCGTTTTTCTAAAGTCTCTTGGCAGATAGCTGTTAAAAATTTTTGGGAATTTGGTTTTATTAGTATTCATGTTTATTTCAATAGTCAATAAAAGTATTTTTTACTATAAACAAGGATTTTAAGAAGTATATTTTAATTACTTAACTGTTTTGAGAGCAATAATCTGTCGCAAGATTTATTAGGAGGTTATGGACGAATTGATTATTTTCTATGTGAATCGATTTTGGTTTCTCATTCCCTTTGGTGGCGCTTCTTATATGCAAGTGTCCTTTTTTGAAACGATTAGATGGGTATTAAGTGATTATTTTCCATATTAGCCTTGCAATGCAAGACCAAATAACTAGTAGCTGAGATCTTTTGTATGACACTAATTTAAATTTTAATCTTAATATGATTATGTTATCTGTAAATATTGTCAATTTTATGGGAGGATATTTTATATTACAGTGTTTTAATTCGTGGTTTGTCCATTGTTGCTATTTTGTTAATGGCATTTTTATGAAGTGGAAGTTTTATCAAGATTTTTTTAATGTTTATGTTTGAATAGAACACTTGAATTGTTAATCCAGAAGATTTTAAAAATAAATTTGGGTCTATATTTTTTTTTCTCGGAAAAATAGCTGGAAAGTAATTCTACCAAAAGTATTTTAAAACCCTGATAGGATGAATTTTCGTTTAGAGAATATATAGTGTTTTCAAAAAGAGGCCAAGTCCCCAAGTGACAGTTTAACATATAATTTGTGCAAATCTATACTATATTAAGGTCAAAATTTGTAAACATATCAGACCTAGTATTTTTACTTTGAAAGCTGAAAGTTTCAACATTGGTGATACCTGAACATTTTATAATCCATAAGTAAATTTTGTCATCTGAAGACATTAATTTTGACCTAGGATAATAAAGGAGAGAGCCTAAGACATAAGTAGAAGATATTATATTTTAATGAAATATATAAATTGTATAACAACTAAATACATAGAGCTGTCAACAGTAGAAATAGATTGTAGGAAATGCATCTTTATGAGAATGATCTTTTCTGTTGAAATCCTTTTATTACTTGGAAACTTATGATAGAACAATTCTTTTAAATTATTAATTCGAACATTTAGATTTTTTCTGTACCGTATTAAATTTAAATTGGTAAACTTTAATATTTAACTTGATTTAACTATTTTTTTATTTTTCTAAATATAAATTAAATTGTATATTTGGAAGGCATGCCATAGGTATGGGTTGGTTATTTATGTTTTTTATGATATTGAATAATTAAAATCTATCTTAACATTTATTTGTGCCATTATTCTTTGAGCGTTGTACCTTATTAGTTATTACCGATGTCATTTATGTGGCTTATACTGGCTATTAGTGTATCACTGAATTAGGTATTTATTCTCATTTTAAGAGATAGCTAGGAGAAACCTTGGTATTGTAAGTCTTTAATCTACGAGTTCATTAAGAACTGAAGTTGAAGTTCAGAAATCTTGGTAAAGGAGATTTCTTATCAGAACGATGAGTGTATGGCGGGTGAACTATATAATTATTTTATTCTGTAATTATTTTATGTGACAATGGCACCTAAAACATAACTAAATATACATCAAATTATTTAAACTTTTCAACAACCAATGCTGTATTACAGTTTAAGATTGATATATATTATATAAACGTTAAAATTAAAAGTTCAGTGAAAGGTTAGATATGCGAGAATTTCAAGGATAAACATAGAACAACGAAATACACTTTTTTTTACTATAACACATTTTAAAGATTAGTTCCACAATGAATTAGAGAGGTATGTCTATTTTAAATTAAATGTATCAGCATATGTAAGCAGGGAGCGTGAGTTACTACTTAGGAAAAGTGCACCTCAGTGCATTCGGCCACCTATATTAAAAACTTGAGCTTCTCGTAACCATATAACCAGACAATATTAGAGTGATGCCTTTGGATAGGTGCCAACTTGTTCAATTATTGTATTAAATAAGAGGGATGGAAGTATTTCTCAAACTTATATTCCCCTTTCCATCCTAAAAAATACACCCAAAGTCAGGTGTTCGTTTAGACACATTCACACCATACATAATTAATGAAACTCAAAGAGTACGGCTCTATTTTATTTCGGAAAGGACGAGAGGGCTGAGCTGATGGGGTCCTATGGGAACTAATTTTATTTCAGTAGGCTAGCAAGAGCTGTGTAGTGTATGGCCGTTAAAGCCAGCTTCTCTGGCAACTGGCCGCATCTCTGAGAACTTGAAGCAGGTCCAGGAATATATCCCAGGAAAACTTCGTAAGAATTGCCACAAACGGGTAGGAGGGGACGTGGGAAAGAGAGGAAAGATCTGGATCCTATCCAACTGACGAGACATCATCGACTGATATATTAAACTCTAACCAATAAGCTATGTGTGCTTTTTTTTTAATTTTCTTAAGTGAAACATTTTTTATGATACATGAGCTTAAATAAATAACATTTTCTCAATTCAAACAAGCAAACACCCTTTTAGAGTATTTTTACCATTACTTAACACTTTTAAATGTAAAATATGCTAGGTCTCTTATTCGTCCTCAATTTTTTTTAAATGAACGATCAAAGTCGCTGTAATATATGACAAAAAAACTCAATGCCGTCAGAACGCAAGCGATTTATACCAACTGAGCAGGTGCCGAATGTTGGTGAATATAATTCTAACATTTGCAGATAAAGTGTTTTATGTGGTCAGCACGACTAATCCTCCAGCCGTTAATCTAAGCTTTTTAGACCAGATACACTACTTCTTTATTAAAGTAGATCCTCAATTTTCCTCACGAGGCTTAGTTTACACCATTCTAGTCCCACTGCTTCACAGAAAAATCTTGAAGTGCTTGAGATTGAACCTGGGACCTCTGGATCCGCAGAAAGGAAATCATTTAACAAAAAGAGTCTTATTGCTCCTTTATGCGTCATCAACTTATATACTATATAATAATTTTATACTTATACCATGGTAGTCAGTTTTAACTAAAACACCTACTGTATATAGTTGCAAAATACCTGAATTGGTGGTCGAATGGTCTAAGGTGTCATTCTCGCAAAACATATAGGTGATTGAGAGATCAGTGTTTGAATCCCAGTCAATGGTAATGAAGGTGGGTTTTTTTATCAATGATTTACAAGTCAAATAAAGATGATCTCGAATTACCTATAAATCCTAACTTCCTCATCCCTTTCTTAATAGTGTATATAATATGTTCGTATTTAAATGTTACCTTCTTCAATACTATCCAAACCATTTAATTATTCGAGAATTCTGGACGGATATTAAGATGCGAAGAACAAACCAAACATTGAAAACATTGTTTTTATGGTTTACATATTAGTTTTAGTAAACTATTATTTTTACAGCCTAATTTAAGAAATTTACTAATTAGAATCTTACTAAATTATCTTTTAAAGCCAAAAAACTTTTTTGCTCTCTGTTTAATGAATTTAAACTCCTATTTATCATTTCTCCCTATTGTTTTTAATCTAGTTATTTAAAATGTTTAATATATTTGACAAAATGCCGGCCTCAACTCAAAGGAAATGCTACATACAGTACATATATATTTAATTAATTTCTACTCTAATCCAAGATATTCTAGAATATAGACTAGATACTCACATTTAAAAATAAATGGTATGGAGAGACGCTCACACTTCTATTTTTTATCTTAAAATAGAGACCTTAATTACTAAAAGCTCGTAGGATTCGAAACGAAGATCTAGTATATATTGTTGCAGAAACATTCCACCAAAGAGCATAAATGAATTAAATACAGTGTTAAAGAAACATTGGGAAAAGATCATTATCTATGTCCACCATAGGGTGGAAAAGTCAATTTCACAGTTCAAAGACCGGAATAAGTAAAAAATAATAGTATCTGAACATTTAGCATATATAAGTATATGTACATATATATGATAAATGTTCAGATACTACTGGTGTTTTGAAAATATAATTAATATTCGAGGTATTGAATGGCAAACCCAATTGAAAAAGATTACTGGAAAGACCCAAACGCAGATTGGAGGATAACATTTGGATAGACCTGAGAGATATAGGGTGTAGTGAGATAGACTGTTTAGAATTGGCTCAAGATATGGATAGGTGGCGGTACTTTTGTGAGTTTGGTAATGAACTTTTGAGTTCCTAATGCATTATAGTAAGTAAGTAATAATCAATATAAAAAATATATAATAATTTTACAATTGTACAGTTAAATGTTATTACGTATCTAAAATAGCAGTGGAGATTTGATCCATATTTTAATTTTTCGCTAATATAAATTACCATCGAAGTCATTTTCATAGGACAATGTGGAAATCCATTTTGTTTGTAATGGTAAACACACACACACACACGAGCATCGTATTTTTGGAGCTCTCCTTACTTGTGAACAATTTATTCAAAATTGATAGAGCGGATTTCGAAGACATGAATTTTTTTCTCTTTTCAACCATCAGTAAACTACCCTTATTAATAGCGCTAAATATCAAATTACAAAAACACCCCGGAAGAACATATGAAAACCCTATATTTAAAATGTAAGCTCGATCGGTAAAAGGGTTTTGGCTATAGTTCAAGACATAAAATAAACAGACGGCATCACGAAAAATACTTTATCAGTTTCATCGTGTCATGAAGCGTCAACATTTATCGATATCTCAAACTCAATTTTTTTGACAATTACAATATTTCTCTCTCCGAGAGGTAAAAGTGAGTGGAGATGCTTAAACGATTCTGCTCGATAAATGTCGACCTTGATGGTCTTGGAGTAAAGTGCTCGCCTCATGATGCGACGTTCATGGGTTCAAATCCAGCCGGGATCTACGTATTTTACTTGATAGATAAAAGTCCGTAGCACAGCTTCCTTCGGGGGGAAGTAAATCCGTCGATCCCATGTCAATTGTAGCATGTAAAAGAACTCTGAAAGGTATTTGAATAAACCTTTCCCGGCGAAATTGGTAGGTCCTTTAGTTCTCACTGATATAAATTCTCGTGTGCTTATATAATCAGTCGGTTGAGAAAGTGCATGCTAAATTCTTTAAATTAATAATAATAATAGTAAAAATATTCTACTAGGTGAAGTGGACCCACCTCTTATATCATTTTAGGCTAACTCCCTTTTTGACTTAAATTTAGGAATAAACTTTTTTTAATCACCAACTAAACTTTGCTTCATAAATATATTTTTATATAGGGAATAGTTTGATAGATATAAAGTTTCATGTATACTCATGATATATAAGCAAACCAACCATAGTGATGACAAAATTGTATAGGCCTCCAATATGATGTGTTTTTATGATAAGGAGACACTTTTTTTTATGTGTTAAACTGTAGCCTAGTAGCCACGAGCATAAACCCTATCCTCGTAAATGTTTACTGCCAACAGTGGCGTGTAATGTTATATATCTCCGTTGAATTTCATACACTAAAGTGATACACGTTTGGGATAGAAAAAAACCCACATAAACGCCAACATACACAATAAATCACGTCCTAAACACACAGAAACACAAAAGTACGTGTTAAATCCACCATCCCAGCCCAGACCAGATTACATCACACGCCCTAAAATAGTAAAATTATATTTCCCGTTCCCTTAAACTAAACGTAACGGGGTCAGGACGTGTCGAATTATTTTCAATCATTGTTATTGCTATAGCCCCCCTCAGCCTATTCTCCTTGGTTGTCTAAATATAATGTTGGTAAACCTTGATATTTGAGCGAAATATCGCGATGACTATTAAAATCCGCTGAAAAAAAAATCTTCCATAATATCGGTGACATTGTAT
Organism: Timema bartmani; assembly: GCA_902151455.1. Classification (NCBI taxonomy): domain Eukaryota; kingdom Metazoa; phylum Arthropoda; class Insecta; order Phasmatodea; family Timematidae; genus Timema; species Timema bartmani. The sequence continues at coordinate 331,228 of CABFWB010000125.1, read as the reverse complement.
TATTGACGACGGCCTATGGATGATAATCATAATATTTCTCGAAGTTATTGCAGGTTTTTATAGGTCTAAACGCTTCTGGAAAAATAAAGAATACTGATGGCTGTACATACACTAATTTGGGAAACAGCATTTATTTCGATTTAATTCTCATTGGGGTGTTTGAAGAGAGCTATTTAACATTCGTAATAGTCGTAGAAACCCGATAGTGGATTTAATAACGTTAAACTATATTAAATTTACTGTGTTTTTTTTTAAATTAAGTTAATATAGAAATCTATATCATTTGTTATTTTGGAATGTAAATTTTAAAATGAAGGATAAACAATAAAGGTTTACTTCTAAAATTATGTCTGTAATCCATTTGTTTCTTTTTAAAAGATAAATAGAAAACAAGCTTAAAACCACCATTTTGAAAATGGCACAACGTGATCTATAGGAATATGTAGTAAAATAAAGGGAGTCTCATTTATAAAAACCCAAGTGACCTTAACGTCGCCTTAGCAACGCTACCCAAGATTATACCAGCCTTACCTCCTTACTTAACCCTCATAGCCAAACAACTTTTGTTTAAAACATTTTTCTCTCCAATGCGTTGTTTTCGAGATATTTTGGTGGGAAGTTTTCAAATGAACACCCCGTAAATAAATGACAGATATTGAGTGATTTTTGGACAACACTAGAAAGTCTTAGCTGTGTATGCATTATTCGACACTTTATCTTGCAATTAACAATGAATGGCATTCTAGTTGTTGACTACCCTATGTCCGAGATATAAAAAAATCTATAATTCGTCGTAAACTAAGCCTTTACATAAGCAATTGTGTGATACAATTTGATTGAGAGCCTAAATCTAGTAGTACCACATGCGAATAGCCATTGACATCTAAGACGTAAATTAACGCTGTTTAAAACAAGTTTTTGACCGGCATAAAATGAGATACGTGTGCTTTTCTGGTTATCATTTGACCTTGTAAGTTTACTCCTGAGGATTTGTTAGATGCTTGTTTGACTTCTTGCTGATTGTACTGTCTTGGAGTACTATTAGCTTGTGGCAAATTCGACTGTGTGCTGACTTCCTTAAATTAAAGTAGCGTGTTGTGTTTTTTGTTTCAAATCCTAAATATACTCGAAATCCGTTGTTTACCTGGTGTCCATTAGTCTTGAAACAGTTGAAACAGAAATCTAATCTTTTGACCTTTTGTTTCCTCGCGGGAATTGATAGCTTGTTGAATTTACCACAGTAATATAATCTCTTGACCTGTTGTTTCCTCGTGGGAATTGATAGCTTGTTAAATTTATCACAATAATAATATATTCGATGAGGTTGGTCACATAATTCACGTTTGAAATCACGTGGTGGTTCTTGTATTGAGTAGGGTCTTATGGGCACCCTAAAAGGTAGATAATATTGATAAATATTATTGTCAATGTCCGTCAATATAAATGAGACACTATACGATCAGTATTATTGCCCATATTTTCAGCTCAGTTTTGTGGACAACATTGTCGCGAAAGGACCTCCATGTAAGACGGACAGGAAAACAAAAGCGTGTTTATTTTTAATAATTTCCATATGCACGAATCAAACAGTTAGACAAAAGCGTTGGGTACAATAACTGTTCAGGAAACGAGAACTATATTTGCACGTTAATTTTTACGTGAAATACATCTAACGGATGCAAACGATTTTAATAACTATTTTCGTAAGAGCGATAGTATTTTCCATAAGTTGCTACAATTGGTAAAGCTTTACTCTACCAGGAAAAATACAGATATGTAGAAAACTGTATATCTAGGGAAGAAAGCTTAGCAGTGACTTTGCGATACCTTACTACAGGCAAGAATTTTTAGGACCTAGAATTTTCAGCGATGTCACCCATTTCAAACAGTACAGCAGTCGTCGATACATGTGAAGTCCATAGTTCTGGAAAACATTCAGATTGATCAATACATTTTGGAGCCACTCACATCAATTTTCAGTTTGAGTTTCATTGACATGATCTTCCAACTCACTAGATACAGGCACTTCTTCCGCGTCAGACTGGGGAGATGCATTCTCCTTCGTGATCTGTACTAAACTAAAATACTGATAGAAATATAGACGAGCGCACTTACACAATCAATATTATTGTCAATATATCAACCATCCTCCGATATTGACGGTCGGGTTTAAAAAATTCTAGATTTTTGTCAATACCAACTTCAATCTATCAATATTCCACCTACAAGGTCAATAGTATTCAATATTTGTACATTTTGTCAATATTGTTGTTCGTGTAGGGTGCCTATTGAAATGCGAAATAATGTTTAAGATAGTTTTTGAGGAGTTTATTCGTGTAGCACGGTTGGATTCGATGGCTTTAAATATCTAGCATATGTGTTGTTTAAACTCCATGAGTTATTTAATTGTCGATAGCGTGTTCGCTAATATGGATGTTTCCCATTCACGGTGTGTCACGTTATCTAATTTACTTGTGATAAGATACATCAGTAGTATATCCAACGTTTCTGTCAGCTGTTTCAAAGCTGTCAACGTTCTCAGAAGTTTATTTATTGTGTCTAGGAGTGTCCTTGTAAATTTATCTCATTCTATTTTTACCCTTGGTATCTCAAACAATTCCTTTACGAGTTTACTCCCAACAACTCTTGCTTTTAAATCGCTCTTTCAATTAAGTCCACGCCATCTCATAACTGTAATCTGAACTTTCTAAAGATTGAATAGACTTTGCTGCATCACCCTTTATCGATGTTTTCATATAATGAAGTTTCTGAATGTTTGTTAAATCATTATTGGCATGTATAAAGGATTGAAATGTGTCAATACACCCAAACCACACGTTGTAATATCCGTGAAATGTTGGTAAACTGACGGGTATGATCTTTAATGAATGTTGTTGCTGACTCAGCGATATCAAAATTTGTGTTTTCAAATGTATCCTGCTTATGTGATACTGAGTCGTCTGATGATTTAATTTGTAGATGTCCATTTTCAAACTCCGACTAACACTTTTATAATTTGTACAGTCTTAGCCTAGTTACTTATTCCTTTGTTTGGCCCCTTTTAAAATTAATATTTCTGATATTCTTAGCCATGTTGTGTACACTTATAATTAATGTTAGTTAGTAATTATCAACACATGTACTTTGGTTTATCTTAGAAAGAACATTAAAGGAATGAAATGAATAGATTACGTCTCAGGGAACAAATTAGTGGGGTATAATGAACAGATTAATTTGTTTACTATCTTGAACTTGGATACGAAAGATAATGCATTTACCAATTTTGTATTGATTAACACACACAATTAATTGTTTTGTAAATAAATGTTTTCATTGCTCTGCATGTTTAATTGAACTACACTTAGCGTTTAACTTTTAATTACTGTTTAACACTAGTATATCTTGTTTCGGAGCACCAATGTTTTTGCTGATTTATTTAATAAATTGTATATCCTTAAAACTTCGGCCAGTAAGGTCCATTGCTAGAACAAGACTCGTCTACTTTGACAGTGACGACGAGGCTGCCCCATACTCTAGTGGTAATAAAAAATATATATCATATAGAAGGCAAAAAGTATTTTATCATTAAGTAACACTAATCCAAACACCTCTTATTAGTCAATTCTTCTTATTGTTAAATAATATAATACTCATACAGAATTGTAACCTCTAGTGGTAAATAGAACCAAGACAAGGGCTCTAGGATTTATCAGAACAGAGTGTAAACAAACATACTAAACTAAGCGAGAAAATCCTTTGTGTAAATTTGTCTACAAAATTGCTCAGAGGGAAATTGATTGGCATCTGTCATTTCATGAATACGCTGAAGCTGCGGACCTATGACTACTAGATGAATGATATATCCTTTCACAAAATGTAAAATAAATTATTACTATCTCGGTTTAAAAATGGTGCCTAAATGCAAACTATAGAACCACTGGCAGTAAATGGTTCTTTCATTTATATACATAGATTAAAAAATATCGAAATATTAAATTCGTGGATTTATTGTAACGGTATTACAGAAGTATAGTGATAATTACTATTTACAGGTTTGAAGAAATAGACAGAATATTTAAATAAAAAGAGTCGATACAAAATGCTAAACAAGTGAGAATGTTTCAAATAGAAACACAATTATGTCGGCAATTCTGGCACCGTATATTGTGTGTTCAAGTTTAATTTTTATGGTATGCAAGTAGATAACTAAGATGTAGGCCTACACGAAGATATCGATCCACTTTTATCCTTTGAGAAAATTAAATTAGCTAACTTAACAACAGTGCCTCATTAAGTTCCAACTAGAAATATTTAATAATACAAAATAAATCACTAGCATTTTAAAGTATAGTATAAATTTCACTTTCGGTACAAGTGAAATATGACGAGCAGTAAAATAAATTCAAAATTAATTGTGTTTAGAAATGATATTATAATGAAGTTGAAAATATTATAGATAAGTAATATTTTACTTTCTCTTGATCCCTTGTCAAAAAACTCTGTACTAATGATTTATATTAAATTTTATATCTAAACACAGTCTAAGATTAAAAACGAAGTGGATCTCCTCATTTTCCCTCAAAAGAATTGAGGATACTTTACATCAGCGGATATCTCTAATTTTGATCATGTCTCCACCAACTATTTTAAACACAAAATAACTTATAGGTTTAAAAATGCAGTAATATTAAAAATAAAGATATTTTAGGTGATTTTTTATAAAATTAATAGTTTATATATATAAAATTAATAGTTTATATATATTGAGAGAGAGAGAGAGAGAGAGAGAGAGAGAGCAAGTGTTTGAAAAATTAAATAGATTACTTTGGCTCTCAATGGTTCTGTATCAGTGTATATTATTTCATTTATGCTCTTTTATGGAATGTTTCTCTGGAACAATGTATATTATCTCCTTTCACCAAACTTAAAGAGTTTTTAGTAACTGTCTCTTTTTAAGATAAAAAAGAGAGAAATTATGTGCGGTGCACCGTAGCATTTATTTTTTCATACGTCTTCCGAATATATAATTAATGAAGGGATTATGTGGTAGAAGAGGGAGATGGATATAAAATTAGTCAGTAGATAAACAAAATTTAATATTCTGGTTGTAACTTTCTTAAATGAGGCCTTTCTACCATTTATTTGACCGAGTGAAGCGAGATTTTTAAAACATAGCCTCTTTTCTTTTGGTCAATTCAAGCTGACAGACGGACACATGAAATACAAAATGGTCAAGTGGAAACACTTTAGCATTTTACATTTAGGGCCTGTTTCATAGTTAGATTTAGTGCGCCTAAAGTGCGAGTCGATACTAAATACAGGATGACACCTACCCAGACTAAAATGGAATGGGCCAGTTTCGCATATGAAACTGGCCCATTCCATACAATTTCAGGTAGGTGACGTCTTGTATTTAGTATAGCGCCGCACTTGAGGCGTACTAAATCTGACTATGAAACTGGTCCTAAGATTGAGTATGCCTCAAGTGCAGTGCTATACTAAATGCAGGACGACCTACCTAGAAGAGAATGGAATAGATTATTCTCGTATGTGAAATTGGACCATTCCATTTGAGTTAAGGTGGGCGTCGTTCTGTATTTTGTATAGCGCTGCACTTGAGTCTTATTCAATCTTACTACTAAACTGGCACTTAGTGTGTCTATCTGTCTTTACAGATCATTTCAGTGCGATAACAGTCAAATAAATGAACAATTTTTAACGACATTGTGAAGGGAGAATTTTTTTTGAACCAGGCTGAAAAAATGAGTAATGTTTTTCGATCTTGTTATCCTTTTCAAGATGGCGGGCACTCAAATATTCATCTGTCTATTTGTTTGTTCTGCCATAACCACCAAATGCATGGACCAATTTTAATGAAATTTTTAAAGGATATTCTTTAAATCTAATCCGAACGATGTATAGGTATATAAATAGTTTTTCCATGTGGTTATTTGTTTCAATATGGCAGTCACTCAATAGGTTTTAATTTAATAGCTCATCTAAAGGGATTTGAATTTCTAATTATAAGCAATCAATCGAGTATTAAGGGAGTGTTTTGTTAATTTTGACTNCAATATGGCAGTCACTCAATAGGTTTTAATTTAATAGCTCATCTAAAGGGATTTGAATTTCTAATTATAAGCAATCAATCGAGTATTAAGGGAGTGTTCTGTTAATTTTGACTTGTTTTGTAAGATTGGCATCTTAAGCCGCATGAACAGCTGTAAATATCTTTATATATATATATATATACTTTTGAATATAGTATTATTTTTTTCTGTCTAACATGATCACCAAGAAAAAATGCCCACCTCAAATCCAAAGAAATATAAGATTAATGAATTTTATCTCTAAATTCAAAGGTAAATTTTAAGCTTGTAGTAATGTTAAGAACATTGATCAAGTTAGTTCAACTGTTCACAGAACTACTAGTTTAGATGGTATGAATTGTGAAAGAGAAAATACACCTGTATTTAAATTGCACCTCTCTCACAAGTACGGGGTACATGCAGCAAAAGACAGAAAGGGTTTGGCGGAGAGAATTAGGGCCGAGACTATTAAACTCATTCGAATGACAACATTTATTAGATTCTTAGAAGTTAAAATACAGGGAGTGAACTGTTTCATTCTAATGAACTTTTTACCCTCGGTCCTAGAACGCGTGGATGTGTGCTCAGCCATGGATTGCTTCGCTTCTCTGTGAGTGGGTCTTGCATTTCACCACCAGCAGATCGGAGATATTCCACCTGATCCCTGCGCTGTCGTGTTTACTAATCAGTTAAAATATTTACTCAAGCTAAACTAATTTACTGTATGACCTACTGTTGACAGTTAGATGACAAGAAAGACATAAGCCATCACGATATTTTATTTCTATAAACAATAAATATATTCTTTCACCTGAAAAAAATATTCAATTCAATACCATACTAACATTTTAAGTTAGTAAATGTGTTAAACAACAATTATAATAATAACTATTTGTGAGGTGCCACTAATCTTCTATAGGAAAATTGATTTTGATCACTTGCACTATTTTCAAGGTTTATATATTTCATAGCCCATGAACATTGTATTGAGACATTGTGATCTGTATCAAAAAATTGTTTAATCTGGTTTGAAAATAAATATTTACCTTTATTTTCATTTTACATTTGTGAAGCAAAAACATCAACATTCTCGTGGATGTTTTTCGTTTTTCCGATTATACGTATAATAAAAACGCAAACCCCCCGATTCGGTGGTTAAATAGTCCAAATTGTCGTGTTCTCAATATACTGGACTGCCAATGATGGGGGTATTTGTGTTCGAATCCCGGTTGGGTGTTCCGAGGCCCAATGTGACGGAAAACTCGAATGGATGTGTGCGCCATCGCCCTCTTGCCATCGAAAGTAGTATGTGGGAAACCATGAAAGAACAATGATGGTTGACATTAAAACGAAGTTTGGAAGCTACCGAACATTTCCGGAAACGACCGAATTGTCATCCGTTTGTGAGAATTGGTGGATACACGATCTGCACCACATCACACCGTAAAATGCTGATGAATGCTCTCTTGAAGATTCGTCCGCGCCGGCGTGGTGCGGATTCGTGTAGCCACTTACATTTAAAAACATGGATAGCATTCATCCGGAATTTTACGGCGCGCTGTGATACGGTGCGGGTCAGCCCAGTGTAGACTAGACTACTCGGTCGTAGGCTTGGGCATTAAACTGTAAGAAAAAAAAAAAGAAGCATGAGCAAGCAGGATAAAGAATGGAAAGGGCAGAAGGTTATAGCAAAGGAAGGATTGAATTATAAAAGGACTTAGACGTTGAGAACTAGGAAGAATGATGGTTATAGAAAGAGATAAAAAGGCATATAAAACCAGGATAGAACGAGAAGGACAATAAAGATCAATGGAGTAAGGGATGCTGGACTACGGTGTATCTCCAGTCATTTGGAACTATTTTATTATGTCAACAAACTATTTATTTACAAAAAAATTCGTCTTGGAAATGTGTGTTTTATCTAAGATTACGTATTATTTCACTCTTGTTTGGTAAAAAAATATTTTACTATGTGAATCATTCCCCTGGGCACGTGGATAATGGCGTCAGTCTCATTTATTTTTTTCATTCACCCATGGGAAGTTCAGAGTTAAGCATCTAAGCCTGATATACTGATGTGTAGTGTTTTTACTAATGATATCCCACTCCTCACCTCCGTAAATGAAGGAATATTTCCTTTAAATACTACTTTATTCATCCCTTTGCTATTAGTTTAGATCTATGGTTCCTAAAAGGTGGTCCATGGACCCCCGGGGTCCATGAGTTGTTCCTAGGGGTCCACGACAGCCACCAAAATTGAACAAAACAAAAAGTTAAAATAGTAACCAAGCAATAATAGGCCTAATCTTTATCAATAAAATTCTTCCCCTCTTCCTCACCCACCTATCGCAGTGCTTACTGCGCATCACAAAGGCGCTTCCCCTTATCCTCACACACCTGCGCAGTGCTTACTGTGCATCAAAAAGGTGCTTCCCCTCCTCCTCCAACACCTGCGCAGTGTTTACTGCGCATCCCAAGGCCACTGTTATGTTATAAGACCGATCAGTAGAGTCGAATCATCACATCACTCATCATATTGCACTGCTATTCGTCAGGCATTGCAAAGTTATTTATATTGATTTGTTTGTTACGTTTGATTATTTTCCGACCCTAAGAAAACTTTTGGAATCTGCTCAAGAAAAAATACCAGAACAGGGGAAATAAGAAATACCTGAGCATCTGTGGGTCTTAGCATCAACATTGAGATATTATTTTACTGTTGAAACCAACGATTTCAACAAAACTGCCTGGATAATAAACCCATTTTGATTGCACAATTGAATATGTTTATAATCTTAGTGAAGAAGAGGAGGACCTGCTTGTTGACTTAGCAAGCAATGGTGTTTTTAAATATGTCTATCCCAGTGAAAAAATCATATAATTCTGTTTATCAGTTTATCAAGATTATTACAATCAACTAGCTGAATAAGCATTGAAATATTGGCTTCCATTTTATACAACTTATCAGTATGAAAAAGCTTTTTCAACACTGTGCTACATGAAAAATAAGTATAGAAATATACTTGACATGCATTTAGAATTTCGAGTCAAAGTGTCCAGCCTTCAACCTGATCTTCAAGAAATGATGGGAAGAAAGGAGAGGATTCACTTATCATATTAATACTAGACCTAAATGAATAAATTTGAGTTTTTCATAACTAATACATTTTCATGTAGCCATATATAACCTTTTACGTGTTAACTATTACTATTATATTTATTATTATTATTATTATTATTACAGCTAGAGTTAGTGTAGAAATAAAAGTATGTAAAAAATATTTGACTTCGATTTACTGTGCCAAATTTCCAGTTTTCTAGGTTTTCTAACATGAATTATTAATATTGGGAGAAAGGGGTGCTATTTTCTATCCATAGAATAGATTATATTCTAAAGATTAGAAAAAACGGGGGTTCCACCGATCTCAAAGTGGTCCTTGACTGGTAGGTAATTGGAAACCACTGGTGTAGATACTCAGGTAGCCCTGGTGGATAGTAAAAAATAATACTATCGTAGTATAGAAATGTTTATCTATGCGTGTACTCATAAAGCTTCAAATTATTTTAGAGGATGTTGTAAATATAAAAACTTCACAGATATCATAAATAAGTTTTTTTGTGAGCTTTTCTAAAAATGTTTTAAAATTTTCTTAAAATGCTTTTTTATTTTCTAAATATATAAATATTAGAATCGTTCAGTTTTCATCTCGTCAATGCTAAGAAAGTGGGTAAAGGTAATGTAAATGTTATTATGTGAGCTGATTTAAGTCCCGATTCAGCGTTAAGGCTGGCAGGAAGGGGAAATATTAAAAGTTGAGGGGGTTTGGCAGGAGGGAGGAAGGGGGGGCTAAGAACTAGGCCAGCTCGACCGATGCAGACATTTGAATATCTATTGACTTTTTCCTTAATGATTTTTCTTTTCTTTTTTCTTAATCATTTCTTAATCATTCTCATGAATCAACCTCTTCCTTTCCTGTTAAGTCATGCCTCTTAACTTTTCGTCACCAGGTTTCTACTTGGAGATCTAAAATAAAGTGAATTGTTCACATTATGATCATCAATAATAACTAAATATACCTACACATTTAAAAGGGTTTGTAAAGTCATTGGAAACACAAAAGTGCAAGCTTCTTTCAAAACAAGTGTTGGATTCTGGCTCTCTAAAAAAGATTATCTTAGTAAATAAACACTTTTTTTAAGACGAAATTGACATCTCCATACTATTTTATTAGTGCTATTCTGTAGGTATTGAGGTTTTATTAAATCAAGAGAAATAACTGCTGATTCTTACGTTATTGACGTATTATTATGTTAAAGTGGATTCAGTAGCTTTCCTAGCTGTCAGAAAAGACAATTTTAATAAAATTCAGACTTAAGCTGTATCTTAAAATTTGGCCTCTTCTTGGCAGTGATTCATACTACAAATTTTTAACAGTACCCATTTAAAAAAACTCATAAGTAATACAAATAATGTGATGAAACATAATTTTTCTATAATTACAGAATTTTGAAATAGTAATTTTTTTAAAAAATGGTTCCAATAGACTGCATATTGTATGAATGTCTTGTTACACTAAATTTCCGCCCCATAAATTAATTACTTTAGCTTAACAATAGTACGTAAAAAGAATAAAATAGTCAGTGTGACCCCTTATAGCTCGTGATTTGTATGCAATGATCTAAAATAATTGAATCTTTACTTTTTATAGATTTATAGCTGAAGTACCTAGCATTAACCCTGGCAGCGCTTTCATAATATGCTTCAAACAAACAGACAAAAAAAAAATCTTCATTATGTTTCTTACTACTCAATGTTTGATTGTTTGATTAATTTTTAAAAATCAAATACAAATTTTAAAATTCCAGCTTCAAGGTGCACATGTTCGTGCATTGAGGTTACAAATTTTTAAATTTTCAGACCTCTGAGCTCGATAGATATAGCGCAACACTCATGACAGACAGATATACAAACACTTCATTCTATTAGGATATATAATTAAACTTGTTTAAATTTGTAAAATGACATTTTTATTTTCGAATGATCTTAAGTAACTCAAAATTTCATGGACACAGGAATTTAAGCTAGATACTCAATCCTATCCTGAGATACTTACATCCAATACTTAGCCTCCTCCCCAACCTCCTCTAAAACCCATTTTCACATAATCCTCTCAAAGACTTCTCTGCATACCAAGTGGTATTGTTTTTTCAGATTTTATCATTACTATTCATAGTAATAGCGTTAGTAACATGGGTGTCTAGTAATTTATAGAATAATAACCAGTTGTCTAATGTGTTCAAATAAATAAGCAAGTCATACAAATGGAATTGTAATTTTATTATTATTATTATTATTATTATATCGCCACGTCTTATTACCTGTTTAGTTCATCCACATTATAATTACTCTAATGGGGTAGGGATGAGGAAAGAAACATTTTATTGATAATCCACCCCGATTTTAGTGGAAGGAAAGTGGGAAACCATTTAAGAAAAAACAGCCTCAGTAGATCTAAACAGGATTCTAACCTCGATCTCCTTGTCATCAGTAGACTTGTCTAACAGGTGAGTGACATCTTAAGCTATTAGGCCATTGAAGCGGGTAACCCAATAGTTTTATGTTTATTAACAGGTTGCCGAGTTTCATCCATTAAGAGTGTGCATCACATGCCAATAAACTCTGTGATACAGTCGGCTAGAAATCGTAAATGTACACGAACATTATTACACGTGGATCATTTCTGATTAAACATAAATTGTGATAACGAGTTAATAGAAGTTACTAATACTGAAACATTAAATGTTATTTGGATAAAAAACTGAATTGAAAAGGCTGGTTTTGAACATTTAAAAATGACTCTCATACCTCGCGCAAGCATAATCACAATCACAATCACAAATGCAGATGCAAGCCGAGAGCTGAGTTGGGCCTGTTTTGATGAAAGTTCATACATGAATAATTCATAATGATGGAATCACAATAAAAATATAAAATGATTGGAAAAGAGGGCAATAATATTTCAAATTAGAGTAATAGTTTACCATTCTCTTAAATCTTGGCTTTTTGTTAACTATATATTTTTATCCATATTAACTATGGAACCAGAACTGAAAACATAGTTAAAATTAATATTACATGATCGTGGACGACCTTCGCATAACATTTGGGGGTGGAGGGAAGGTGGGGTGGGGATCCGTACCACAGTTTGAGAAACTCTTGTTACAGCTAATCACTACGTAGAGCAGTTTCTAGCGCGTACAGAGTTTGTGATCCGCTTAAAGCGAAGCGAAATTTGGTAAAACGGAGAAATTCAATATCGATGAGACCATTATCATGGTCAAGTAGCTAAAGGGACCGAACGCAAGCCTAAAGGATTTTAGTTTTCCTCTTGGGCTCGAGGTGATTAAAATATATGAGTGAATAAATAGGTCCATAGGCCTACAACAGCTTTCTAAATAAAACAAGATTTTTTTTAAACTCTGTTAACAGAAAAAATAAATAATTGAAAGTTGATTTGATGTTGAGTTTATCTTTTTTCTTACTGAGCTGATTTTTCTATTTAATTCTTAATTGGTTTTATTCTATTGTTAAGAAGGGTAGACTTTAGTGAAAGTTTTAATAAAAGTGTAACCACAAATGCTTTACTATAGACTGAAAAAGCATAACCGATTGGGATTCGAGACAAATTTTATTTTCAGTGATAAGCTAGACAAGTCGAGACTGACGCCTTTGTCCATTTTAATTCCGATTAGTGTATGAAAATACAAGCTTTTTAATAATCTAAAGTGTGTATAGCAAATAAATATCTAAAAATACATCTTAATTGACTAGTTAAGATCCATTGAGAGTTAAAAATAAGAAATATTAAGTGTATTTAGAGAAATAGACCAGAAAATAATAATCATTAAAAACAAACTATAGCTTTTATAAAATATTTCACTTATGCATCAAATTTGTTTGTAATTTCGATTAATTTGTGTTATTTTTTTAGGAAGTTTTGAATTCCTATTTTGAGTAAGTCTATAAGTCAAATAATAGTGTATTATTCTGTTTGGAAAGTACACGTGATTGAGGTTAATATTGTTTCCAGAATGTTAAAAACTGTTCCACTTTCACACCAACAGTTATGGACCCGATTTAATTTCCTACCATGTGTACTGGAATTAGCTTACAAAAGTGTGATTTCCCATGTTTTTTTTTCAAGAGGATAGTGCCAAATTTCATTTTAAATCACCCTCCTCACTATGTACCCATAAATTAGTGTAAGATGTAGATAGTCTGGAAAGGTGGTGTTACACTCTAAAAATTAATCTTTAAATTCCATTGATACAAATATTTTCAACCCTCTTCAGTGTTCTAATAGTCTAAGGAGTCAATCTCATTTTAGACTGGCCTAATGATGAATGGGAGATCGGGGATCCAGTCCCGGTTGGATTAAATTGATTAAGAGTGTTTTTTCCTAAATGGTTTTTTACTCTCCTCGTAGGTAAATGCGGGAATATTACCTCAAAAATGCTTACTTCCCTACCCCATTAGAGTAATTATTATATTTGCGCATAAATTTTAACAGGTAATAAGAAACAGTGAGGGAAAAAAACGTTAAATTATATTATAGATGAAAGCTTACATTATAAACAATGAACAAACATGTTTCTAATAAATACTAAATGAAAATGTTAAAGTTAAATTATATTAATAGAAAGTCCTAGTTTAATATCATAAATACAAATATTTGCTTTAGATAACACTTTAAATATCATAGATAAAACATTTTTAAGGTAATCCCATTGAATAAAAGGTTTGTCTTTGTGTTTCTTACTACTTGTTCGGACAGTTTATTTTAATTATCTTTGGCATGAATGTAAGTGATAAATACCACACATAAAAAGGTTCACGTTAAATACCGTAGATTAAAACAGTTCACGTTAACCACCCCAGATTTTAAGTGAGCGAGCATCGACCATTTTGGGTACTTACTACAGACACTACTCACTTGTTGGGATTGCCTGGAAATATCCTGGTCACATACGCACGATAAATGAGGTTTAGGGCTGCGTGTAGCGTCATTCGTAGCGAGATACACTTCACCATAATCAAGGGAGGAAAGTTCCCAGGGGGAAAATAGCCATTTACATCCTCTACGCTGATGATTTTAGAATACATTTTTGTCAGACTTAAAAAAAAAATTAAAGGCGAACTTCTATATGACATTTATATGAAATTAAAATAGATTCAAAGTCTATACACACTTATTTAACACTTGATTTTTTTAATTAGCACATTTTAAGACTATTTACGCCTAATCTAAAGATGATAAATCAGTTTCTATCAGAATTATAGAGTATAGGGATGGAAAAAACGCAGTAATAGTTCACATGGGGTAGACTACTCTTGGTGCATCCTGCTTATATTTTAATCTTTACCTTCTCGTACTCAACAATCTATTCAATAGCGAAGCTGACACCTTAAACCATGTGACCACTGACATGGTGATACGTTAATCACAAGCCATATTAACGTCTTAAACTAAAGAGTAACAAATAATAGAGAGATTCAGAGGAGGTACATAATTATTAGTGTGGAGAGAGGATGGGAAAAAATAATAAGTCACATTGGGGGGAAATATTACATATATATTATAGAAGCATTTCCCCAATGTGACTTATTATATATGACTATATATATATGATATTGTATTGAAAAATATATGTAAGGGAAGTTTTCATAGCTTTAAACATCAATTATATGCTACAAAATATTTTATTTCAATAATGTATTTTGACCTAATGTGTAGTAATTATCAAAACATGTAATTTAATTTCCTCGAGTTTCTGGCATTTGAACACTAATTAACAACATTAATATCAGCACAGAATGACAAAACTGGAACATACACGTGTATTTTAGCTGTTATTATTTTTATTGGTAGTTTCCGAATCCCAAATTTCTTTTTGAAAGCTTTGCACATCCAAAAATGAATATTTCACTCAAAGGGGGTATTAAATACTAATTATTATACTAATGAGAAACCTTAGTATAGCTGTCAGTATTTAATGCTGAACTTCTAGTAATAACCAATCGCATAGGCGTGCAATATTTATATTTAAATTAATATTAAATATTTGTTTATTAAAATATAACTCTGGCATGGTTGTGCATTTGGTTAATTTAAATAAAAACATAGTATGGTACGTGTTTATAAATTTTATACTTATAAATTTATTTTTATTTTTATATAAATGCTTCCTTTCACGAAATAATTTTTTTAAAGATCAAACCATAAGAAAGGAAATATTAATTTTTTATTTGATATTTACTTTCTAACGGTTTAAAATCTAAGTGATTTGAGCAACACAAACATTTAGAGCATAAAATAAAATAAAATCGAGAAGCTCGGATTATTTGCACTTTGTGAGTCACGAGTCCCAGTAGGATCGGACTAACAAACAAGTGGTGGCAAGTGAAGGGAAAGATGAGGTAGTGGGTGTCCTTACCCAATATACGAAAGCTCACCACTTTCCCCCGGTAACGTCGTCACTACTCAAAGGTTATTCATGTCAGGTCTCCACCGACCACTACAAGAGGACAAAGGTCACTCATCTCTCAAGTACCTTGACTGGGAGAACTTCATCTCGTTCTCTCAGGGAGGAACGTGTCCATCCAAACCCCTAGACTAAGAAAGGAAAAGGATGAGATTCTATACTTATTTCAAAATAATTGTTATTCAAAGGTCCCTGATATTGTATGCTCTAAATTATGACTGTATTGATAAATTTGAATCAATAGCTTCGTGTGTTTTTGCACCCATTTGGGTTCGAATTACAAGTAATAACTATACCAATGCGGTAGGGTTACGTAATATTAAATTAAGAAGAAGTAAACCCACATTTGCGTGAAGGGAGAGTGGAAAGCCATATAGGGAAAAAAATGCAGTACACCCAACAAGGACTCAAGACACTGATGTTCCTTTCATTGGCAGTCCAGTCTTTGGCTTGAGTGGTGCCTTACATTATTGTTTTTCAATTTGTGCTTCAGGACGTCTTAGGGCTCTGCCATAGTTATGTCGGGCTCCGTTAGGCTATTTTATAATATTCTTAATTTGCTTTTCACACTGAAACATAGCATCAGTAATTAAGATTACCGATTTTTTTTTTGTAAACTCAGAAAAGAAAATTTGCCAAAGTTGCAGCCAGAACATTTGAAGTTTTCCGTTTGTTTTACTTGTACTTTATTTTATAAGAGCCCCAGTATGTTTGTTTTTCAGGCACATTGACTCTTTGGGTCTTAAGCCATTCAATGACCGAAGATGGTATTTTAGTTGCCTATTAAAGTTATAAAAAGCTATGTTTAACGTGTACTTCTGAAACAAATGATTAAATTGAAGTTACAGATCTTAAAAATGTCAATATAATCAGGGTGTGCTTAAAATGTTTGTTAAATTGGTAAAATAAACATTCTGTCTTAAAGAGGGTCAAATATTATATATTTATATATATTATATATATATATTATATGAATAGCCCGATAGATTCCGCAAAGTTGAATTATAAATTTTGTACTTATATCAACGTAAATTATTGTAATTTTTTCACACGCTCTAATAGTATTACGTGTTAGTAATTTTTAGATATCTAAACTTTTTGGATATACACATATTATAATTTCTAGTGTACCACAGCATTGGGCACGTGGGCACGCATCGGTCTCAACCCGTCATGTTTTCCGATGACGTGATGGTTGAAGTTTGAAACCCCACTCGGACGGGTTTTTTTTCTAAATGTTTTTTCAACTATCCTTAAACTAAATTCTACCTTGCTTATCCTTAACCTAAAGGTGTAACGATATGTATAGCTCGGAAGACGCGGTGGACAAAAGTATAATTTTTATTTAAACAAAAGGAAACCAAATTTCTAAATAAAACTGGAAATTATGATTATATATTTTGCGGCACTATGCATAAGACAAATGAACTGAATTTAAAATATTTAAAAATTCCGACTCTTCTAAGCCTCAATACTACGAAGAAGAGAACAGAATAATAATAAAGTTTTCTTTTCCAAGTTAAAACAATGCGCTTTTCACAGTCAAACTATGTAAATTCTAAAAAATAATAAACTTTACAGTTAAAGTGGAAATGGAGCGAATCCCCTCAATCAAATTTAGTCTAATGCCGTGTTGGTGAAAGCGTTAAAAATACAGAGCCGACGCCCGGCATCGAGACGCTGTTTGAATGACGTCATTTTCCAGTCTCTCTCTGCTACCAAACGAACACATAAGCAAGGAGCGGAGTAGGAGACCATGTATCACCAAGAGGTCAGAAAACTGTGAGCTCACGTTCCTTTATTAGATCTTTCTTCATAGAGTAGGGAGAGTAGGATGTTTCGTTTCCAATTCCTTTTACAGTTCGATTTTCAGAGTAAGAGACTTTTG
Source organism: Timema bartmani (assembly GCA_902151455.1). Classification (NCBI taxonomy): domain Eukaryota; kingdom Metazoa; phylum Arthropoda; class Insecta; order Phasmatodea; family Timematidae; genus Timema; species Timema bartmani. The sequence continues at coordinate 313,708 of CABFWB010000125.1, read as the reverse complement.
TAAAGTATAAACAAAGCTTATGTGATTAATAACTATCCAATTCTACTACAGTATTCATATTATTTTATAAATATTGGTTATTTATATCAAAGCTGACCTCAGCAGATTACATGGCTTGACGTATGGATACGTGAGAGTAGATCTATTAGCTTTTCTGTCAGATAAATTTCTTCCTATGTAAATTATACAGCATAAATAATTAGATTTCTACATACAATTATTGTTATCTTGAGTTGGAAAAGATACTCGCTAGATTTTCATGTTTTTGTACTCCAACAATGTGGCTTTGGATAGGCATGATCAATTTCCAGAGCCATATCCAAAATGTTGTTTATTGAATATCTTGAAAATTACAGCTACGTACTACATAGGCCTATAGAGCGTGTGAAAAAAAGAATAATAATTTAGGTTGATATAAGTAAAAAATTTAAAATTTGGTTTGGTGGACTCTAACTAGCTATCATTAATATTAGGTTTGAAGAAGATAAATCTTTGAAAAGTTTTATTCACATTTGTGAGGAGTGGAAAATTATTTATGAAATACATCTTTAGACTCTAGTTTGAATTATAACCCCACCCTCCTTGTGACCTTAAGACTAAACCATATGAGACTAACGCCTTAATCCACATGCACATTAGTGTAGGTTTTAAAATTGTCTAAAAATGTAAGATAAAGTTTTATTTCTTGCTATGAATTTTTATATTTTTTGCTATTGAGTCTGAACATATAGCATGTTTACTTTTTTGGGAGATTTATATCTTTTTTTTACCACACGTGTTATCTGCTTACACACACCATTTCATGTTTACTCTGAAGGAAGCGAATTGAATATAAAAAAAAAGGAATCTTGGTGAGAAAATGTGGTGACCGAGGAGATGGAGCGAAAACTATTTTTCATACAGCCCATTCCAAATGTCACTTTCAGTTCTTTCGAAAAGTTTGCTTGAAAAAATATTCCAGTTTCAATGATTTTAAGATGATCTCTCCACATGTCATGGAAAAAATAATCCAAAAAATATCTAAATAAAACATTATTACCAAAATATATGCTTATATTTACAGTTTAAATAGTATACATTGAATACATATGTATACAATTTATATATACATACAAAATTTGGGCAATAATTTACACCGAGTGTATCTACTTATGAGCTAAGTGTGCCGGGTTCGGAGCTATAATATATCAATCTTATGTAAATGTCATACTTTTAATGAGATGTAAACGCATGTAATTACATATGTAATTACTTACTTTTATATACTTATCAAATTTGGAGCTATTAGCTGCTGGGATTTTATACCTAACCATTTACTAGTGGGATGTTAAACACAAATGGGGCTATAAGAGATTTTGAATACATTTATCGAGAACGTGTAATCATTTTACTCGTATATTTTATTTGCCTTTGCTCCGGTCAAAGAGTAGAATATTATGACAAAACAAGGACTCAAATTGAAATATCCAAGAGGATTTAAGAATAATGTTTCAACGTTCACATCTACGGACGAACTTCATATATCCCTTAATATTTGAACAAGGGTAGTGAAAAACGTGACAAATTCGTGTTTGAGGATAATATATCAAAGGAGTTGAATGGCCTAAGGTATTCAAATTTGGCTATTCGAAGACATCTTAGGGGTACGTAAAATTTAAATATATAGACATACATATACGGGGTAGGCAACAAACTCTATATATAGCTAAAAAAAACAACTCCGTACTTGTATATTCTCACTAACTTTCTACACACTTCCCTATCCTTGCATACTGCCTTCGCTTCAACAACATCCATACACCGAGTCTTACATGCTCATTGATTATTAAAACTCTCTATCTTTCTCTTTTACACACATTCATCTACAACATTTAGCCACGTATATATAGCCTACTCTTTCCTTTTGATCCACATACTCTACCTTCATATATTTGCTTCTTCAATCGATCCACTCACATCTTCTCAACATGCCCAAACCAACGTGAGATGTTTCTTTCAAAGTTATCTATTGGATTCCCTTTTAAAAATAACCACATGTATTTAAATGTTATGTTATATATATAATATATATATATATACATAAACATATACACTATTTCATGATAAATACTCAACAACCAGGGTCACATATAATGTTAGCCACCTCTGACCCGAATGTAAAGACATGCAATCCTGAAGTGTTATTTTTTCAGTATCTCCCTGTATTTTCTAGATTTAAATTATAAAAAATATATAATTTGCATTATGCACCAAAAAACATTTGGGGTACAAAGTTGAAGAAAATTTATATCTGGGGGTACGAGAATAAATGTTGAATATAATTTGTCTAGAGCGTCAATTTTTAAATATACTGTACTGATGTTGATTATGATGATGATTATGGCAATGTTAAAATCAATTATTGAGTGATGGAATTGAATTTGCAATTTCTGATTTCTGTGAGTTTTTGAAATTTTGTCGAATTAAAAGTTAAGTAAAAAGAGCTTATATGTGTTATGATATTAGCAAGAGAATATGTAGTAAATAAAAAATACTTTCAGAGTTAAACTATATGCCAGTGTTATTAATTAATGAGGGAAACTGAGACATATATCGCCATAGAAAGGAGATCACCCCCTACCCTCTACCCCCATATTATTACCCCCTACTTCCACAAACCAAATTCATTTGATTTTCATAATGTCTTATTTGCCGTTGGGGTTTTAAACATAAGTATTAATTACACTGTTTAGGTTTGGTGGAGAAAGATAGTTTGTAGAAAAATGTAACAATCCTTATATGAAGACAGAGTGGAAAGTCATATATTAAAAACCACATTCAGTACAACTAGCAGGGATAAGAACAGAGACCTACATGCTACCTAAAATTGATACTAAATTAGACTGACACTTAGATCACGTGCTTAGCGGGGAAAATCGCAATCCTCATCCTAGCTAATAGTAAGAAAAAAAATTCCCGTCTCTTTTCCTTGATTTGGCTTGAATAATCAACCCCCACTATGTCGGAATTTAAGCGTACTGGTAAAGACAAATAAATTATTAAAAAATGTTGTTTAAGCATATCAAATGAACGTGTATTTCTATCGTTTAATCTAAAGTTATATGATAATTTCGCCGTAAAATAAACTCACTCGGCAATATCTCCATCTCACTCGTAAAGCGGGTAGCATAGCCACAAAGTAATTCAGGGGTTTCTGAACTAATCGACAAATCTAGTATTCCTTGAAGCATAAGCCGGTTAGGAGCCACTTTGGAAACAGTGTTGTTGGATGGGAAGAAACGAATTTAAATGTAAATAAACATTAAAAGATTAAAGGGTGTTATTTGTATTTAATAAATATGTTGTGAATTTTTCTATGAAATATATTTAGTCAAAATGTTTTAAGTGCGAGTTTTAATAATTTCCTATATAGAGGGCAGTATAATTTAAATTTTAATTTCAGCCATATTTTCCATTTAAAGATATTATAGTATTCCTAGACGTTATATTAATTTTTATTGTTATAACTTTATTATAACCTTGTATTTTTCTGATAATTTTATCATTTTACCACTGAAACTCATTTAGTAGCCCCTATTCACATTGTCTGAATCATATCTCCTATACATACGCTTTATTACTATCCATACCTAATAAATTAAAGTGAGTGACACCATTAGTAATATAAATCTCTATTTTATTTATTTTTAAATATATTTTTAAAATAAATAGCCATTTAAAAATAGAACACACATTATTTTAATAATGCATATATATACAGAAAGCGAGAGAGTTAATAAGTTGTGACATGAAAAACAAGGACCTCATTTCCAAGTGCACAACTGGATGACTTGCGTGCCATGTAGCTTTATATTAAAATATGACAAACACAATATACATTTTAACGCTCCCTTACGCCCTTCCCTGGATTCCGTGACCCTCCCTCTCTCTCCAACCACCTACCATGGCTCCTACCCTTACAATTCCTAAGCCATAAAAAAATATGGAGCACCTCGACGCTATAAATCCATCAGGGTGAAGATTAAATTTTTATTTGGCGTCATTATAGGCCCCACGTCAGAAGTTTGGAGGGTTGAGGGGGAGTACAGGCGTTGAAAGCCAGTTGATGCGATGATATTAGCTCCTAAGAGGAATGTGCCACCATAGTATGACGTCACGATAGTATGATGATGACGGTGGTAGGGGTGATAAACTCATAAGAAGACTCCGTGGGATTGGTCCGTTTAAGGAGGTGGAGTAAGAGAACATTTCTTTTTGTGTGCAACGGACGTTTTGAGCTTATGTTGTACGTGCAGTAAGTTTTATGGCTGCCACAATATAGACTAGGGACTTTTCTTGTCACTTCATATAAACTGTTGAGATTTTTTGTTTTGTTTCTCTTTTCTGTATCCTCTTTCGCCCTTTAACATTTTTTTCGCCTTCACTATTATTAATCCAATTTGGTTTGGTTTCTTTCACAGTTACCTTCTGGTTTACTCTTACCTTTTAATTAGCTTTATTTATTTATTTTTTATTCTTTGGCAATCAATATTTCTTAGGACAAGGTTACTTTAATATAGGTGTTATAATTATTGAGTTTAATTTTAAACCGATGGTTCGTTTCGTAACATTTTGAACTAGTTCTCATTTGTTTCCTTATTAGTACCATAGTACATTGAGTTTTTTTCATTGAATAGAGTTACATAATTTTAGGGAACTAGACGATTAGGATCAATTTAAATACACTAATCGGAAATTAAAATAGCTAAGCGAACCGCAACACCGATTGTTGAGAATGAATTCACACTACAATTGACTGGAATCAAACCAGGAACCTTAGAGTTATTCAGGAACCAGCTTCAGTGGCCGAACGTTCTTAGATGTCCCTCTCGTGCTAGGCTGGACTGCTGATAATAGGGATATAGGAACTCAAAACCTATACGTGTCTACTGAAGGTGATATTTTTTTCTAAATGGTTTCCCACTATCCTTCTACGCAAATACGGTCAGATAATCTGTAAATTACCTCCTCCCTTATACCTACCCTATTAGAGTAATTATCATCTTATATGCATATAGCTTGAATAGACAAGACACAGTAATAAAAAATAAAGTTATTTAAGATAACTGGCAATTAACTTATCTAGTTATCTCTCTCAATGTACAGCTAGTAGAAAGCTTATTTTTAGTCTATATATGGTAAACTTAAATTCTCTGAACCAAATTTCACTACCTGTCGGGGCTATCCACATATTTACACTAAAGGGATATTCAGCTCATTAGTCCAGGGCTAGAACCCCGACCTTCACATTACATAAAAACCAGACTGGACGAAATTGACGCTCGAGCTCATAGTTATTCTAAACGATACGATACAATGAAAAATATAAGAGATATTTGGAAGAAAATTATAATTCATATATTCCACGATCAACAAATTTATCATTAGTGAATGTGGGTTTCCCCTTTCACAGCGATGAATTAACAAATGGGTGCTGTGTGTGTTCTAGAATCAAGTAAGACTAATTAGCTCATATGTGTCCAACCCAAACAGGTGGTAAGATTCGGAGCCAACAAAAAAAATACAAAAATGGCAAAATTTGATGACATTTACTATGTCCTTAATTTTCCGTTTACTCTTGGTACCTATTAGTAATCCTCAAATAAACTATTAATAGATTATTAGAAATAATTATTTGGGGAGCTTTTAACAAATTTCAATAGATTTTATGAATACCAATTTAAATTAATAGTAAAATTTAAAAACTATTTGACAAATGACAATCACAGTAGGGACCTAGTTCTTAATTTTACAATTAGTAATTAATTGCAAGAAACAAAAAAAACTGCTAATATCTGTAGTAAACTATTAAAAATATTGATTTACTAATGAACATATAAGTAGTTTTCTTGTCACTACAGACAATTCAATAATATTTCTAAAATATTATTGAAATTCAATAGTGAATCTAAAATACTATTAAAACTCAATAGTAATTGTAAAATACAACTAAAAATCAATAATTATTAAAATACTAGTAGAATTCAATAGTATTCCTTAAATACTATTAAAACTCAATAATAATTTCAAAGAAACTATCAAAATTCAATATCAATTCTAAAACACTATAAAAATTCAATAGTAATCCAAAAATACTATTGGTTTACTATAGTTCATTTTAATAAGGGTCTGGTCTGTGTGCTTACGAGTGCAAATTTATACGCGTATCGATATCCTAATATATAATAAAACCAAACGTAGAATATTTATAAATGACAGATTGAATTATTTTTAACAATCATAGGTGCTTTTGTTTGACTGGTTTGTGAGTGATAGGTATAATCCGTGTTATAATCTTGATTGGGTGTTATGAGGGTGGTTTTTAATAAATGTATTTCCACTCATTCTCTCTCTAGGCAAATTTGGGAACATTTTCTCTAAAATTATAACTCCATAATTCCTATTACATAAGAGTAATTAATGTATTTTAAAATGTGGTGATACAAATATTTCTAAAAACACATTTCATAGTAGCCCTATTTTTTATGAAATAAACTAAGGTATGAGTGGTCATTTTTAACAGATAAACCAAAAAATATACAATGGCAAATATATTAAAAAATAATTTAAGGGTTCTATAAAATATAAACTCTAATCGGTATGAGTATGAAGTAAGTTAGGACATATAAACCAAAATGAGTAGTTGTTATATTTAAGAGGGATTGAAAGGGAAAGCAATTTATAATTTTTACGACTTTTTAAACAAATAATGCTTTGGGAAATTAAATAAAATATCACTTCAGTAAATACGTTTATAGTAATTTTCTGCACATAGTAATATAAATTGTTCTCGAATATTTGTCATGATGATTGTCATATTTGTACAGGTCATTTTTTTTTTGTACATTTAAAAAGTTTCAGTTCATATGTCATAATGCTCATTAAATTATTTAAAAATTGTTTAGATTACTGTTCATATAAAATTAAACTAAACATATGCAGTGAAGCAATATTTTAGTCTGGCCAAAAAGTGTTTTGTTTTAAAAACTCTAAAAACATTAGCTTGAACTTAAGTTCCATTCCATTCCACAATAACCATGTTAAACATGAATTTATGGAGGCAGAAAGAAGGTAATATTTTAATCCTCTACTGTATTCTAACTAAACAGATTATATTCTTTTACGTTTGGTATAAAAGATATGAAACGTCCACAGATCTTTTTTAGGGTCGAAAAATGGGTTGAAGAAAGGGGGTGTGGTCGGCTAAGAAGAGCCACTCTTTCTAACTGCACGAAATCAGATTATAAACCGTGTGTCCTAAAGGATAAACTGTACAAAAAGAGAGAGAGAGAGAGATCACGTGATAAATAGGAGAGAAATAAAGATAGAAAACTTAAAAAAAAACTGAGACACAGGGAATAAAAAATAATAGTAAGTGAAAAAGAACCATGAAAATAATAAAGTAGATGAATTGGAGGGTAGAAAAAAATAAGTGGGAAGAATGAGTTTTAGAACAAAGGAATAAATGGAAATAGTCAAAACAAAAGAGAAGAGTATTTTGAAAAAGAAATGAAAGTAACAGAATGATTAGGTAGCAGCGGAAGAGCTAAAATCCAAGATATTTTCCCGCCTCCTACTATCCATTGGGGCTATACATATACAAATATTAGTCTCAATAGTGTAATAGAAGTAAGAAATGTAACCTTTAGTGATGGGCAAAGTGCGGCCCGTGGACAGGTTCAATGAGACCCGCAAAATAATTACAAATTCCAATTAAAAAAGGTGTTAAAAATGAGGATAAACAAGAAAAAAATTCATTTCGCACTCGTTTGTTTTTCTTTATATTTTATAGCCTAGTGACCAGTGTCCGGATATTAAATAATACGCAAACCATCCATGAAATTGAAATGTTAACCTTTGTTTGAGAGTAGTTTAAGTAGTGTTACGTATCTGTTTTACTAAAGTATTTGTTAAATAATGTAGACAGCTCATATTGTATTAGAACTACATACAATTATAATACAAATCCATTCAGTAATTAATAGAACTTAATTGTACAATAGTTTCGTAAACTGTACCATTGTAACTTTTTAATAAACTTTGTTGGCCCAACTGAAGTTTTTCTTTTTTCTTTTGGCCCACTCAACGAAACGTTTTCTCCTCACTGATTTAGAGGAAATGTAGAGGCATTCAAGTGGAAGGAGCGTGGGAACCGGATAAGATTCAAACCTAGCCTACCAGTAATTGGTAGACTAATCCATACGAATCTTATATTTAGACTGCTTGCCCCCAAGCGTAGGTAAAATCCAAAATAAGTATTTTCTGAATCATTGTATTCCTTTGAATGGTTTCACAATATTTTTATGAACAAGTTCTGATTAATTACGTTACCTACTTGGAGATTTTGAAGCTATTTTGCAAAGCAGTTTGCATCTTAACTTTACCAATCTAATAATTCTATGCACTAACACATTTAGACATCAAAGTAATAAATAGAATGAGAGCTAATAAAATGAACAGTTCACTCTATAAGGCCTCCAATTTACTTGCTGATAGCACTTCCTCTCTTCCACTGACGAGTATAAACACCCACACTACTATTTGCTCCTTGACAACATGGACAAGCATTACAAGGTTAGCTTTTTTTCTTATTTTAAACTACATCCTGACAAGAAGATACCAAATGTCCATTTTCGTGAATAGATCAAATAGGTGTGAGCGATTTAAAAAAAAATTCTATTACAAAAAAACTACTTTAATATATAAAAAATAATTAATTGACGATGGAAGACTATTTTAGAATTATTTAAATATTTGTGTATTTTGTTTCATTGTTAAATATTTAAAGCTCACCGAAAAGAACATAGATACTTTAATATGGGAAATCCTATCTATAGCTACCGTGACATCACAGGTAGGCAATGTCCTTAATTTCCTGATGGTGTGATCTAAGGTAACGTGAGAGAAGGTAAATGTCTTTGCAGTTTTCTTATCAAGCAATATTTAAGCTAAATTCAAATAAAATCCGATCCAATAGTAACATATAGGCTAGTTGAAATTTCTTCACATAGAAAACTAAAAAATTATTGATTATTTGTTATGAACATATTCCCCAATTAATGAGAAATTTATATTAAGAGAAAAAGATATCAAATTTTAGGACACCCTTGACAGATATTCAAAAACTGTTGAGCTTACTGTAAAGAAAACTAGACTCTATATTTATACAGGAGAAAAATTAGATTTATTTTACCGAAACATTTTTTTTATTATAAAAACTGTAAAAACACGACCCTTATCTCACAATCCTTATCATTCAACATTCTAATTTATCCTTTGTATCACGAATCCTTGAGCTAACGTGTGTAAAATGGGGCCACCTCAATTGGGCAGTGAGACGCGTTGCACGGATAAAAATAAAAAGGGGGGAGGGTGATGGTAAGTAACCACAATTTTTCTTCAGTCATGGACCTCAGATTGCTGGTCTAACTTCCCCTCGAGCTATTTATCCTTGAATGGTCCTCTCTAGTCGTCAAAGGTCGACATAAGCCCTTCAAGTAAGGATCAATATGTCCCAGCACTCCCCCGTATCCTTTTCATAGAAACAGGATTACTCTTTAACGTCAAATTCCCAGAGTGTGTGTGTGTGTGTGTGTGTGTGTGTTCCCACAAAATAATTAGAGCTTTGTTGGCCACTTACCATTGTTGAGTCTCATAAACTTCTCAACTACAGCAGTGGACTAGGGGGTTTGTACGCCAGACTCTTATTTCACTTAGTCAACGCTGACAGAATAATTGGGGCTCAAATTTATGTTGGCTGCGTTCAGAATGGTATTTTATTCCTTTGTTTATAACCATTAACTTTCCAGGAGAATGCATGTGCATTTTCGTTTTAATTCTATTTTAATTCCAACATAGTGATATAAAATCATAAATAATCCTAGTTTTATTAGTCCATACATTTTAATTCAAGATCTAAGTAGTAGAAATTGTGATGGTAAATTGGATAGAATTCACCCACATTTGAGTGGAGAGAAGATGGTAAAATCACATTTTAAAAACCAAATCTCACCAGTGCATCCGGCCTGAATTCAAAACTTAAAATTACCGTTACAAGCAGTTTAGTGTGTTGTGACCGTGATGCCTTATACTACGTGACTGTCAGTTTATATATATATATATATATATTGACAAGTTGAAAGATAGGCCTACTAGAAACAAACTCTCACCATAAATAAGTAATTATGGGTTCCAAGTACATGCTTTACCCGAAATACTTCCAAATATGGTAGCGACTCAATAAACATTAGTTTTTTTATCCACCTCATTTACTAATCGTTAATATTTTGGGATACCTCTATATCTTCTCTATAGGGATATGGATGAATATGGCAGAATTGTAGAGGAAATGTACCAACTTTCTAAACGAGAGAGAGAGAGAGAGAGAGTGGGAGACCACCCTTCCGGATAGGATACCGACTCTAATCTCATCGCCCTCAGTCCAGTCTAACAGCAGAGAAACGTTTTAGATCATGCGACCACCGATTTAGACCACTTTTTACTTGAATAGCTATTAATATTATATAATTTCAATTGAAATTTGATACCTGGAAAGGGTAATCAAACCCAGGACCATTCCCTTTGATTAATACAATGGAGAATATTAACTTAATTTAAGGGCTAGAGATAATTAAGGTTGCTTAGAGGAAGTGAACCCCCATTAGTGTGAGAGGTGGGCGGTAAACCATTACAATAAATCACATGAAGAAAACCCACTCCAGAGCATCCAGACGAGATATGATCCTAAACATCCCGTCACTAACAGTCCAGCAATTGGTGAGACTGACGTCTTATTATATTATTGGAGTACATACACAAATCAAACAACTCAAATCAAAGATAAACGGATTAATTAAGACCTATGTTCGACATTAATATCCAACCAAACACGGGGATAATAGAGGCTCTCGGGAATAATATAATGTGTTCTATATTTTTTGCACCTAACCTAACCTCACCTCCTACTATTCACCATACTTACCGTTGAGTATAGAAAAGGAAGATATAATTTAATGGAATGGCATTCTCATTTGTGTGAAGGAAGAGTTGGTATTTATTTATTAAATAAACACTTTCAGTACACCCAAACGGGGCTCGAACCCCGATCCTTACTTTCCCCAGCAAACCAGATTGGTGCTTATATATGGCATGCTCACTGAATTAAATTTATATTAATATGAATTCACGAATAAATGTTTAATTTAAAAAAATCATTCAACAAATTAAATAAGAGTTTTAAAACTCCACTATGCACTTTAAATACGGGTTTCACATATTTATTAAAGCAGTTCTTTTTATAACTATTTCGTAGATTATAATAAATGTATGATAAAAATATAAGTACAGCTCATTAAGTAGGCTAAATGTATAAGACATATAAACATTTTAATTAATATGATCGATGATTTAGTATCAGTTAGGCTATATTACAGCTGGGATTTAGAAATAGATATAAAGAAAATTGTTCATACTATCGCGTGGAGATACTTAGAAACAAGATTCCATTTTAATTCCTCTAATAGGTTACATATTTTTCTCTAGACTGTTTTTTTTTAATATCAAAGAAAAGCTCAACGCAGGAAGATCCGTTCTTTGCTTAGTCCAAAGAGAAACTGGCTTGGTACTTAATTGATTAATCTCAAGAGATTCACCTTTTCTGCCCCGCTGGTGCTCCCCCCTCTAACCCCTACGGTTCTATGAACACAGGCCCACCCTACTATTACCAATCGTTTTTCATCCTCAACATAATTTTCTTTCTCCTTCGTTTTTATCATCTCAAAAAAAAAATCTTCTATCCAAGATTCTTAGTAGAAGAGAGATACATAGAGAAAGTCAGAGAAATGGAAATAAGGGAACATCTTTTTACCCATTTCTATCACGTCACATTCGTTTCGTTCCAGTTTTATGGATTTGATAGTTCGTGTGAAATATGACGACCCAGGGAAGATGTACCACCACCCAGCTCTCATTCGCCTCGGGAAGGCCGTGCACAGATTTATTCAAGGTCAACATAAAAACGGCAAAAGTCACTTCGGAGCTCCTCGTTTGGATTTCATATCCCTTACCCCTTCTCAAGCCTGTACCCATAAACAAGGGATCAAAGAAATCGATTTTACTGGTTTCGAGAATCTTAGTTAGATCACGGAATATTTCATTTTAAACTTAGTTGAATTATTTGAGTAGTAGGCCTATAGGTTATTATAATACTTTTCCCATCCTATAGTTAGGCTGTACAAGTGGGAAGAAATGTAGCCTAAGTTAAGACCAGTATTTTTGAAGATTTTTACAAAGAAAATGTGGTTTTGACACAATAAATAAAATATTGGTTCCGTATATGTATTTTGGTTATTTTTAAGTATTTGTCAAGGCTGTCCTTGAATTTGGTGGTAGATTTTTCTATTCATTTTAAATGTTTATGTTCAAATGCAAATATACTCATGACCAATATTAAAAAACTAGGTATATTATAACTATATGTAAATAATTAAAATGGACGCATCTACTAAATAATTTTTTGTCAAAAATAATTATGTTATAAAACTGCAAAAATTAATTACTTTAGCTAACGTTACCTTTCATCCTGGGCACCGTATACTTGAAGGAAAGTAATTACTAGACTCACAATGTGGTAGTTTCTATGGGAATGGCAGTTATAAAGCTTAAAAACAGAAGAATAATACTTAATAATATTTCAATTTTGTCTTGAGACTCTTAACATTATCTCACTTTATTTGTTTAGGAAAAGTTAAATCTATTCTTCTTACCATTTACTTTAAACTTTCAAGTACAATATTCAGTATTGAATGTCGTTAAAAATAATCTTATCCTACTCTTTCGTAAATAAATAGAACATTAAATATAAGTTGTTATTTAAATCGAAAAATGATGCTAGGACAGGAGAATCGAACCCGGGACTTTAGGGTTTATATGTCAATGTTCTAACCACTGAGCTATCCAGTAGTCGTTCGATGTCCGAGGTCATTCTTCACTTATATTTTAAGGCATAATTTGTTGTGTATATAGCTCAGTGGAGGAGCATTGGCTTTCTAAGCCAAAGAAAGGTTCCAGGCTCGATTCCCTTGTCCAAGTGTAATTTTTTTTAGCATCTTGTCTAACTATGTCTATTTTCCAATTTAAATTATAGGATATTTAGACGCGGCTATAAGCGTACTTAACAACTTTAATAGATTGGCTTATTTAATCCATCATATATATTATTTCGGTTGTCAACATCCCTTTTTCTCAACTAATACCTTATTCATCACTGTACTATTTGTATCAGTGGATAAGACATAGCATACTCAGCTTACGTTAAAACACATTGTTTGTTTAAAATTTAAGTTAGAACAAAAATCTAACAATATTTTTGTATCAATTACCGTAAATAAATTCTCTTTGCTATTTTGTGTATACACTTCACTAAGTATTTAATTTCAACGAACCAACAAAAGACAAAATAAATAATTATTTTGGGGGGAGGGGGGAGGGGAAGGTTATTCAACCTTCCCCTCCCCAGTAAACCAGTAAACCCTTGCGAAAGTCTCGCAAGGGTTTACTGGTCTTTAAATATAAGGTTTTCAATTCCACAGGGACAAGCTATAAACTTTCCCCTTCATTTTGTCATGAACCATATTTTTAGATTAGCATGAAGTGCACGGCTTTGCTGAGGAGAATTACTTTTGGGTAAAAATAGTGAAAAGGGTAAAAATTAAATCCAATAATTTTTAATAAAAAGAGTAAGTAAAAGAGTAAAAGGTGTAAAAAGAACTAAAAGGCCAAAATTGGTTGGACAGAATAGTAAGGGGGAAAAAAGTTTATCATTTTTGGCTAAAAAGGGTAAAAAGTGTAAGAGGAACAAAAAAGTGTAAAAAGTAAATATTATATATTTTTTAAATTTTCCAACCACTTTTAAGTAACCCCTTTTACCTTGTTTACGATTTTTAACCTTTTAATCCTTTATTTACATAGTTCTCTTTTCATCATTAAAAAAATTGTTTGGGATTACTTTTAACTTTATTTCCGTTTTCACACCTTTTTACATGAAGTTCCCTGCTATGCCCAGGATATTTTTTTAGTACTACGTCCTACTACTCGTTCAAGCTAAACGAGCTGGCAAAATTAATGGTTTAAACAATTATTGATTTTGAACAAGTGTAGTGTGTAGTGTGATATTATCTCCATTTTTAGCATTTTGAATTATTTTTATAAAATTTGTGATAACAGCTATGAGTATAGATACAATAAAGTTAGCTAATTAGTTGAAATATTTACCTTAGAGATAAAATATGAATGAGAATATTGGAAATATTGTGACTTGTAAATTCCAAGTTATTTTTAAGTAAACGGAGATGAATATAGTACAAAATTAGTTCAAACAATTTTTTTAAATATTTTTTAGCATTAAATATCATATTTATTTCTATTTTAGCGTAAATTTAAATACTAGAATCTATCTTCTAGTGGTATAACGTACGTACATACAGAGTTTTATCTCACTTTAAAAATATTTCCTTCCATAATTACAGCCGATTGGACCCCTTGTGAAGAAGTTTTAAATCATTCACTTCTTTAGTTTGGAGGAAAAGCAAGTGGGTATAAAGGAATATATTAAAGTCTGAATGGAATACAACCCAAGGGGATTTTAAAATGACGTTATTGTCTTTCTAGAGATCAAAAGATTTCCCTTAAGAAGCATACCGGCCGCAAAGAGGTTTATGTCAGTGGTAGGGGAAAAGGGGGTTTCAAGTGAAAAAAAAAAAGTTTCTATCTCTTTTATCAGAAGCAATCAAGATCTTGGTGGACTAAGTTCGCTGACAAGGTAGAAGTTTATTTGAAGTGCTTTATTGTGGAATCTGATCTTGTTATGAAAATAATATTATTCCTAGGGGAAAATAAACTCATGCATAAATATTGGATTATTTTATCAATGGCCCCTGTTACCAAACTACTGTCCACCAGATACGTTAAAACCTTCATTACTAATTGATAGCGTTGGTTGAAATAAAAAAGAGTACAAATAAAAGTATAAAGGCTGGAGGTCCGGTTAAAATGAGGGGATTGAGCCCGTCGTGGTTGACTTCAGACCATCGTAGGTTAGGGGTCACTCTGACACTTTCAGGGCTACGCGGGCTAAGACACCGGTTCAATGGTACACGTCTCAGGGGCTGCCGCTCGAGCCCAGGGAACCCGGTTCAGTGACCGTGTAGGGACCACCTAGGAGTCAGACAAGCCATTGGGTAAACCTCATAACACCTCGTTTTGTCACACGCTTTCTAATATTCTTTAAGTTATTTTATTCTATATTCAATTCTAGCATAACATTTGTAACATATATATTAGTATTAATAAACCTCTTTAAAAATCAAGTCTAACGTCAGTCACGAACCCACACAAGTATTCAATATCACTTCCCCCTTAACCTCGGCCACATACATCCTGACAGATTATAGGCCAACACGTGAAAGATAAAGAAGGCGTGTTGACAGTACATTATTAAGGAATAATAATTACATTTAAATGTTCATAATTTAAAACAATAATTTTAAAAATGGTGTTCTATAAACATATGCTGTACAATAAAAAGAAAGCTGTATGGCGTGAGGCCGCTATACTGACCGTGCGGCCACCATCATTAGCGAAGATAGTGCCAACATTTGCTCATAGAGGGTGTCATGAGGTCAGCACAACAAGTCCTCCAGCCGTAAATATGACTTTAAATAATAAATACCCGTATGTATAGGATTTCAAACTAGATGTCAGAAGTCTCTAGTCTGGTTTTCCGATAACTGTGAGTTATGGTTTGAATTCAGACTGTGTTTACTGACTTTCAGCCATATTCCAGTACAGTTATTCTTAATTATATCTTATTTATAAATATCCCATTATTATATTTAAAAGAAGTATAGCATGGGTGGCTTGTAAGACGATGTGCGGAGAAAAAAATAATCTTTGTATACGCTCCTTAATTTTATCTTTGGAACTCTTTTATATTTATTGCAAATATTTTTGGCAATGATGGCGTGATAAGAATTTTTGATCAAGTAAATTATTAAATATAATTATTAAATTTGAGAAGTCATTCTAAATTGCCAATGTCTTGTTACTGAAGGATATAAAAAGAATTGATTTTTGAAGAACTAAACCAATAATTCTATTGGTAAAATGAAATGGTAAAGAGAAAGAGTTAAGATGGAAGGGAAAAAATGAGTATATGTTGATGAATGTTATTCACGATTCTAGAAGAAGCGTATAAATCAAGTTTTATTTTAAACTGTTCGTTCTTATAGGACAGCTTTCATTTTCTCTCTAGTCTTGTTCTCAGTTCTAAGACGTTCCCTTAACCCCTCCCAACCCTCTTGAACCCTTCCACCACCATCCCCCTGTCACCCACCCCGTGCCTGTATAAGACACGGGAAAGACTGTCTTCTAATAGAGGGGAGGGTGCGCGTTGGACTGCAATAAATTTGTCACCCTCGCGCATGTTTACGCATTATGTGTGTGAGTGAGAAATAGTGGAAAGAGATAGGCCACTGAAACGTCAAATTCAGCCCACACTTTTTTGTTGTCGTTGCTTGAAGACATTAAAAAAATATATACACTTTTTTAATTTTTTTCTATTCTTTATAAACTTCATCTTTGGCGATGCAATAAAAATAAAAATACCCACATTCATTATAATTTACTTATAGTTCCACACCAATTTCATGCATGCTTCAAAATATATTTTAGTTTAAAATTATAATATTATTGTGTGTGTTTCAGAAAGTAGTAATAATTTACTTATCTTGTTTTGTATGAATAATTTATGAAGAAATTATAACGCAAAATAGTTTAAGACTTTTTTATTGGTTTGGAATTAGATATTAGTATAAAGGTACGTACCTCCCACCAAATACTAATGCTTTAATTATAGCACAATTCTATTGTCTATTTATTTTTAGAGCGTAATATTAATTTTTTCCTTTTTAACACTTACGAAATACAGCCTATTAAATAAAATATTACTATTCAGCAGCTGTAAATTATATTTTGCGTTGCCCAGGTGAATTTGACCATTTATTTAAATCTCTCTTTTGATTTGAGGTTGATTTTATTATTGATAAAGTTAGGTAATATAAAAAAAATGCATATTAAAACTGCTACTACATTCTGATAACAAGTATTGGATAGCTTCTACTCAGCCCAAACAATTATTTATTTATTTATTTATTTATTTATTTAGCACTCCATTTTACTACCCGTTCAGATTATGCGCACATGTATTAATCTAGTGAATTAGGTATGAGAAAGGCTTAATTTAGAGGAAATGCACCTGCATTTGTGTGGAGTGTCATCGGCAGTCTGGTATAACACGAAAGGAATGCATTAGACCATGCGGCCATTGAAGCTGGTATAGGCCATTGTTTACTTGGCCTAAGATATCAGGCTCACAATAGATGTAATTATAAAAATAAACCTGCCTGAGGTGCATACCTCGGGCATCACTTTATTAG
This sequence comes from Timema bartmani, assembly GCA_902151455.1. Lineage (NCBI taxonomy): Eukaryota > Metazoa > Arthropoda > Insecta > Phasmatodea > Timematidae > Timema > Timema bartmani. The sequence continues at coordinate 296,177 of CABFWB010000125.1, read as the reverse complement.
GCATATGATGTCAAGTTTTAGCTTGATACATTTTTTGGTTTTGTGTTACATCGTTAACACCAACACACACACACACACAAAGTGATTTGATAAGGGCATGTAATTCGGTGTGACACGCAAATGTCAGTGAGAAGTCAAAGTCACCTAATAAATTACACTGGAGCTTCCATAAATTTTTGCAAATATTATCAAAGTACAAAGCACGGATGGTTATTAACAAGGGTTTAGTTAGTTAGCTACAGAATATTAATATAATATTCATAAATACTATTTTATCTGTTAGTGAAATGGGTTCTTGCTATGCTCAATGAAATATCGAACCCGTGATGGTTATTTTGGTCATGTTATTTCGGGGGTTTCGAAATTAGGACTGTAATTGAAATCCCCTAAAGGCTTGTATAAATATGTCTGTTTATGATGTTGATCCACCAAGTAGATTTAGATAAATTTAAAAGTTAGTTGACTACCAGACGTGTTGCTGGCACGGGGAAAATGTCTGGTTCTGTTACGATAGATCAGGGTTCAATACCGACAGTCTGCACTAATGGCGAACTTTGTTATGGTGTTTATTAAATTCTCCCTTCAAATAAGTGGTGATTGATTTCAGTTTCGCTTACCCTCCACCTCGTCCTATACCCTTGAATTAAATACTAAAAATATGATGATGGGAGATTCGATATTTAATTTTTAATACTTCAAATATTTATATGATCACACGATCTGACACCTTAGATCATTTGGTAGCGTGTCTGTCTACTGAGCTAAGGGCCCGGGTTCAATTCGCGGCACGGCTGAAAAATGTATAGTTGGTGAAATGTGGGTTTACCCTTTCTCAGTGATGAATTAACGGCCGGGGAATGGATGGTGCGCCTGTCTTAGTCTTAAGTTATATAATAAGGAATGTGAAGATACGACGAAGATACGACGTTGGGTGAAAATATACGGCTTTAATAAAAAAAAACTTACCCAGGCCACAGTTTGGAAAGAGTAATGGATGTAAAAATTTGGTCACAAGATATGTTACTTATAATATTTTGCTCAATTAATTGATAAATTCAACTAATACTAGGATTAGTAAGATGCGAGAAATATATCAAGTTTCAAGGCTATGAGAACGATTACAAACGAGAACAAAAATCCATGTTTCGATTGGAACCACCTGCATTAGATGCATATATTATTAAAAACTAAGTTTCTTTTTAATCTCTACAATTAAATTATGTTAAAGCGGATTAAAAGTGTAATTAGGTATTCTGTTTTATTTTTTAAAATCAGTTTTAATTCTTTGCTATGTGCTACCTCCACCTAAATATCCTTGATAAGTATGTGCTTGGAGACCAATAATATTGTTATTGCTAAACAAAGCTATACACCCTTTGAAATTTTATAATTTATATTTTGGTAATGTGTCATAGTGTGTGTGTATGTGTGGTTAACCATTGGTTTCACAGAAGTACAAGTTTATAATGCAACTTTATAGATATAATGAATTAGATCTAGATAAGAATTAATAATTAATTTTATAGCTATGTTATTTTAGAATGGTTATCAATACAATTGAATTAAGCTGTTACTTATCATGTTTAAAAGTATTCATATAGGTGAAATGCATAATTTCATGCATTTGAAAAAAAAAAAGAGGTTTAAAGTGAGGTAGAAGTGAAAGTGATTTAAAATCAGCATTTTTGGAACTTTCATACCAAAGAACATGTAATTGTCCAAAACATATCAAACATTGATTTAGTGGCTAGGTTTAGTTTAATTTTATACACACGGTAATCTAAAGAGATTTTAAATGCTTGTCCTGATTAATGAGCAAAACAGCAATTGAACAAAAACTTTTTAAAATAAGAACAAAAAATTGTAAAATTCTGTGATGCCTATGATGGCTATTCAAGAACTAATAATATTTGTAGAATATTAAACTAAACGGATTTACTAAAGCAATATTTGAATTGACAAAAAAATATGTTTTTTTTTATAAAAACAGTTAAAATATGAACTTTAACTCTTACTTTCTTCCATCTCGTCTTAATATTAATCAATCTAGCTAGTGGTAATATGAATATGTTGTTAGCGCTGTGTTAGAGATCCATTTAAAACCAAGATGAGCACGAGATGATATATATTTCATTCCTAAACTAAAACGAGATGATCATTTGGAGTGTTTCATAACTTCATACCTTTGCTTGTCTTTCGTCGTCTTTGACGCCGTGTTTTGTCGCTTGGAAGGGCTTGAACGGTAATGATGTGTTTCCCTATGACGTCATTTGTCAACGCTTTCCCTAAAGAAAGAGAGAAGAAACGTGTATCTCTGTCTCTTTTCCACATGTTACAATTTTTATTTGGTTTCTATTGATCCTAGGACGATTGATGAAGTGTCTCTTGTGGTTGGCATTTTTGTACACAGAAATATTGGTGTGGAGCCTACCATTTTTCAAATTGTGAATCAACATAGTGTACGTGGAAATATTTTAAATTGGGGGAAGTTCCTATTCACCTAGAAAATTATGAAATTTTGTGCGTGTACAATTTGAGTATTTATAATAAAATCCCAAAAAAAAAAACTTAAAATTGATAGCATCGTTGTTAAAAACATTCCCTTGGTTTTAACTTGGTTTTAATATTTTCAGGGAGATTGTTAGATAAAAATTGTGTGTATAATCTTAAATGATTAGTCTTAAGGAGACTACTTTTTTTTTATAAATAAAAGGCATCCTTTGCTAAATGGCTGTAAGAGAGGGTTTTTCTAATTTGAGATGCTCGGGTTTGTTTTTAGGTCATTTCGAATTTGTACTTAGATCCATCCTGGTATGCGAATACGCAAAAATGTTGGCATAGGTTTTATTAGTTTAGTGAGAGAGTTGTTTAGGTTAAGTTATAGTGTGTAATTTTGTGTGTTCTGAAAGTGCACTAATAAAATCTCAAACTAAAAAAAAAGGCCTAATAATGAGGAAATAATGTGTCCAGGGAATGATAATTTTCAGCAATGTATTTTGGATTCCAATGTGGGCTTTAAACGAAAAGCAAAGAACATACATACTATTACAAAAAATCAAGTCCCTTGAAAGAAAAATAAATTAAAAACATAGGATGGAATAATTAGACTCGGATACCAACCAATGCAATTAAAAAAAGAGGCTGGGTTGAACCAAAAAACCCAACTATTCTTTTATAAAATGTAAATTGCGTTCATAAACACAGTAAAGACTAAGTAGTTATTTATCTAGTGTAATTGATTAAAAAACAAACAAGAAATATATGGGAATTACTTAATGCCAGTAAATTATTCCAAAGTTTCACAAATACATATTATTGCGCGTAAATAAAGGTACTAAAAATGAATAGAATTCATTTAAATTAAATTAACAAATCTTAGATGGAATGCATATTTTATTTTATAAGTTGTATATAATGTTATTTAACCCACACAGGTGGGCATAAAGATTGGATACCAATCTCATATAGTTTGGTATTTTGGTTACAGGGAGATCGGGAATCTAATATCGGTAGCAGAAAGGAGGCTGTTATTTATAAATGGTTTATACTCTCCCTACATGCACATGCGGATACATTTCAACTTCATTTTTGACTTGCTCATTCGTCATTTCTATCTTATTACCGTAAGTGATTCTTTTTATTAACGGGCTACTTGTTTATTATCTTCATGGATTGATGTGCTTAAATGTAATTTACCTCATTACACCAACAAAATATACCAGTTGAGATAAAATACAAATATTTGTTATGTTTTAATTCGGATTAACATTAAGGGTTATGACTTTATTTTTAAGGAAAAGGTTGCTTGAATAAAATATAGTCCACACTAATGTGGAAAAGCAGTACATCTGGTTAGGATTGAATAATGACTTCTCCACCAGTGGCTACTAAACTTAGAGCGTCTTAAACTTCTCGGCCACGACTACGAGAGTTTATTAATACAAAAAAATAAGATAAGAATATAGTACTATTTTAATATGACAGTTATAAAAGTTACTAAACATTATTTCATATATCCTTACGTCATGTCAAGTTATCGGCATCTGTCGTTAGTTTTGATAAATAGAATAAATGTCTATTAAAAAACACTAATAAAATAATAAAATTTTATCTATTTTAGCCACAAAATTATATTTGTATTTTATTAAAGTTTTTTCCTTGCTTGAATAAGATAATATAGTTTATAGTATATTAGTAAATTTTTTACTACACAGAAATAGGGGATGATAAGGAATGTCTAACCAATACTATCAAGACATGTATTTTTGCATATTTTTATACACATAGCTTATAAAAAACTGGTCGCCCTAGTTTTTAAATAAATCTATCCATGAACTGACAAGTTTTAACTTTCATAATTATAATAACTCTCCATTTATTTATCCAAACCCCAACGTTCTTCAATTCATATCTCCGATTGAAGTTCTGCGTGTGTACGACCCCTGTTTTCCGGTGGTGAGGGGTTTAGGGTAGAAAAAGGGTGGTGCACCCTCCTCGGACAGGTGATACGTCATCTAGGGTGGATGAGAGGTTTCGTTTTGAGGAGGGGGTTCTCTAATGGATGCGACATTCCCTGGGTATCATATCCACGATCAGTACAGGACTTGGATCATTGGCGATATAATGGTGAGAGGAGTGTCTGTTGGGGTAGTCGGGGACCTTCCTACTAGAAGATCATTCAACATTTACATTTCAGCTAGGTTCCAAATGTAGAATCATTAATTACTGTCCAATTATTTTGTCAGTTTCACCCACCGAATAAAACAAACCCACAGGCTCTAAGAGATGTAACCGTAGCCGGGATTGATGCCCTTTAACAATTTATTTTTCTGGAGCCTAATTTTGGAGACTGGAGATCAATCCCGATTATTTGAAACTAAGCTATTTATTTTTATAATAATCATACTGGTGTGCATTTATTAAATCACTTATTTTATTTAAATATAATTAAAGGAGTGTACGCGTATAGCCTAAGCAAATAGTAAGAAGACAGGGTGATAATAATTTAAAAACTAGTGTCGGTTTCGAATCGTCCGAGTGGTCACATGTAAGAGTAAAACTATTATATAAAAAAAGTAGCTTACTAAAATTATTATAAATTGAACACACAATAGTACTATAAAGTAATTTGATTTGAATTCAGTAGGGTTAAGAAAACATGATTTGCCATCAAATTCTTCAATTCAAATATGAAAACAAATGTCTTCGATTCGCTTATATGAATTAGTGTACAGAGAGAATGGGAAAAACACTAAGAATTCATGGGGGGAAAAATGTATTTACCACCATGACCGTGGTTACCCTTAAATGTAGCTAGCTACGCGTTCTAAAATGTCACGTTTGAAATAGGCTAGATTTTATTTAACAGAGAGGTCAAGGTTCGAACATCTTCCGAACAAATCGAGGGTAGTTTTACTACATGTGACCTAACAATGTGCTTTTCCAATTGCGATATTTCCCTAAGATTTTCAAAATTTAATCTACTAGTGTGGTTTTCCACGCTAGATATCACACATGTGATATTTCACTGAGGTTTTCCACATGTGATTTATCGTGGGTTTTTTTTCATACCCTCTACACGCTAATACTGGTGCATTTTAAAGATGCTACTTTTCACATTTATATCCCTAGATGAGTCAATAAAATTCTTGATGTTAGATTTAATAAATAGCAAATTGAATTAATGAGGGAGGTTGTATTTATTTTCACCCATGAGCAAACTCGTATTAATATGTCATAAAAAAAATCGTTAGTAATACAAGACTTGAAAGTGTATTGATCAGAAGAGAAAAAAAAGATTAATTCACCTCGGAAGTTATAAATTTATTTCGAAAATTTGATATATTTGAATAAAAAATTGAAACGCAAATAACCTCCTTAATAAATTAACAAAACAATTTTTTTTCCTAATAATAACGTATGTAATCCAAAAACAGCTTTTATTAAGTACCATAATGTGTTGGTAAAAAGTATTGTTTTTTAATATCAAAATTTGATATTATAAGCATTTGTGGTAAAATATTAAATTATAAATGGTATATATTGCAATTATCGCCATTTTATTCATTGCATTTAAAATGTATTTAGTTATATTTTGAGTGTTTGAATGAACTATAAGATAATCCATAGCAAGCGCATGCCTCAATGTCAAAAGAATTTCTATAAAATATATATTTACTTTACTAAACATAATTCATATATTTTTACTATAAAAGGAAGTTTTTTCATCTAGTTCTCGTGGCTTAGTATTTTTTTTATATTCTCGTCTTGATATCGTCTTGAATTGAAAAAAGTTGTTCTCGCACATCCTTACTATTTATAAAAGGGTCGTTGTTTGATTCCATCTGCCACCCGATTCCTGCATGGCATATTCAATTCTACTAGAACGTTTTATTCGGGCAAAATAAAAATAAATACAATATGCCCTAAACATACGCACAAAATATTAAGTCAAGAACCAACACAAAATGCGTTTATTGCCAGACCCGAATAGTAATACATCGGTTGTTTAAGGTTAATATAATCTTTAATCTGCTTTACGTGTCTCGGTTGTCATTAAAATATGGTAACGGGTGTTAGTAATTGTATTGAAAGAGTTAAAGAAACCACCCCTTAAGACCTAAGCAACCTCTTCAATAAACATATTTAAAATTAGACCCCACATTGATATGTTTATAAAATAGTGTTAAGTTAAAAATATCGTTATTATCCAAATGAAATCACCAGTCATTATAAAAAGAGTGGAGGATTTGTCGTTTATTATGTGTCCAATCCTTTAAAAATATTTGTTTTGAATACCGGTAAGATATAAATTTGCAAAAGAAGGTGGTAAATGAGTGATTAAGACTTGACTAGGAGTTTTGTCCAAGACAATTACATCAGTTGTGCAAAGAACATGTATACAAACAACATTTTTCTCTTTATGCCTATATACTTGTCCTAGATATCCGCATTTCATGACACCAATGTGGTTGGGATAAGAAATGTAAAATTTTAAGTAAATAAACTTTAATTTGTATGGAATATAAACAGTGAAAAACCATTTAAGAAAATCCATCCTCAGTGCACGCAACCAAGAATTGAACCCAGACTTCCCCATTTCTGTAAAACAAGGTGAGAAACTTATTTAGTCCACGTACCCACTGGTGCGGGCTAATAATATTAAAAATATTATATTTTTATAACTAATTTTGTAAAATCCACGAGTAATTAATATTTTAAAAAGTATTTAGTTAATAAAATAAAAATTACGCCAAAATTGTAAGATCTGCTTTAAAAACTACCACCCACCGCGGTGTATAAAAGGTCTGAGAAGGCTTCAATACTTTCATCGCACTTTTTACCGTAATCAATAATTTTTCGGTTCGATTCCCGGACGTGTGCACTGAAGATAGGTAGGAGGCTTCTGCATTGTGACCAACAAATTATTCTCTTTTGACGTTAGTGCGAGTAGATTCTTTAAAATGTAGCCTCATCTTAGCTTACTGACTAAAACTAAATCATTCATAGCTTTGTTGCTAAGCGTCAATGATTTATGATGATGATGATGATGATAATAATAATAAAGTACATATTATATTATATTAAATGTATTTATCAAACTTATCTGACATTCAAGACACTTGATAGTCACGTGGTATAAAGTGTAGAAATGATTGCAATCACGGCTAGGTCAAAGTTTGAATCTCAGATGGGTGCATTAAAGGTGGTTTCCATAAAGTGACTCTTAACTATGGTTTTCTTAACCTCTCTCTATACTAATGCTATTACGTTTTACCTAAACAAGACTTGTTCCTCATAAATTAAGTGCTTAGTAAACCAAATGTTATCCATGCTAATGAAAATAAACAAGTATTCTGGAAAAAATGACTGCTTATTAATTCTAAGGAAGCTTTATGTCACATGAAAAGATGATTTACTTTATCTTTCATGGCCTTGTTCAAGGAAGTCTAATCCTTTTGACAACTTTTCTTCATCATGATAATGATACGCTATGGCTGTTATGCCAAAACGAGCTTAGGAATCTCTTTGGTGATAACGACGAATCCTTGACGAAAAAAAATATTTGGAGGGGACAAAAAGAGTTTCCTTAAGACAGCACGAAAAAAAAGTAAACTTATCGTGGAACTGGAAATTTTTCTAACAGATGTGTCTACACTTATGTATTTTTCACTTTTTCATGTCAAGAGACCCCTTATTAAGAACGTGAAAAAAATCCATCTTGAGATTATCACAAATCTTTACGTTTTATGTAAACACAAACCCAAAAAAGTGTATTTTACAATTCTGTGCGTCCCCATGTCTGTCTCTCTGTCCCTGGCCATTGATTCAAAACTGTTTGATGAAATTTGGTCAAACTTTATATTTAGATTTTATAGGACTATCCTTCAAAATTTATTTCCACCCTAGCTCTTAAATTTATAGTAGTTTAGTGGTTAATAATTTTTTTTGAGTTCCAACTTTTTAGAAAATGGCTCTAAGAGTTTCGATTAAAATAAATATCTTGGGTTTATTTACATAATAAATATCATTATATAATTTGTTTTTGGGCAAAAATTCTTTGAAATGTAATTTACTGACGACTGATTTAAAAACATGAAATATTTCACAAATGGCTCTAACGATTTGGTTACAAATGGGTATCTTGGGAGTGTTTGACATTATAAATAAAATTAAACTTTAATAAAAAAATGAGTAAAAATAAAATAAAATGATAAAGTCATTAAATATGTGAACTAGTAGTTTAATAAGGTTATCATAAATATTCATAGAAGTGTGTCCACTATACATCGACTATTTGTACCATTATTATAATATGTTTTTATGAATTACAATAACTACAAAAGCCAATCGTGGAATTGGACCAACGGAAAATAGTAGTATTATTTTCCAAGTAAGATTTGATTTATTATTCCTTTTTACAGGATTTATTTTGGCTTATGAGGGAGTAAAATCCAAAATAACGTGTTAAGATTTACGGAGGACTAATTCGAAATTATCCAACGCATCTTTTGATAAATAGTTCAAAACCAGCGCAATAATTGTAAAATGTGTTCTTAAAACTTCAAGTAATTAGGGTATGTATATACAGTACATAGTGTGTAATTAATTTTGTAGTCGCATCTAGTGAAGATGTGTGAGATAAGATGGTGCTGTAATCTAGTTCCCATTAGACAACCAGGGGAGTTTATCCACGTACTCTGACTCTTAATGATGCTGCATCTCTACTTGTACCTCATTCCTCTCCCTTCTACAAGCCTCCACCAATCCTCTCTCAACCAGACCACCCTTTCCGACAATGTCGGGTCCGTTTGGAGGAAGGGAATACCAAAGATTCACAGACACGCTGGTACGTGAAAAAATTTAAAAAATCTGTGAAGACAAAAAAAAAAAGTATATTAAAAAAAAAAAGACAGTTGGTAAAGAAAGAGATGATGGGGAAAGATTCGAGAAAGAATTGTTATTGAGAAAAGCAAATACTTTGGGGGAAATGTACGCATGCACTTGAAGGCTTTTCAAGACCAGGAATAAATTAGCTCTAAATGGGAAAACAAATGTAGACTCTTATCAGAGAGAAGAAATAGAAAAATAATTCAAAGAAAATAGAGGAGAAAAAAGACGGAATATGTTATGTGATTTATTTTATTCACTCTGCCAAAATTTTCAAACCTTGACATGTGGTAGTATCAGTTTTCTTTAATGTGTGCTATTGTGTATAGCAGTTTTTAAGGATTATACTGTAAACAAAATTTAATTAATTGTAATTAATGATGGAATTAAACTCCAATCTGTCGGTTTACGTTCGTATCAAAGGTATAACAAAATACCATAAAAATTTTTTGTTAAAACTCTGAAACAAATATTGGAAATTTTGTTAATATTTTGTTGATTGACATTGCGAATGAAATTATTTAAAATAACTTAAAATAAAACCACACAAAATTATTTAATTCTAATAATCTGATCCACACAAACAGTAGTGTTTTTTAAAACAAAGGCTTGCAATACTGTATTTGCATGAGTGGGGAGATCACAGTTCGAATCTCAGTTGGGTATAATGAAATAATTTTCCACACGTGATTTATCAACTTATCAATCCAATGCTGATGGAATTCATATACACTTGTATCCTTATATAATTATTTAGCAGTTAATAGCAATTGTTTTTAATTAAGTACTATACAAATACGATCGATTCTAAAATATACAGTTAGTCTTAAAAAAAGTATTTAATAATAAACATATTTTAAATTTAAACCATGCTCATATTTGTAAACTTAAATTAGAGTAGAGCATTTCGATCAGTTTAGTTTAAATACAATTATACTGACTGATCATAGGATTTATTATAAATTATACAATATAGATTAGTCCTAATAGTTAGATCGTTTTAGCAGCCAGTAGCGTGGTCTTCCGTTACATTTCCCAAAGTCTACGCGGAACCCTGGAATGCTTTGTGCCATTCATTTCCAGCATTCCATATGGCTGCACGAATATCATCCCATATTGCAAGTCTGCACTGTTATTGCATATTAGCTTCTCCATATGAACGTTTTAACAATACGATTCTCTATTAGAATGTTCGCTCTTCTGTTTATATGGAATAAAGCGTCGACTTATAATTGAAATTTCTGGCTCTATAATCTCTCAGAGATATTGTGAGAAAAACTATATTAATGTAAATTTGTAATATAATACACCTTTTGTGAAACTAAATGTTTAAAATATCATATAACTTAAAAAGAAAATTTCATTCATTTGATTGCTTCAAGTCTTACTATACGTCCGATCAACCTGTATAGTTACTCTATGAGTAAGATAGAACATAGAAAAAGTGTACTGACATTTGCTTGGGAAACCATTCAGGTAAAAATCTTCAATGAATCCAGCCGGGATTCTAACCCAGATTTCCCAAGAATAAGCAAATCAAACAATAAGAGACTGACAGCTGTGTCTATTAAATACAACTAATAATTTCGACATTAATATTCACGTCACTCTAAACTTAAGCTAGTGTACTGCTTAATGTTTATTAAAATATATTATATAAAGACTAAAAACATTTTTATACTATCACTACGTTCAAGAAAAAGTTTATTAACAGCTTAACATAAAGGTTATTTATGAAAATTAATTTTCTATAGAAAATACACCCATCCTAGCACAAAGAGAGGGACGGTAAATAATATAAATAACGTTTGAAAACAGCCCCTCAGTACACCAAACTGAAATTTGTACCTTGACCTCCCTGTCTTAAGCACTCTATTTTAAATCTGACTCCTCATCCCACGTGACCAATAGTGTGTTTCAATCTTTAAAAGAATTAAAATAAAATAAAAATTGAATAAGTTTCAAACTTTATTTTTGAAAACAAATATTCAAATAATATTTAGGTACGGTAAACATTTTACTAGATCACGCTTAGAGACCATATCGTGAATTAATTTTGTTTTATTGTATTGCTACATTTTATAGTAAAATTATTTACTTTTTATTTGGCATTAGGAACTAGAAATTTCATTACCGCACTTACAAAAGTACGCCACCTATACCTCTCTTGAGCTAATTCTATCCAGTCCACCTCATTACACCTTATTTCTTTCAGGTCCATTCTAATGTTATCCTCCCATCTGCTTCTAGGTCTTCCCAGTGGTCTCTTCCCATTGGGTTTACCAGTCAGTACCCTGAACACTGTTCAAAAATCTCCCACTAGCGCTACATGTCCTGCCCACCGTAATATGCGAGATTTAAATACCCGTTGGTAAAACTACTATTTTAAAATAGTTTTTGTTTAAATATTATATTATATGCTCTATTTTTAATTCACAGCTTAAAATCCTAATAAAATGACTCAAAAGCTAGTTTTATTTTTGAGAGACTGCCGTACCTAGAAAGAAATACCCAATCTAAAAGTCAAATAAGCAGTATCGTAAGTGATTGGATATAAAGTTTAACGTTCCACACTTTAATCAGTCCCAGCTGTGAGAAAGACATTTCAAATCTGAGCACATTTCACCCAGACGTAGACCCTTGAGCTACGGCCAGACGAGCGGTAAGTGTCGCTTGAGGTGGAACGACAAATAACGGTTTCTGCAAAAAAAAAAAATCACTTGGCCATATGAGAGCGTGAAATGTTGCTACTTCTAGCCACAAACCTTCTTAAAAAACCAATTAAAACATATATATGTAGGTGTATCAACCCACTAAATACATCAATCCGTTTAGTCACTGTACATTATTTTTTGTAACGCTTCCAATGGACTTTGAAATATTCGATCAGTGATATATTTTTGAGGACACTCCTTTCGAGCAACATTTACTCCCCTGTCTGTTCCGTTAAAATTTAATTCACTTGGCGTATTATTAAACTATTTGTGACATTTTTCACTCAAAAATACAATATTCAAGTATTCTCTTATGTCAGTGGAATCCTTTTGAGAAATACAGAATTGAATTGAAAATTTAATCTCTGGCTGCCTGTAGCATCTATATTTCACTAAAAAACAACTTCATATCAAAAACTGTTGGTAGGACAATTTCTAATATAATTTTATGTAATCATGCAATGGCACACACATGTAAAAAATGTAATCACTCCTCGTTCAACAAGATAGCCCAAATATAATTTGTACTAAGAAATTATAAATAATTATTAAATGCGTATAAACGATAACAAACTAAACTTTGAAATAACCATGAGGAATTCGCTTCGGTGGTCACATGTTCTAAAGCGATACTCTCACAATTGACTAGACTGCCGATTACGGGGAGATCGAGGTTCAAATTTCAGTTGGGAGTACTGAGGGTGGTTTTTCCAAAATGGTTTTCCTCTCTACCTCCACACAAATGAGGTTACGATACCTATATATATAACCTTCCTAAGCCCTAAAACAATTATCGTAATTAGTGCATTAGCACATAAACTGAATGGGTAGTAAGATACGGTGCTAAAAATACTATGATAGCTGTTAAGTAAAAAAATGAAAGGTTTTTTTCTCAATATATCTTGGTTAATGATCCATATCTATGGTATTTTTTAAAGTAAAATCTACTTGATAAGATTCATTATTCCAATGTTTATGCCATTCTTCAAAAACATGCTTGAAACATTTTGTTTTACATGCGTTTGAGAATCGCTTCCAACGACCTTACAACTTATTCTGATGACTGAAAATATCTCACATACAGAGTGTAATATCATGATTGTCGGGTGAATGAGGAACGCATTTGATATTATAGCTGGCTAAGTACTTTATAACGTTATGAGCAAAGTGAAATCACACATTGTCATAATGCAGCATACACTCACATATGCACAGCTAAGATCGTTTGGGATGAATGTGATCCCGCAAACTGTGATGTACAGCTGTTATATACTAAGGTCCCCTAGTAGGTGTATGACGTGGCAAGCAATTTTGGTTAATCATACCTTGAATGTCTATAAAAATAGAGTCCATAACCTTTTCTGCAAAAGCCACAACATTTTTTTTCTGTGTTGGTGATAACGGAGACTTCCAAATAGAGCTTTGTTGCTAATTTTCTGGGTTGAGATGATTAAGCCATGTCTCATCCACCGTTATAACCTTGTTCAAAAACTCACCATCTCCAAGCAACCATTGGGCGTGATCAGTGTACATTCACATTCATGCATCGCTGCTGGAATTGTTAGTACATAAGATGGCACGTGATATAAGCTAGGGTGTGGCGATGGAGGGGATGGGGGTGGGAACATGTTTATTCGTGAATCTTTGTACTTAAAGTCTGTTCAGCGTAGTAATTGTTTTCTGAAAGGCTTTTGTCCCTACCAGAAATCTGTTCTATAGTAGGATATTGGTAGTAAAAAAGACCTTTCAGAGAATAATTCCAACCGTGAATGGAGTATACATAATACACAGCTCTCGACTAGGTTTAATTTTGTTTGGCATTGGAAGTGCTCAAAAGTGTACGTATGTATTTTTTTAGCGCGAACATAGCCACGGACAAATGGCAGTGCAAAATAAGCCATCTACCTTACAGGGTGAATGTAGGGGGCATGTTTACCCCTTTAGCTATATATTATATATATATATATTTATATATATATATGTTGTAAATAATAGATAAGTATTTGCTGAACATGAATAAACTTATCAAATAGTCTACACAATTTAATAGAAGAATACCGGTAATGTAATTTAAAGCAGAGTTTACAAGAGTTATATGTCAATGCAATCATTACGTAATTGTCTAATGGAATAATTTATTTGGACAGTTGTTAATTGATCGACATGGTTTGTGGGTTAATTCAAGTACCCTATAAAGTAAAAAGGAACATTAACATTAACAATTAAAATAGTATAAAAAACAGTATCGAATTAAACAAATAACTTAAAAATACCCCGTCCCCACATCAAATTTAAAATGCACATATACCATGGTTTTGAACCTATTTTGTACTGTTTTTAACCTATAGTAATTGAGTTTTTTTTTACCACAACACCAAAGACGGTATGGTCATTTTTGTTGAGGAAAAAGGGGGGGGGGAGTTGTATGTTAAGAATAGCTCCCTAAATTAAACATTGGTTTTATTTAATGCCAATTTAAACGTCTTTTTTAGCACTGTTTTGCAACCAAATATAGCTTTTTGCAACCTAATAATTTTAGCAATAAAAATATGTATTATGATAAAATATGGGGTATGGAGGGGGTAAGGGTGTTAAGTGTAGCCCCCAATCAATAATTTGGTTATTTCTTTTTTTTTTTTAACAAACTAAATATCTTTTAGTACACCATTTTTGCTCAAAAGTATGACGTTTTGTACTATAAGAGTTTTGCAAGAAAAAAAGTTGGGGAGACCAAGTTAATCTCATCTCCCACCCTACCATTTCATTTTGGTTGTTCTTATGCCAACATTAATATATTGTTTTGCACCACTATGCACCGTTTTGAACTCTCAAGTATGAGGTTTTGCACCTTAATAGTTAGTGACGGGAAAGTATTTAAAATGAAAAGCATCTTGGGTTGAAATTAAGCATGGTGTTTTTTTTCTTATACCAGTAGAAATGACATATTTCGAATAATCTATCACTCACATATGGCGTTTTGAAGTATATTAATTTATTAATAATTTTTTGTTGATAATGCCTGAGATATTTGGTGTTAACTATTAGGGAATAAGAAGGTACAAAACAATACATTCTATTTTGTATTTGAAAAAATTCAATGTCAACTTTTTTTACTTTAACAGATTTGCAAGGGAAAAAAAATACTATTATAAAAGCTATAGGGTCCAAATTAAGCACAAAAACTGTAAATTGTTTTTATATGGTACACAAATACATGCACATACACACACATATATATATGTATATATATAAAGATATACATAGAGATCTTTCGTACTTCAAGATTATCTATATATACATAATTAGGGTCAACAAAAGATTAACTCCTTCAATAGGCGTGCAAAATTCCCAAATGAAAATTATTTAAAAAACTTATTTATTAAAAATAATATATGTATATTTCCAAACAATTTTTTTGTAGTAGCTGAAGAAATAGAAAATGAAAACTTAGTACAATTTTAGATGAGTCACATGAAAAATTTGTAAAAAATCTGAAACCTAAAAAATTATTTAAAAAAAAATTGAATCTAACTATTACTAAACATGAACATTTTCTGGACAAACCCTAAAATTCCATGAGTCTACCAAGTTTAGGCTAGGTGTTTTTTTTTTGAGTTGGGTAGTATTTTACGTAATTCTCGACGAACTAGAAAGATTAAATACCACTAAAATCACTCCAATCTAGCATCAAGTTTCACTCACATAAGCCTATGAGATACAACGAGGGAAGCTTAAAACATTATAGTACTCTATAATACTGGTTTTATTTAATCCCTATAGTTCGTTTATATACTATCAACTAGCCAACGCAAACAATTAAAGCCGTTCATTAGTCTGTCAATTGAATGTTAAGTTAGGATATGATTGGTGATATTGATATAGTCCACATTTAAAAGTAGATGAGCCAAGTACATTCACTTCCCAAAGTTATGGAGGTTAACGATTTATTACTAGACTGTTGTAGAACCTATTGACAATAAAATTTACTAGATCTAACCGTGAGGGTAGAAATATGGTATTTCGCACCTTAAATATTTGCAAGAAAATAATATTTAGTTTTAGAAAAGTTCTTGTAATTAAGTTAAGCATAGCCCCTTCTATGAATATTAAGTGTGACCGTCCGTATTTCACGGGATCGTTTCGTAATTGCATGTAGTTGAAACATAGAGATTGTGTATTCAAGAAAAAAACACATGAATTTTTATAAAAATATTAATTTAATCGGGATCGATCACAAATATATATCAAATTATTTATTTATTCAAAAAGTCCAATCTAAAAAAAATTCCATTCGAAAAAATTCTGTACATGAATGCCCCCAGAATACTCTATCGTATCCAAGCTACAGGTAAATATTCCCTTGCCCTCTATTAAACAATGATTAAGCTTTTTTTTATTAATATGTCAATATAAATATTTGTTTTGTATTCAAGTATGGATTTTTCACCCAAAGAATTTAGTCAAAAAAGAAAGATAAAATAACATTATTATTATTATTATTATTATTATTATTATTATTATTAGCACAGTGTCTTACTACACGTTCGGGTTATACGCACTTACGCTAATGTGCAATGGTAGGGTGATTGTGAAATGAAGTTGAGGACTTACAGTTTAACGTGGGATCCAAACCACGGTTGAGGCCTGGCATTCCACACATTCACAAGTTGTGATTAATACAAGTCTTGTCAGAGGTGAAGGAAGGGTTTGGCAATCAGATAAATCTGTACTGGGACCGAGGATTTAACTCCGAGCTCCCAGCACAGAAATCTGACACCTTAACCCTTAACCGACAGCTCACCAATAAATAACAAAAGTGATGATGCCTATTAACTTCCAAGGTGATATCTTTTTATGTTTTCACTAAAACTATTTTTCTGAAACTAAGCATTTAGCATTGTAACGGTTTAGACAGAAATAAAACTTATTATGAAAAAACTTAGAAGGGCAGATGATTTTAATGTCAAACTAAATATCTGGTTTTGCATCCTAATATTTTAGTAAGAAAAGTAAATAAAACAGGGGTGTCCAAATTAAATATGCCACCATTTCGAATCAACATATTGGCCCTATATTAGTTTTCCCGTTAACTACAAATACAATATGAATAGCTCCCCCTCGTTTCTCCTCCATCCAATTATAACGTCGGATCTCTTATACCAATTTGATTTTTTCCACCTAAATATGTTCTTTTGAATATTAATAATATTTCAATAAAAATATATATAACTATAAAATGTGCTGTGACAAAGTTTAGAAATGGCTCTCTCCTACTCTATTTAAAGGAGGTTTTTTTTTAATGTCAAATAAGTTTGGTTTTGTCCTTAAATAGATTTTTAAAAAAAAAAGTATAAAGGGGAACAGCTAGAACCAAGAGATTTTTTTAATTACAAAATAAATGTATTGTTTTGTATCTTAATTCACCCTACAAGTTTTAACTAAAGTATTGTGTTTTTCGCGTGAACCTCAGATACAGTGCACCCAATTTTTGGGGTGTAGAGGAGTAGATAAACTACGCTTTAATTGAGCCCAAACCTCATTTCATATTAAATATTTTTCTTCTAAAAGCAATAATGGCAATAAACACCTTAATAAGGTAGAATTTGGGGTAAAACTAGTAGTTTATATAGTCATAGGAAAAACAAAAAGTTAAGCGTAGCCCCTCCAATCTATAATCTTGTATTAAGGTGCGAAACGTCGTACTTGAAAGTTAAAAACGGTGTATAGTTGTTCAAATCAATACATTCATATTAGCATAAGAAAAACCAAAATTAGAGTTTATGGTGGGATATATTCTTTACTTAGGCTCCCTAACTTTTTTATTATTAAATATTTTTTTCTTTCAAAACTCCATATTTGGGTGCAAAACTGTGCGAAATAATAGTTTAATTGGCATTAAATAAAACCAATCTTTTAATTTAGAAAGGGGCTACACATACCTTGACCCCTCCTAAACAAAAACGGTCATACCTTCTCTGAAGTTGGGATCCAAAATACTTGGGTGCAAACCGTTGCGAAATAGATGCACAATGGACGCATATCCAAATTCCAAATTAAACTTGCTGGGTGGCAATTTAAGTGATCTGAACTAAACTTTGTAGTCGATGAAAAAATATGAGGTTTACCTGATAGAACTAGCTAAAGATACACATAGGCTAGGTGACGTACTTATGTAAGAGCGGCAATTAACTTTTGAGTTCCTAATGCCATAGAGTGAGTCGGTGAACAAATGCATCTAATATTTCCGTGAACAAACTTAAGGAGCAATACTAACTTTTTTACTGTCAAACTATTATCTTAGGTTTTAACTCTTCATTGGATGCTACTAGTTAATCAACTATTACCTTTATATTGATATATTAGAACAATACTTTTTCTTGAATAAATGTTATAATAATTTGGCCTGAGAGAGATCTTAATATAGTTTTTTTTTTACTAAATTGATTCTTGTATTAAAAAAGGGTTTTTTTTAATCTCCGCGTCTTACTAACTGTTCAGTGTATATGCATATGTATGATAATAATTACTCTAATGGGATAGGGATGATGAAGGAACCATTTTACAGGTAGTCTACACACATTTGCGTTGAAAGATAGTGGTAAAACACACAGGAATAAACCACCTTCAGTGAACCCGATCAAGATTCGAACCCCGATCTCCCTGTCAGCAGTACACTCCAACACTAGAGTGACACCTTCTTAGATCATTTGGCCACTGAAGTGGGTACTAAGAAAATTCCTTGTGTTAACGTTCATTTTTGAGATGCTTTTTAGTTTAAAGCCTTGGTTAATCACACTCCTTCCAGGAACCCACCAGTGCTTTCCCTCTAACTTACCCTGTTCATGCCTAACCCTGTAATGGTTGGTTGCCTACCAACGCGTCACTAAAATACGTCCTTGTTGGAAAGTCCTATCAGCGTTCTCCGGAGCATTGACCGAGATTTCACAGACGGTAGCGCGGAGCAGCTCCAGGTACTTGAGGCGAGTCATCACCGTCACTTATCAACGAGTATGCTCGAGTGAGCGTCGCGTTAGAATAGCCCGCTCCCCTGCTCGACAGGAGACCATCGGGACCTCTTTATTTTCTCCCTTTATAAAAAGAGAAAAAAAAGGCAGACACTGGCTGAATCGCGAGACGTGTCAACGACTGAGAATGGTCACATTACCAGGGGCCAGAATGGGTGGAATGGGGTTGTTGGAGGTGGATGGCAGTCGTATTGCGAGAACGGTGTTCATTTGCGATTCCACTCAGTCCGGACAGTTTAGCACAGTTGAGAGATGCTAAACGATTCAGCGACTAAAAGCGGGCTTGACTAAGGGATATCCAAATTCCAGCTGGTCTTAATAGGGGTTGTCCAATCTCTGTCGGGAGGGACTAAGGGATGTCTAATCACTAGCAGATTGACCAAGGACTGTTCAACCCCTATAGGGCGTGACTAAGGTGCGTCCAATATCCATGGACCCACTTCGGTGGCAGCGTGGTTTAACAAACTACTCTTGTGTTAGACTAGACTGCCGAAGACGGGGAGATCTGGTTTTGATTCCGGATGGATGCATTGAGGGTGGTTTTTCCTAAATGATTTTCCGCCCTCCCTCCACGATAATGCTGGCGCATTTCTTCCAAACTAACCATCCTTATCCCTAACACATTAGTTTAATTAGTACATAGGCGTATAACCTGAACAGGTAGTAGGACGTGGTGCTAATATAGGATATATATATATATATATATCTTTAGCAGGCGTGACTAAAGAATGTTTTTCGCTAGTGTGTGCGGCTAAGAGATGTATAGTACATACAACTTATAGCGAGATTTACTAGGTTATGTCCAACTTCCAGCTGGCCTTACTATTGAATGTCCGATCAATAGTGGGCATGACTAAGGGATGCCCAGTCTCTAGTATGCATGACCAAGGGACGTCCAATCGCTAGCAGAGGGGGGGAGGACTAAGGAATGTACAACTTCTATAGAGCCTGCCTAAGAGATGTCAAATGTGTAGAAGACGTGGCTAAGGTATATCAATCTTTAGATGGCTTGACTAAGGGACGCCTAAATCTTATCAAGCAAAAAGGTTGGTCTTACAATTATTCATTATTTAGATTCCAGCCCAAAAATTAAGGAAGTCCACAACTAGTTATTTATTATGAAAATTTGAATTTGTATTTAATTGGAATTAAAAGTTTTGCTCAAAATTTATAAATAGATGTTGTTTAATTTTACCATCAGAATTATATTGTTTTAAGAAAAACTTTTAAAGAGTTAGTTTAATCTATATCTAAAAAACAATCTAGAACTACTATAAACTCTATGAGTTTTTTTTTTTTTAGTATTACACATCAAATAAGCACACGTTGGTGGACAGACGGACTAAGCACCAATATCGTCTAGTCTGTAACGGGGCAGGTTTAGAATCATGTCCCTGCCAGTTATGTTGTTGTGCTCCCAAAAAGTATTTTTCTACGTTTCTTTCAAGATAAAAACGATTACATATCCTTTAACATTTTACCTTCTTTTTTTTCGTCGTATTTTAGTACAATTTCGGGCTATGCAGCTACATTAATTAAGTTACTGGAAAGGGGAATAAGGTATAAATTCAGAGGAAAAACACCCGAATTTGCATAGAGGGATATGTGGGAAACTATTTAGGAAAAACATTGTACCTCAGAATACTCGACAGGGATTCAAATACCAAACTTTCCCCTTAATTGTGTAATTAAATACAGATAGCACAGACAAGTAGTTATACATGGTATAAAAAATAAATAAATCTTAAACGTATAAATATTTAGGCTTCTGTAATCTTTTTACACAAGATTTTATGTCTCTGAAGGAACAAAAAAAAATAAGATCCTTGTATTATTTACTCACACAGGGTTTCTAAGAAACCACCCCCCTGGATAAACTAATTACTATTTCACTCGAGTTCTAACAATAACTAGGTTTCAACAAGTAAAGCCCTGTGTCGTCTCCTAAATTGGACAGGGCTGGGTGGTGGTCGGGGGTTTGAAAAAGAGGGCGGGGGCGTGTAAAGAGGGTAAGTGAGGAAGAAGGAGGGAAAGGAAGGTTTTCGTGTAGTTAAATCACGGAAACTCCTCAGGGAAAATACGAGAAAGAGATGTTTTTGGATTTCGACTGACAGAGAGAGAGAGAGAGAGAAAGAGAGAAGAAGAAAAAAATAAATAAAGGATTGAGGGTTCAGCTCACCATGGGTGGAGAAGGGAGTGGAGGGTGTGACACGTTTTCCCCCCCAAGGACCAACCTGTGACTTACAGCACAAGAGCGACGCAATCGATGCAGTGAAGGGGAAGGGGGGGGGCAACAGGAACGTTGCAATTCTTAGGAGAGTAAATCCCTATGTATATGGGTGTGACAAAGAGAGTGTTATATGTATACATAGTGAGAAAAAGAGAGAAGGTGAGCATTTGTACACACGTCGGCGGAATTTCAAGTGAGGCACGGAGATGTATTGAAGATGAAGAGGGAGAGGGAAGATTTTGACTTTCAATGCGGAGACGTAGTAGGTGGTTACATGGTAACTAACTCTCCCCCTCACTGCTGTCACTCCTCTCCCCACCACTTTTTCCAACAAACTATGGGATGAAAGGTACTTCAAAGGAGTATTTTCAATGTTTGGTGGGAGTATCGAACGAACACCTATCACCCAAGGTAGCTTTTCAGGGTGAGGGGGAGAGCAGGGTTTGTTGGCCTTAGCATACTTGATATGTTTACTAGAATAAGGGACAAAAAGGAACATGTAAGTAGCCATTTCAATATGGAAAGTACCCTACACCGGTGGGTGTGTGGTGCTGGAAGAGCCAAACCCCAGCCACCGGTATTGACTACTGAGGGTAGACTATCCTTAAGAAATTTCCAAATTTTTTCCATGAAAATGGGAATAAGTTTTTTCTTTATTTGCTTTTTTTTTAGCACCGCCTCTTATTACCCGTTCGGCTCACATGCCTATACACTTATTACGATAGTAGTTTAAGGAATAGTACGGTTGAGTTAGTAGTAAGTGTATCCGTATTTGCGTTGATGGAGGGTGGTAAACCATTCTGTAAAAAAAAACCTCAGTACATCCGACCTGAATTCAAGCTTCAATCTCTTCGTCATCGACAGTCTAATCTATCACTAAAGTGACGTCTTAGAACATGTGGCCACTGAGGCGGGTAAGTTTAATTTAACTATACAGTTACTTCTTAGCGTTGTTAAGACATGTATAAAACAGACATTTGTTGGGAAAATAGAATAAAAAATATATTAATTACTCGTACTGGCAAAAACTCAACGACGAATTCCAAAATTCGCACTGGGGTGAATAAAGAGATATAGTACAAAATGAGATACCCAGATTTGACCTGGGGTTGGTTTATAATACTATGAATCATCTATCTATGTATATACCCCGTTCTAATAAAAAAATAGTGCGACTCTCGGACCTAAAATAAACTAAATACTTACTTCAGGATCTGGTAGCCAACAATAAAACATCTGTATTAAAACTGGTTATGATAAGGTATCTTCTATTTAGGTTTATGATTAATATATTTCACCAGGCTCTGATTTAAACTCAACCTTGTATAGTTTCTCGCTATATTACAAGTAGAGAAATTAATGTTATCATCAAAAAATCGAACTAGAGATTTTGATAAATCTCGACGTTTCATGACACCCCGAATCAGAAAAAGTTGTTTTTGAATTTCTGTCTGTTTGTACCTCCAACTAGAGCCTAAACTACTTTACCGATCGGGATAAAACTTGGTATCTAGGGTTTTCAATGGGTTGCCCCGAGGGGTTTTGGAATTAGATATCTAATCCTAAAATTAGGCTAAGGGTTGTTTACAGACGGCCAAAAAGAGAAAAAGTCAATTTTCTCAAAATTGGCTCTAACGATTTTGATTAAATTTCATTTCAAAACATTTATAAGTATTCCAAACATAATGGTTAATCTCAATATTTCGGTAAAATGACATTAAGGGCTCCGGTCTGATGCGTAAATTATCATTTTTTAAATCATATCTCCGAAACTATTTGCGAAATGAAATTACTTATCATTACAAATATGTAGATATATTTATAATTCAAATATTTTATTCGAAGCATATTTTTATAAGACATATAACTTTCAAGCTATAAGCCAATATATATATTTTTTTACTTTTCGAACATTAAAGGTAAAGTATTGCGACCGTAAAAAAAATCTAACCTGAAATGTTGATGGATGTTGACGTCTAATGACACCCCGAACCCTAAAAAGTGGTCATGCCATCTGTCTGTGTGTCTTTTTGAACTTAAAATTAAGAGTAGTTTAATAAAGGGCGAAAAGAGAAAAAAAACGATTTTCTCAAAATCGGCTCTAACGATTTTGATTAAAATTCGTATCTAGGCGTTGATTAAAATTATAAATAAACTGTTTTTTTTTCATTTTCCCATGAAAATGAATTCTAGGGTACTTTACAGAAGCGGAAATTTCCGTATCTCTGCAACTATTTGAGATACTAAATAACTTATCATTGCAAAATTGAAGTACTATTAAAAATAGAGAAACTTTTATTTGAAATATATTTTTATTAAACTAACAGTTTCTGAGATATTGGTAAATATATTAATACAATTTTGTGATCTTTAGTTGTAAAGAGATACAAAAGTTTTAACGCACTAATTCTCAAAGGCCATAGAGAGGGAGGCGAAAGGGAGAGACGGTTTTCTAAAAATCATCCAAAGTAAACCCGACCGGGATTTGAGCCCCTTTCTCTCTGTCATCGGCAGTCTAGTCTATTTAGAGAGTGACGGCCTAGACAATACGATCACTGAAGAAGGTTTTTAGCTTTGTTGACATAGATTCAAATCCCTAGAGCAATATCTGGATGCGAGTATTGAATGTGCTCTCCTAGGTTGAGTTAGTTTTTATTAAGTGTACTAATATAGTCCTTGGTAAGGATGTAATATCAAACCAGCAATATGTTGGCTCTTGTACATTTAGTAGAATGTAATATCTCATGAGCCATTTGTTGGCTCGTGTACACTTTGATAGATGTAATATCGCAAATGCCCTGTGTTCGATTTAGCATACATTCCTTACTATAAAGGGTAGAACCCTTTCTACCTTGAATGATGTACACTATGTAGATATATTATTTGCTGCACCAAAGTGTAATAAATTTAGGTAAACTTGATACATTTAAGGGTAAATGAAGGGTACATGAAATAAAAAACTCATTACTTCACCACGTTTTTATATCCATTCAGGCTATTCTAATATTATATTGATGTTCAATCTATGAAGAAAGCAAAATGTGTGAGGAAATATTTTAGCATTTAAAATTAGTGAGAATGTATCACCATCTAGAAAAATAAGCCTCAGTACACCTGGGTGGTATTCTAAATACCGAACTCCCGATCCCTGGTAGTCATATATATTTATAGAATGATGCCTGTAGGTCAATGGGCCACTGAAGCGAGAAGGAGGAGTTAAAATTAGTTAAATTGCCAGCTAATGGGTCATTTCTCTTGTATTTACTAAATAAACATTTACGTATTTATGCACAAACTTGTTTATTCTACAGCTGTCATAAAATTCACAACTTGTCACAAACGAAAAGGAATAGTGCTCATAGCTTGACGCATAAATTAATTTAGGTATAACTTAACTATTAAATTAACAGCTTTCAACGAAAGACAAACAAATATAGCTATTAAATTACCAACTTACAATGGAAGACAAACAAACTATAGCTAATTTAAAGAAACAGATTGTGCAGAGTTAATTTCAAGTTACTAAGATAGTTTTCATTTAATTTTAGGGTCATTAACTTAAAATCTACATAAAGAATAAGCTCGGTATATCTGATCGTACTCAAACCCCAGTTTGCCTGATAGCCCAATTACCTGCCTTGATGGTGTAGTTAGCTAACGCGCTAGCTTCATGTTGAGCTTGACTGCCGAAGACCGAGAGATCGAGGTTTGAATTTCGCTCGGGTGAACTGGAGTGGATTTTCCTAAATGGTTTTACACTATCCCCCCACGCAAATGCGGGTTCACTTCCTCTATATTCAACCCCCAATCCCTTGCCCACTAGCGTAATTAGCACTTAAGCGTATAACCCGAACTATTAGTAAGACGTGGTGCTAAGTAGATAAAAAATAACCCAATTCTGTTACCATTAACCTAACCATAAAAATAAATTGACCCCATGGCGCAACCCGCAACTGAGCCATATCAACCGAGTGGCCACCTTCTGTTGGCGAATATTATGCCAACCTCTGCAGATAGAGAGTCTCATAAAGTTAGCACAACAAACTCTCCGGCCATTAATTCCAGTTTTCTAGAACGGAACTGCTACTGTTTCCTTCGAGTAGATCCTCAATTGTCCTCACAATGCTGAGTTGACCCTTTTTCAGACCCACTGCTTAACAGAAAATCTGGAAGCGCCGGGGATCGAACCGGAGACCTATGGATCTGTATTAATCAACTTTGGCCCCTAGACCACATAACCCAGACGTGTCGGTAGTTTATAATAATAGAAATGATTAAAAGAATTTTGTTACATACTGATCTATTGTAAAAATCGGTGAACATTTTTTTATGATACAGAGTAATAAAAAGTTATACAACATATATTATAAATATAAAATAAATAAAGTGTGTATAAATGTGGATTACAATCATTAAGATAAGAAAGTGTACATGCAAAGTTTTATATAATTATATATAATTATTTTAATTAGACTCATATAAATTTTTTAAAAGTTAATGGAATGTGCGAAATTATAGTTTTATATGAAAGCAGTGATATATTGTGACACATAAATTACAAACAAAAGTTAGTTAAATTATATGAAAATAGGTATTCCAGTGTGTAACAAACTACTTGAAATCATGTCCTTTATTAAAACCTATAGTGAAATGTCACATGCTGGTAATCTTGCCAGATTGTTTTATTTCAATGCATCGTTAACCAACTCAAATCAACCTCAAATCATTTATCAATGTGTTTTGCAACTTTATTTGAGAAGCACGTTAAATATTTATTTCAAGCAGTCTTCGCTTAAGGCTTATGGTGTTTCTAAACCACAGAGATACATTTTTAAAGTAACTCACATTTTCGGAAAATCGGGCAATTTTTGTATTCTATTTTTACAGGGATGAGTTTATGGTTTAGGAAAATATTCAATTTCCTTTGTCTGCGATAATAAGTATGGCGCCGCGGTTCTGGAATATAAAAGAAAGCTAATGGAGCTAGAGTTTGTGGGTGAGATTAGAAGAAATTCAACAAAATATTTTAAGACCACGCGAGTTTGTTTGAACGGGAAAGTTCTTGAATCTATAATTCTGTCTTAATAAGTTCCGTAATATTATGTAGGTGGTATATTTTTCGCCATTTCACAATAAGCTTTTAGGTTAAACGTGGGTATAGTATTTCCGCTAATGTTATAGGGAGGAAGAAGATATAATATATAAGAAATGTACTAAAATTTTTTTGGAAATAGAGTGGGAAAACTTTTAAGAAAAACCAGCCTCAGTACATCTAGTAAGAATTTGAGCCTCAACCATCCCATCACCGGCAGACCAGATTAAATTAAATTTACATTTAGACCACGCAAAACTATCGCAGGTTGTCATTTTAGTATTTTATTTTTAGGTTATTATTAACTATAAATATGCTATGGTTTGAAAATAATTATAGGGAACTTTGAATACTTTATATTTCACCTTCACTTTCCCTACGTTCAGGCAAAACCATTTCAAACATTCCAATATTTGAACCATTGTCTCTCAGAAGGGGCTTTTCATCGACTGAATCACTTTGTAGTTAACATTTATGACGTAAACCTCAGTGGTTATGGGGAAAATTCTCACCTCAGGACCCGGTGTTCATGGGTTAAAACCCAACGGGGGTCGACAGATATTTCTTAAGCGATAAAAATCAGTAGCGCAACTTCCTTCGGAAAGGGAGTAAAGCCGTCGGTCCCATGTCGATTGTAGCAAGTAAAAGAACCCTGGTAGGTTCGTGAAAATAACTCTACCTGCAAAATTGGTAGGCCCTTTCACTCTCGCTTATGGTAAATTCTCATGTGCTGATAAAATCAGTCGGCTTAGAAAGTGCACGCTAAATACATCAAATAAATAGATAAAAATAACATTCACGACAAAGGTTGAAGCTAGTAATCAATCCAAATAAATTTGTGTTAAAATATTAATTGTAACAATAGCATCTTAGGTTTAATTATGCATACAAACTAAACTTTTAGATAACGTTTACAAATTGAATTCATTTTCAAAAACCCTTTTCATAAAAGTTCTCATCTGTGTGCTCTTATTAAAAATTCAAAACGTGAAAACCTATCATTGTAGTACGGTTACATATATATGGCTTAGTTTCAAAGACTCATTATTTTTATCAAAAAGTTTAAAAAAACGGTTATAAGCATCCAAATATAAGTGGAACATTTTTTTTCCTATGTACTTAATGTGCATTTCCTAAACAGGCTTATTATATTCGCACATGATTAACAGAATAGCTCAACTTTAAAAGAGAAAAGAGACTCAACACACATTAGTGAAAGTCAAAGACATAATTTGACAAATTATCTTTTATCGCATAAATAGGGAATCCAGCCTTAAACCTTCCATTAAGGAGACATACGCACTAACAACTTAGTTGTAGAAGGTTATAGCAAATTATATGAAAGGTAATACCTGCACCAAAGGTTAGGAAGCACCGAGGCGTTAGTCTCGCAATGGAGTAAATTGTCGTCGTTAAGGAGGTCAATGTTTGAATCTCAGGTGCAATGGATGTGATTTTATTTTATATATATATAATATCCCATATTCAAGCTAACGTGAGTGTACTTTATGTAAACAACCTTTTCTTGAATTTATCCGTCTAAACCCATACTATACATAATAGCTTCCATAAAATTTGAAAGGTGGTTTAGTAAATGGCAGAGCATTAATATTGTGTATATTATGACAAATGATATAATAACTGTTAAGTAGGGGTGTGACCAGGGAGTGGCCTTTTAGGTTATAAATCCCACACTACATTTACCCTCAACTCACTTTCCTAAAGTCTTTATAGACGAAATATGTCTGAGTGTTATGACAATACACATACTTGAAAACATTTAAAAAAAACTTTTTATCACTGATATTTTAGATTAGGATTAAAATTTAAGGAGCTATTCCCTTAACACACACATATATAGTTATAAAGTCTGATAAAGTCTGTCTTTGTTATTTCTTTATGGGCTCTCTTGCAATAAAGAATTTAATTTCCTTTTCTACCGGTCCATAAGAAAAGGGCCAGTTTCCATTTATTTTTCATCATTTTTTTTATGTGTCATTTGTTGCTTTAAATGTTCCTTAGTTTAACCTCGTACTTTTTTAGATGGTTTGTAAATAGTTTATATTAAGTATTTAAAGCAACAAAAGTCTCATAAGCGATAGGGGTTGCCTTTTAGAAATTTCCCACCCCACTGCTACTGAGTCTGTAGACTGGCACTAGGAGGGTCCATATCTGTTTTTATTTTGTTCTGTTAAATTATTCGTCAAATTCTCACCTTCAATAGCCCGTAGGGGTTGGTGCTCGTTTTGGTATTTAACTTACGTTATTTTTGGTTGTTTTTTAATAAAATTTGCTAACAAACTTAACAAACATACTATAGTAAACGCCATATTATTTTATTATTCACTTCTATGATCTCAGAATCATATACGATAAGTGACATGGCATAGCTCTGTAATTTTTTTAATGCATATTTTACTTTGGGATTAAATGTAACACATTTCAAGTTGAATTTAACGCTGACAGTAATATTGCCTTTTTCTTTCTCCGCTTTCCAAATAAAATAAAAATAATGTTCATGTAAAAAGGTTTGTCAGTTCTGTTCTTTTGTAAAAGACTTATGTGAAATTTTACCGGCAGAATCTGAAAAAAAAAGTTTACTTTTTCCAGTTTCCAAATTTTCTGATATAATACTCTATTAGGTTTTTCGGTAACTTGGCTCTACTAGTTATTTACTTAAGAATTAGTCTCAGCACATTGATAACACCCTATTTACGTAGATAATACGGCTCAAACTAGAGGTCGCATTATTAATTTTGTGGTTGTTTTTCTATATTATACTTTAGAAAACAGTCAAATTGGATCAGAAGAACCATTATATCTCATTTTAATAAATTCTATGGAATTTAAATTGTACTTGTTTTAAAATAAAGAAGCCATTGAACTATTCCCAAAGGGCTTTGAGCTCTCAAACCAGCTGCCAGGATTTCGCTGTTGTCAAATGAAAATTTCAGATAGCCGAAATTCGATACAATTCCTGGCTCGAGCGTCATCGTGTATTTAATATTCCGGTTAATCAGCCTTGAGCTGGGCTCTTAATAACAGGAACAATGTTCGGTTCATACAAAGTTGGCTACCGATTCTTTGTAATGAAAGTTTTTAAAAATATTATTAGTTAAAAATATTAATAATAAATATTTGCATTAAAAAGTATATAATTTTTAATTTTCAAAATAGAACTTATTTGTGACTTTTGTGGATATTTTTATACCAGATGACTAATTATGTGTTTCCCCAAATTAAGGAAAGTCGACTATAATAGAGATATTTTGGCTCTATAGTGGGTTATTGGTTTTATTAGCAGCCCGTCTTA
This sequence comes from Timema bartmani, assembly GCA_902151455.1. NCBI lineage: Eukaryota > Metazoa > Arthropoda > Insecta > Phasmatodea > Timematidae > Timema > Timema bartmani. Next base: position 266,413 of record CABFWB010000125.1, on the reverse strand, counting down.
TTACCCGTTTAGGTTATACGATTATTGTACTAACTACGTTCATGGTTTTAGGTATTAGGGAGGTTATATTTATAGGAAGTATACCTGCATTTGCGTGGAGGAAGAGTGGAAAATAGTTTTGGAAAATCACCCCCAGTAGACTAGAACTAGGGGCGGCCCTAGCAAGTTTTTCTTTACATGTTTATATATTAATAACTTAGATTTCTTAAAGATTAGTATAGTAGTAGTATCAATGAGAAATAATAAGAGTAAATAGGAGCAATATTCATTTGAAAAGGTTTATTTAAACTACTACGGTGCAGACAACGCCCAAATCACTCATGCATTAAATTTACATCGTTAATTAATTAAAAAGTGAAAAATAAATAAAAAATTAACTCAAAAGCCTAGATTCACATCTTCGTTGCTTTTGCGCTTGCAAAGTTTTTAATTAAATCAGAATAATTTAAGTCCTGGGCGATACCATTTTCTATAGACAAAATTGCAAGATCTGACAGTCTATCCTGACACATGGTTGAACTTAAATAAGTTTTAATTAACTGAAACTTCGTTCTCCCTTAGCGACAGTGACAGGTATGGTTATCAAAATTCGAAGTGCTGTCCACACGTTCGAGAATATATCCTGCCAACCATTTTGTTTAACAAGTTGAAGAACTTTTATGTTTTCTGCTGATTCAAGCTCTTTCAACAATGGATTCAAGCTTAAAAGTTCCTCAACCAATTCACTACCAGCTATGTCAAATTTTCCCCCATCGGTTAAACTTTATTTCTAAATCTGCACAGGCTTTTTCCAATTTCGACTTTTCAGGAATTGTTTTGATGTTGTATAAAAAGGACCATGTACCATTAAACTTGGATAGTTGTGTAGATCGAGTGACCAACGCATTCTCGGTTGCATCGATCATAGGGTAAAAGACGTTCATTTTAAACAATTCTTCGGGATCGGACTGGCTTAAAATTAGGATCCATCCCAGCCTGAGAAGCAATTTCCTTAGCTGTTATCAGAGCAGATGAATAACCCCGGTACTCTTTCACAAATTCCAAGCAGTTTTTCAGCAATTGTGAAGCGTTTGGTAGATTCATAGTTTCAGACTGCATAGCCTTACTTACAATGTTTATTTGAAACAAAATATCAAACCAAGCTACCATTGTAACTATGAACTCAAATTGTTCCATGTTCTGAATCAGAGACAAAGCTTCTGATGCTGCAACTGAATCATTCGTTTCTTCGTGAAGATCTAAAAGGGCGTCACGAATTGAATAGCAGTGATAACAAACTGCAGCGAGGCTAGACACTCTACTCTACCAACGAGTTTCACAAACTTTTCTAAGCGATAGTCCTTCTACGTGTTTAGATATTACTTCCCATCACTTTGTTTATCCTGAGAATAGAACAAACAGTCTTTGAAGAAATAGGAACAAAGAAACCGATTTAAATGATGTTTTGGTGGCATCTGCCACTACCAAATTTAAGCTATGACAGCCACATGGATTAAAAAATGCTAGTGGATATTGGTTCAAAATTCTGCTTTGTATACCTTTGTGTACTCTTACCATGTTGGATCCATTATCATATCCTTGCACTATACAATCATTCATATTCAAATCGATCTCTTGCACAATATCATCAAGAAAGAGGCCAGTGGGCCAGTGAGTCCAGCTCTTGAAGAGTCACTTACCGGCTTGTAAGCAACGAAACACTCACGCACTTGGACTTAATCTTCATTAGTTTCAACAAAACGCAACGTTAAAGATAATTGTTTGACGTGACTTACATCAGGAGTGCAATCTAGTAAGATGGAGAAGTATTTAAATGACTTCACCAGAGTCAAAATTTTATTTCGAACTTAACTTCCAAGTAAACCGATTAACTCATTTTGAATACGTTTACCAAAATAGTGAACGTTAGTCTCCTTATTAACAATAACGGTGTAGGTGCTCCATCATCACAGAATAAAATTTTCCTAGCAGTTTCACTAAACCCAGGAGTTTACCATATTTTAGGAGTGTATTGTGTTTCAGATCCAGAGCTTCCGCTAAACGACAAATTATTGCCCACTAAAAAGAATACTATGGACATCATTCGTTCGAGGATAGGATTACTAACATGATAAGAAATAATAATCAAAATTTTTTAAAGCATTATTTAAAAAGCAGTTTTGTCGTCCGTTTTTTTAATCCTTACCTTTTATTATTAATAAAATCTGCAACTTTCATTCACCAACTATTATTTTCAATTACCTAGTATTTCATTATTATTTAAACAAATTAATTATGAAATACAGAAGTTTTTTAACAGTTGTGTTTAAATAATAAATAAAAACCAACCTGGGTTGAATGGTGATTAAGCTCTTGCGTTTATGAACTCTTCTTGATGATTAGATTGTTAAAATAATATGTAAACATCAAGCTGGGTTGTTAGGTATACAATTTATTTTGGCGGGTAGGATTAAGTGATTAAGTGATTAAGTGGTACTTGGGTTTTATTTTTTGCGTAGACGATCTGTCGTTGCTTTTTCGGTGCCCCCCTATGACAGCGCCCAGTGTGGTCTCACCATTCGCACCACCTTAGGGCCGTCCCTGACTCGAACGAGGTTCGAACCTCGATCTCTCCATCATCGGAAGTCTAGTCTACTGTGAGAGTAGTGCCTTAGACAATTCGGTCACCGAAGCGGGTGGTTAGTGTTATTAATATGGAACTTAGAATCGAATCAGTAATATCAATCCATATATCGGAACTATTGAAGTGTTGTAACCAACATTGCACATTAATGTACTTGTATAAATACATACATATTTATATACAACCCATATAATATGATGGACATCTGAGATTAAAACTGCACAGCCCACCTGTTGGAAAGCTGGCGAGAACAAGAACAAGAACTAATGGCACGTGGAATATGTGAGGTGTGTGTGGTAAATATAATGAACTGTTAGAGAAAATAATTGGAAGAAGAATTAATATTTTTTTGTATGTAAAGAGAAACATTAATGTTTTTTTAAGAATAAAAGAGTATGAATGGCTCGGTGTATGGATTTGTTGAAGCGAAGGAAGTATACAAGGATAGGGAAGTGTGGAGAAAATTAGTGAGAATGGATTAAGTACAGAGTAGTTTTTAGAGCTATATTCATATAGTTTCTTGTTAACCTTGTAAAGGAACTGCATGATATTGTATGTATGTATGTATGTATGTATGTATGTATGTATGTATGTATGTATGTATGTATGTATGTATGTATGTATGTATACAAACATCCATATAGAAATTTCCCTTTATAAAATAGTGCTTTTTGGGGAATATTTCATTTTCGAAATTAAGGTAAAGTTTTATTAAAATGGAAATTTAAGGTTTTTTCACATATTTTCAATTAAACATAAAATATAGATTACGCACAATTCTATTTCGTAGATAAATGATTCAACCTTATAAAAACGTGTTTTTAATTAGTTATGGTTCCACCCATGGCTATGGCTATGCACGATGATCAATTTACAATTGCTCTTTGGAATGTTTTTGGGTTTGTGGAAGGGTTCTTTGTTTCAACATTGTGTTATTGTAACTTTTTTTAATTATAAAAAAATACCACTTTTAAAATGTAAAAATAAATTGTTTTTTAAACATATTTTTCTAATAATTTTATAAAAAATTATCATATAAATGACCTACTGAGGGAAGTCATGTCTAATTGCTTATAAAAATAATATTTTATAAATCAATTAAAAGAGCTCCTACCGTTTGTAATCCAGACGTATAAAGGTTTTATTTTCATTCTTTTTAACAAAAAATTTTTTCATCTAAATAAATAAAATAATGATTCATTGGATACGTTTTGTTTAGTTTTCAACGCACAGTGATATCAGCAGTTTTTTTTATATTGGTTATGAGAGTCATGGTAATTTAGCATAAATTTTTAAAATAAATAGAAAAGGTCATAGTAGCATTCCGAAACGTACACTATATTTTATTAAAATTTAGCAGTCTTATCCTTGACAAATTTTAAGTTGGTATTTTATTTTATAAGCTACTCCATAGTGTAACACTTACAAGATAAACAAAATACACATACATGACAAATATTTAATAAGTGTTGAGATTTGATTTTGTTGGAAATTAAATCATATGTATTTATCGAATATATATATTAACTCTTTTGGTCAAAATATTTTTTGTTACTAATACTGTAAAAAATACTGGTCGCGCTTCCTTCCACTCTAACCTAAATACCAGAATATTAAAATGCATGTTTAGGTTGGTGAAACTTTATTTTAAAGCGAAACCATTTATTTTGTTACCACCAATATTTTAGTAAATTAACGGATGAATATTTAAAGACCTAGTGAAAGGGAATAATAGACCTATAAAGAGATAACGCAACAGCGCGCTCGTTGAGTACGACAACAGGATGTTGGTATTATGACTATTTCTTACCGGGGCCAGAGTTAGCTTCTTGGACATACGAGTAAAACTCGGTGCTAGTGGTGTTCAACTCGGGCGGGGCGGTGGTTGGGGGGCCTGCACCAAAAAAAATAAAAAAATAAAGAAACAAAACAAAATCGAGGAAAGTTGAAAATTGGAATATGGGAAAGCATGCAGATCTGACAAACAAAGAGGTACACATAAATAAAAGTTAGTAGAGAAAGTATTTAAAATTAGTGTCAAATATTTATATTTTAACATAAACCATTAAGAAGGGATATTAGGAGGAAATAATATCAAAAATGTCAAATTAAAAAGGAGAAGATCGATTTTTATGTTTAATATGATTAGCTTACATAGTCACATAATTTGAGAATTTCGTAAAAATAAACAAATATAAACTTATATAAAATATATGTATAACAGATTTTATATATATATATCAGATTTAATACATGACACATAATTAAGGGTAAAATACCGCCCTTATTTTAGCATCACGTCTTACTAACTGTTCGGGTTGTACGCTTATGTTTTAATTACGATAGGGGATTAAGGATAATGAAGGCTAGATTTAGAAGAAATGTATTCCATTTTCGTAGGAGGAGAGGGTAAAACTGCCTTCACAGCATACAACCGGAATTAAAACCCCAATCTCCCTGTCATCGGCAGCTCAGTCTATCATCACGATCACAATAGACTGAAACACCTATGCACGGGGATATTTGGGTTTGAATCCGGGATGGCAGTACTGAAGGCGGTTTTTAACCTCTATTTCCACGCAAATGCGGGTACAGTTCTTCTTGATTCAAGCTTCCTCATCTCTAACACATTTGCATAATTATTAAATATGCGTATAGCCCAAACTTGTAGTGAGACGCAGTGAAATAAATTGCTTTAGTAAATATACTAATGAGAAAGGGATGAGACAGGTAGAGTCTTAAAGAAAGTGTGGAGAGAAACTGGAAAAAGAATATTTAGGAAAAATCATCTTATTACATCTGGCTTAGATTCAAGAACCAAAGTCCTCGTCATTGACCAACCAGACTAGACGTTGTTACGCTTTTTTCCGCGTGCCCACCGGTACATTTATATTATATTATTTTTTAGCACCACCTCATACTACCCATTCGGTTTACATGCCTACGTCACTAATCGATTTATTAATGGTCCACAGCTTTGGTAACAAGAAGTCTGTGTCTTTGACAGATTTATAAAGTAAATAAATACTTTATCAACAAGCTACATGTAAATTATTTATTTCTCCAGGTGAAAGTTCCTAATCCGTTGTCAGGTGATTGCTGGTACAATTTCTAGAACTTTATTTTCATGTTGTCTCTATGGATAGATTATATATTTAAACTATCTGATACCCGCCTCGGTGGTCATATAATAGAACGAATCACTGTCGTAATAAATTAATTACAATGGGGAGATCAGGGTTCGAATCTAGATAGGGTGGACTTGAAGGTAGTTTTTCGTAAATGTTTGTCCAGTCTTCCTTCACGCGAAATCCAAGGCATTTTCTATTAACTCAACCTTCCTGATCTTTAATACATTAGTGTAATTAGTGCATAGCGAGCTCGAACAAATAGTGAGATGCAGTGGCAAGGTAATAAGCTGATATCTATTAAATTAGGATTGTTACGTATGAGAGTAAATATACTTTCTATGAAATAGAGAAAATATTTAGCTTTAATTAGTGCGTTCACCAAAAGGGATATTGAATAAACAACTTAATATAAGGAGTAGAAGTGAAGAAGATGTTTTAGAGGAAGTTTACTCGCATCATCATGGTAAAGGAAAGGTAAAAATAAGTGGTAAGTAACCTATAAAAAACTAACTCCAGCACACCCAGACGAGATTCAATCCTCAACTCCTAATTTCATGGACAATCCCAGTGCAGATTTAAGAGCCTGACGTCTTACACAACGTGAACACTGGTGCGGGTATTCAACACCTGTTAGTAGTCTACTTTGTTCTCAATTTTCCGTTTATCTCTATAGCTCGACCGTGTACACACGATCTGACAAAAGTGTCGTTTTCTTTTTTAACCGTTGTTTCAAATATGATTCTCTTTAACGAGATCCCTGGGAGGTGATTACATTACGGTAGCCTGAATCTTGAAACGTAGTTAGATAGACTTTGGTAACAATAGCTTTGTTTAAGTCTTTACCCTTCCCTCTCCTATTATACTCACCGACAAGGCAGTAGCAGCCTGATAAACCGTTTAAAGGCGTCGTTTCCTTAGCGAGGATGTAAACAACACGATAAGAGGAGGATACCTAGTAAACGACGCCTTGGGTGTACCTTTACAGCCGATTACTTGGACCGTTATTAACTGACACGTCAGCAGAGGTCGTATTAAGGTCACCTTTAGGAATCATATAAGGTCTAGTATAACCTACAGGATTTGGAATATTTGCTGTTTTTGACCATACCTAAATGGTGAGCCAAGATCTTCTTTAAGTCTAGGGTCTTGTAAAATGAGCTTTAGAATATTTGATATTTATAAACATGGCTTAAGGCAAATTTACATTGCTCACTTTGGTTGAATGAATGGGATTAATTCACTTCAATTGAAAGCACAGTGAAAAATGTAAATTACCATTCAATCATAATATTCAACTAATTGGAGCATTGAAAGAAGTTGACAGAATTTCTTATTTTGTTTTGGTCAATTCGGTTGCTCATTCAGGATGATTCATCCAAAGTTAACATGTTCAAACACATATAGAAAGTTGAAATTATTTTTTTCAGTTGTGACGATCTAATGTTTGTAAACAAAGGTTTGCTTTTTTGTGCCAGAAAACTGTTTTTAAAGTTAATAAGAATAATATAACTAGTTTGTGTTACCCATCGATTTTTTTTATCACCGCGTTTTATTGCCTATTCAGGCTATATTTATTTATTATAAGGACTCAAAATGGGATAGGGATGAGGAAAGAAGCATTTTAGAGGTAATTTATTCGCATTTGTGTGGAAGGAGATATAGAAACCATTCTAGAAAAAAAAGCACCCTCAGTAAACCCAACCGGTATTCAAACCCCTATCTTCCCATCATTAGAAGGCCAGTCTAAGACGATAGTGACGCCTTAGAATAATCGGCCAATGAAACGGGTGTTACCTCTCGATTTTATAATGGTGTTATTTGTATATTATAATTATGTTCCTTGTTGTGTTTGTTTGATGGTGTTCTTTGTATATTATAATTATGTTCCTTGTTGTGTTTGTTTGATGGTGTTCTTAATCTATACATAAATGATTTATGTAGTCTTGGGGATCTTCCTCTGCTAATTACATTAATAAACCTTCTGATGCTTCTTTGCTATTTAGACGCATCACACACCGTTTAGGGCACCAACGTCGACGTCTTCAAATGAATCTGTCAGGTCAAATTCATTAAAATGTGTAAACATTCGAAATTTAAATTTAATATTTTAAATTTGGTTGAATAAAACGCATTATTCAACCAGTGACAGGGTTGTTATAATTTTACCCAGCCCCCAAACAACCATTTGGGTTTTATTAAAAAAACAAACAAAAACCCACTTACATTTTAGATACAAATCAATCATCTAATTTTTGAAAAATGGTTAGTCGTTCTGTTGAAAACCTTTTGGTTCAAACCCAATAATAATGATACATTTATTTGTTTTTGGTGTTATACACAATTTTTGAAATTACAAATTTTATACAATAGACTAAGATATAAAATAATATATTTTAATTGGTTGACCAAAATAATATGCTCAACTAGCAACTCATTTGGGATAATATAATTTTAAGCTACCTACACTGTATTAATGCTAGGCCTTAGAAATAATACTTTGTCAAAAAAGCAAATGAGATAACAAAAGTTCTTACCGTTTATCTTTAAATAAAGCAACAAATTCTGCATCTGGCTTGCCAGTAATACACAAACAGTTTTTATTTTGATCTACTAATTTATATAGTATTGTTGCCAATAATTACATTGTTGCATTATTTTTTTCATTTATTATGTATCTTATTACTCCTTAGTTTAATTTTAATATAGTATACAATGTTTCTCTGGATCCCGAATAATTAATATATTTGAATTATTGGTTTAGTCAGATAAAATACATAATATCTTTAACTAAACAAAAAATCCAATAAAACCAAAAATCTAATTAGAAAATAATAAAACCCAATATAATTCAACTGGGTTGGGTTTTTTAATAACCCGTTTTTTAACCCTGACCAGTGAGCCATGTAAATTCACCTTTTGTTTAAAAATGGCATGGCATACAGTATTAAATAGCCTTGGATTGATCGTCAGGGGATAAGATTATGTATGTTGGCCTTAAAATTAAATAAGGTATTTATAAAATATAAATAAATCTTGTTGAAATGATTCTAGACCGTATTAATGTACTAGTAACAACACCAATGTGCATGTGGTTTAAGGCATCAGACTAGTAATGGATTGGATTGACAGTGACGTATTTAACAAGGTTCATATCTCACAAGTACCAGTATGGCATACCAATAAGGAGTTCAGTCTCGTCTCGTCTGCTGATAACGTGGAAAACGCGAGTTTTATATATAATGTATAAACTGATATTATTGATAATATTTATAATTTGTATCTTCTGTATTATTTTATTTATGATAGCTACAAAATTAATAAGTAATAAATTCAACAAACAATATCACGGCTATCTCAGCCGATAGTGTGCTTGATTATGTGGTAGAAATACTTTTTTTTTAGTTTTATTGATTGGTATTATTTTTCTTAAATCTAGATACACTTTAAATTAAATATAAATAAACGAATGAATAAACTAAGCTTAATTGGGCACGAGCTACCAACCCCTTTTATTTTTCTGAAGTAGGTGGATTCTTACTAAATAAATAAATTAATGTATCCTCAGAAAAAAAAACTGCAGTGTGGTATGACGAAAAACTCCCTCTCCCAATACCTTTGGACTTTATCTAAAGTTTTGACAAAATTTGGACAGTATTTTTCTAATTTTAATTCAGAAGTCAAAGATGAGACATACACTTCGGCATTCACATACACTTTAGTAAATTAATTATTTTTAATAATAAATCAGAGGAATGCAATTAAAAACATAATGTTTCAATTGATAAGATACTCCCTCACCTTGCACCCTTTTCCTCTTGCTTGTAATTTTTTTTTCGAAATTATTTGAGAGGAATAAAAATAGACTAATAATAAATTGTGATGCGTACTCTTTAAAAGTTTGATTTAAAACCATATTAAAAGTTATGCTGATACTAAAAGTAGGTTTATATAAAAAAATTAATCTGTGAGATTGGAGGAGCGGGTGTTTGGAGGGGAAGCGAGAAGAAGGATTTGTGGTTCAGACACGCTATGCAAGGCTCGTGCCAAACGCCAATAACCATGACCCTAAAAACCATCTTACTAAAGGGAATCGAGAGGGGTGGAGGAAATGAGGGTTGAGTTGAGGGGTGATTGCTACTGAGTGGTAGCCCTCAAACATGAAACTACCCTACTTAAAACATACAATGAACTGAAGGAAAATATATACTTTCGAAAAATAACGTCTCTATTACCACACATACCCCCCTCTCCCCTTTTCCAAACATTGATGCGATACTAATGAATATATCGTAGATTAGTGAGGTGATCGTTAGAGGATAATTAATTTGATTTTTCTATAAGTAATAAATATTTCCTTTCATCAGCTTCGTTAAGGAAGTTTAAGTATAGGTTTGGATACATGTAGTGCTTATTATTTCAGTTTTAGCCGATTATACTTACTTACTCTATGCATTAGGAATTCGAAAGTTCATTACCGCAGAACTTACAAAATTACGCCCAACTATCCCTATCTTAAACTTGTTTTAGCCAGTCCACCTCATTACACATTATATATTTCATGTCAAATTCTAATGTTATCCTCTCATTTGTGTCTAGGTCTTCCCAATGGTCTCTTCCCATTTGGTTTTCCAGTCAATACTCTGAACACGGCTCTAGATGCTTCCATTAGCGTTGCAAGTCTAAGAGTCTTGATTAACATAACAATGTCTTGTGACGAGTAGAGAGTATTTAACTCATCATTACGTAACCCCATTCACTTCCCAGTTCCTCATCCCCTTTTGGATCAAATATATTTTAGCCGATTATTTGGACCTTAAGGCATACCTCACTGGTTAAAAACACGTTCACGATATATGAGAAGTAGACTAAGCGCAAAAAATTAAGAATAAAAAAAGTAAAATATAAGTTATTAAGGGCCGGTCTTATGGCTACGGGCTAAATATTGCTATCGGGAGATTAAAGTTAGCAACCAGTTAAAGGTTATCAGCCACTTTAATATTTTACGCGTTTTATGAACTGAATTTATCTGCTGGATAGCTATCTATAGGATAAATATATTTTTATGTATACAATGTAATGTTGGTACTGTTTTTTACTGGTGCGCGCATGCGTATAAGCCCGGACGCTACCGCTACAACCTAGCGAGTGGGAAGAACGTTCCACATTTGTTAAATAATGGCGGCTAAACAAGTGCGAGGAAACAGCTGGCGTGATGTGAGCGCAGAAGCTAAGTTATCTTGCAAGTACTAGTTTCTGTGTCTGCCAAAATGTGGCCAATAATTTGGTTCAACGTTTACAAAATTTCATTTAATGTATTCACATTTAAATAATTTGTTCTTATACAACTATAACTCTACAAATATCTTGTCATTTTTTGTACAAGTGTGAATTAAATGTTCTAAATTTATATATAGCTAGAACCTGGGCCTGTGCTTACTTAACACTCGGACCAGTAATTTTTTTTCCACACCGCTCAACATTTGTTAAATAATGGCGGCTAGACGAGTGCAAGTAAACAGATGGTGTCACGTGTGCGCAGAAGCTAAGATGTCATGCAAGTACTAATTTCGGTGTCTGCCAAAATGTAGTCAATAGTTGGGTACAACGTTTACAAAATTTCATCTATTGTACTCAGATTTTGATAATTTGTTCTTGTATAAATATAAATCTACAAATAGCTAAGTCAGTTTATATAAACGTGTGAATTATAACTTTATATAGTTAGAGCCTGGGCCTGTGCTTACTAAACACGTGAACCAAGATTTTAACCTAAAAACAGATTTTGATAGGGTAAAACCTCATTAAAAACAACACGTCAATATGGCAAAAACCATTTAAAGCCTCAGATAAAAGTTATCAGGTACTTGAACCTCCTTGATAAAAATGTGATGTATAAATACATTTTATCTGACAGTTAAATGCTATCTTGCAGTCACAAGACGCAATTTAAACTTATCCACCAAATAGAAATATTTATCTACCAGATTAATATTTATCCAGGAGTCATAAGACCGGCCCTAAGTAAATTGTCCTAGGATATCTTCTTAAAATAATTTTTTTTTTGTAATACTTACTAACCCTTGTGAAAACGGTTTTATTTACTTTAAAAATATTGCTTTCATAATTATATTCAAATTTAAACTTTTATTACAAAAGCTTTACTATAAAAAATACAATTTAAAAATGCTCTCGTTTACATACAAATCAACTCTCTTCAAATATTATCCCAATGAAAAGTAAATATGTATATAAAAACAAATCTAACTTAAATCTAATCAAACGAGTGGCCTACATAATTTGTATTGATTATAATAATACACAAATATGTATGGCTTGTTTGCTATACACCACATGTTGTTTCGGAATATAAAAACTTATGATTAGTAATTGAATTAATTAATTCATTGCTTTTTAAATACATATGTCCTAACACACATTTAAATTGAAGCAAAACGTATTAAGAATTCAAATAAATGTAGCCATATCTGTGTATTTAGTTAATATTTGGCTATTCAAAATAAAATATGATTATATATAATTTACAAAAAATTTGATTGTATGTTAATATAGGTATACCCATCATACATCGTGAATTAATTAAATGTACGTTCTATACATACATGTCTCCCTCTAGTAGAACTTTTTTTTTACCGTGTGCTCATCATGAAATTCGAACCTAGGTTTTAAAGATAAAATTAGTGATTTCATAATAAACTCTTCAATCTTATTTAATAAAATGATACGTTTACAATAAATACGAGTATAGTGAGAAAATTATGTTTAAAGATCTTACAAACTGGCTTAAAATTTAATTATTTTACAATTTTTACAATGCTACGTTTTATTACCGACCTTAAAATTGTCACACTAAAAGTCTTCGCACACAAGCAAAGTATCGTAGGCGCACGGTGCCAGGACAGTAGCAGTATGGTAGCAGTATGGTAGTATAATGGTACCAGGAGAGTAATAGTATGGTAGCAGTATGGTTACAGGACAGTAACAGTATGGTAGCAGTATGGTTCCAGGACAGTAACAGTATGGTAGCAGTATGATGCCAGGACAGTTATAGTATGGTAGCAGTATGATGCCAGGACAGTAATAGTATGGTAGCAGTATGATGCCAGGAAAATAATAGAATAGTAGTAGTATGATGCCAGGAAAGTAATAGAATAGTAGCAATATGATGCCAGGATAGTATTAGTATGGTAGCAGTATGATACCAGGACAGTATTAGTATGGTAGCAGTATGATGCCAGGACAGTAATAGTATGGTAACAGTATGATGCCACGAAAGTAATATAATAGTAGCAGTATGATGCCACGAAAGTAATAGAATAGTAGCAGTATGATGCCACGAAAGTAATAGAATAGTAGCACTATGGTGCCAAGACCGTAATAGTATGGTAGCAGTATGATGCAAGGAAAGTAATAGTATGGTAGCAGTATGGTGCAAGAACAGTATTAGTATGGTATCAGTATGATGCCAGGACAGTAATAGCATGGTAGCATAATAGTGCAAGGACAGTTATAGTATGGTAGCAGTATGATGCCAGGAAAGTAATAGTATGGTAGCATAATAGTGCCAGGACAGTTATAGTATGGTAGCAGTATGATGCCAGGAAAGTAATAGTATGGTAGGATAATAGTGCCAGGACAGTAATAGTATGGTAGGATAATAGTGCCAGGACAGTTATAGTATGGTAGCAGTATGATGCCAGGAAAGTAATAGTATGGTAGCAGTATGGTGCAAGAACAGTAATAGTACGGTAGCAGTATGATGCTAGGACAGTAATAGTATGGTAGCAGTATGATGCCAAGAAAGTAATTGTATAGTAGCAGTATGATGCCAGGATAGTATTAGTATGGTAGGATAATAGTGCCAGGACAGTTATAGTATGGTAGGATAATAGTGCCAGGACAGTTATAGTATGTTAGAAGTATGATGCCAGGATAGTATTAGTAGAACTATGGTATCGTATTTCCACGACGTTCCTGCACACCTAGATACTATATACAATAATCTATAGTCCGAGAGGCTTGTTTCCCCCACCACACCCCATACTTCCCCTTCGCCACTTGAGAGTGCAGTGAAGTGAACAGGAAGCGAGTGTGTTGTTTGTACTGTTCTGTTAAAAGAATGAGTGGTACCTTATCATCTTCCTCTGATGAGGACATTGTTGTAGTAACTATGTTGATGGAGCCAGAGAAAAGGAAGTGGATACAGTCATGATAGCAATTAGAAGAGAATGTTTTAGACTTAAATAGTATGGTCTAGTTTCAACAGCTGGCTTCACTGAATTCGCCAGTAAATAAATTAATATTCTACCTGTAAAATTAAGTAATACACTTAAATATGCTTAGCTGGTTGATGTATAAGCCCGCTAGTTTCGGCACAAGCGTCGCACTTGTACTTAGTGTCATAAAGAACTTTGTACTCTTGTGCAGCAATAATTAGCTCTTATTCAAAATTGCCCATTTCACATTTAGAATACAACACAATAATAATATCGCCCCACCAAGAGACTTTAGATTAGACCAGAGAGGGTGTAGTGGGGGCAGGCAACGGCCACCATGACAGTATTTTACGTGTATTTTAGCTTTCAAATCGAAATGCGTAGTTACCTAAAGTGCTAGTTTTGTGAATTTCTCTAAATGGTTTTCCAATCTCCTTCCAGGCAAATGCGGGTTCACATCCTCTATATTCAACCTTCCCAATTGCTAACCAATTAGCGTAATTAGTACTTTAGCGTACATCCCAAACGGCTAGTAAAACGCGGTGCTAAAAAAATTTAGGATTGTAAATCTATGCACCGTACGTATACGATACAAAGCCGCTACTATAGTGCTACGAAAGTTTCCGGTGTGCGTAGCTCCATAGAAAAGTATAATAAGAGACAAAAACATACGTTACTTGTACGATACTGTACGCATACGATACTATGTCGGTGTACGAGGATCTTACACCTCTTATAGTAACAAAGCTCTAAATAGCAATGTTGTAAAAAAGGCTTTGAAGACATTTTGTGTGTAAATAAACTAAGAGTGACAAATACAGGGCTTAACGAAGGAAAGTATGAATTTAGCCCCTTCTAAAAGATATAAAAAAAGTTCTTCTTTGCGTGTTGCTTTAGATTCAAAGTGTTCGTGAAAAGTTATCCAAATAAAACACGCGACTCTTCGAATAAGCTAACATAAATCCGTTTGGAAGCAATTTTTTTTTTTCGCAAACTATACATAGTTTTGACGCAGCATCAAATTGGTATTTATATATATGATGATTATAATACTTTTAACTATATTGCAATGGGAATATTACACCGTTGATTGGATTTAATAATACAATCTATTATTAGGTTTTGTATAGTTGTTTTATTCACCAGAATACCGAAAGTGATTCAATTAGGCACTTGAGAATATGAAATACATTTTAAAAATGAGTTAGATTTAAAATAGTTTGAGTTTATTTAAGAAATGACATCGCATATCAGCAAAGTATAACTTTGCTTCTAAATTATAAGGTTGATAGAAAAGCATATATACGCTTAGTTTTTAAGTTAAGAAGCAATAAAAGAGGATAAATAGTCTCTTAGAATACTCGATTGACTGTACATTCCCTTAAATATACGTTTTGTTTGGTTGTGATTTATAAAGTCTACCTATAGGTAACAATATTCCAAACACTTTTGCATGAAATCCTATTTTAATAAAAAGTGGCATATATGGCATCAAGCAAAGTTATTTGGTCTACTTGAATTATCCATACGTAAAGGTATGTGATATTAAGTTCTCACCTTAGAGAGATATTATTAATACTTATAAAACAATGATAAACTTAAATGTGCGCAATGTTTACAGTAAAAAAATGAAATGTGTTTATAATTTTTAAAGTATATTTTATATAAAAATTGGCCTGTAGTAAGTTGTCCTTATTTAATTATAAATAACAAATTCAGTCAATAAATAGTTTGTAAGTCTTGATTGCAGTGAAACATCCTGGTAAGCGATGTGGCAATTAAGTTACCACTCATCCAAAGCAATATTGTTGTCGGGGGTGAGTTGGTTTTAACTATGATGAGGTTTGCTTTGAAAAAAACCAAACAAATATCAGCTAATAAAAATAGATAACGTTCTAATATATCTAGCAAGAGCATATAAATCCCAAATGATAATAAATGGTCACTCACCAGGGTAGTACTCTATCTGTTTCCTCGCGGTGTAGTTGGCTTCCGGGATCCTCAACTCGCAATCGAACTTTGTCGGCGATGACAGCTTATCGTCATCCAGAACGACGGATGCCATTATGTCGAACAGTCCGTCCCTTGGCGTCGTCAACACTTGAGTGGCGTCCGAGGCACTCCTGTAAAACCAGAACATGTCAATTATTTAGTCCAGGGATATCCTACACCTGGAAAATAAAGGGGATTTTTTTTTCATTTAGAAAACAAAGGGTTTTTTTAATTGAAAAAAAAGGAAATTTTTTAATCTGAAAAAAAACCCAGAGACAATGGAAGGATATTTTTGTTTCTGGAACTCTTAGAGAAAGTACAGGGGCATTATTTTGTCTGAAAAAAGAACTGGGAAAAGCCAGCATATTATGTGTATGGAAAAAACAGGCAAAAACGACACTTCTGTTTCTGGAAAAAACAGAGTACATGGACATTATCGTCACTGGAAAAAAAATTGTTGAACACAGGGCAATTTACCAAAAGATCCTATAATATACCGGAATATTTGTGAATTTGAGAACTGAACCAAAAAAATTAAATACATTTTTATTCGTAGAAGTAAAAATTGAAAGAAAGCTAAAAACTCTGATTCAAACACATAGCCTAATCCATCATATTATTTCATAGTTTAAGTAAGAGTCTGTGATGAATATGATATATAAATGCGGCTATAACCGTAATCAGCAATGATACGTTAGTCTATTTTAGTAAAAGTAAAATTGTATTACTCTGTACTACTAAATGACGTGCCCATAAAATAATCCTGCTAAAAAGAGGGAATCTTATGTCTAGAAAAGAATGAGCTGTACACTCTGACATTGATTCTTTATCAGTTTGAAAATTAATTAGAAATAGTTCTATATTCATCCGCCCGAAAAATATGTAATGTTATTTTTACAGATTGTATAAGGTGAATTAATTTTTTCCAAAGTTACAGCACATATTTGCAAGAATGATGAAATTTAAACATTGCCCTTAGAAACTTTTAAAATGTAGAAAATGTTTGAGATAGTGAGCCAACAATATCATTTGGTTGCACTTGCATTTAAAAGTTTAGAAATCGAACTATTTTAACCATTCGTGTCGATGGGCACGTGGGATAAGGCGTCAGTGTTATATTTTCAGGTTGGTCGGTGACAGGAAGGTTGGTATTCGAATCTCAACAGGATGTAATGAGGTGTTTAATTCCTAGTTGGTTTGTAACTCTTCTTTCACGGAAATGTGGGTTTATTTCTCCTGAATACTACTGTCTCATTAGATGATTTTGGATATAGCCTGGACAAGAAATAAAAAACTAAGCACACACACACAAAAAATTTTTTAAGATTTTACTATTCTTGAACCCATCTAGGGGCCTGGAGAAATATGAATTTAATATACACTTTATAACACACAATAAAGTTTAACTGTCATGTTCTATTAATTTTAAAATATGTTTTAATATATTTACGTGAAAAAATTTTCTTCCTCTTAATAAGCTACATTATTTTTAATATTATTATTACTATTATTATTTGCTTTTATTATTTTTAATAGTTGTAGTAATAGCAGTAGTAGTAGTAGTAGTATTAGTAGAAGTTAGTATTTACAAAGCTACTTTAAAGAGCCGGGCTCGTAAAATCAATAGAACAAAAATTAAAATCATTATCATTTATACACGTATTTTGTTAATGTGTAAAGACCTGACACTATAAAATAGATATGTTTTATTTGCTCAGGGTCCCCTCAATAGTGAGGTCTTAGTGCACACTACCCCATTTTTTGCTCCTTTCCTCCACCCTCAACTAACACACTCAATACACATATATTTTGTTACTTTTGGCCTTAGGGACGTCTAGACTTGTAGATTGCCTCTTTAACCACGCGTTCACAGTGACTGGTTCAATATGGAAACGTTATTGTGACAGTAATCGAGGTAGATCTAGCTTTGTGGGCAAAAATAGACTTGCGTAATATGGCTTTTAGAGATTTGATGGTCCACCATGATAAAATATAACTCTCTCATTCTATTGTCATATGGCGAGGATAGGTGGGTTTGGAACACTCAAGAGGGAAAAAAAGCTTTGCTTTTCATTCAATCAATAACTTTCAGCGGCAATCAGGCTGTACAGCTGCTGGAAAATCGTTCATATTCAAAACCACATTTCATTTAACGCTGATGACGAAAAAAAAATGAAAGCGTAAAATTATGGTTACCCTTGTAAAAAATAAACTGTAGAGATTTTAAGTACCTAACATTTATTGAGAGGGGAGAGAATGGTCGTGAATGAGATTAAATAAAGTGAACCAGAAAAGTAATAATTCAAAATATTACATTAAATTTTTAAAAGGTAAAATTTGGATTGTCGGTAGATGAATTAAAAATAAATTATTTTTTGTAATGAAAAAGTCTTATGATATTTTTTTCCTTCCCGGTGTTTCTAGCAAATTTTATAAAATCAGGTTTAAATAAGAACAAAGCTTATAAAATATTTCTGATTGAAGCACAGTTACCACATTATTTAAAATCTCTAAAACAATATTCTAGTAAATTTTTGGGATCTGCACCCTTTCTCCTTGATGACAGAGATGGACATAAAATGTACTAAAATATTGATAAAAAAAGAGCCTGGATTTTAATGACCTAAAAATTATCAAAATATAACTAATAAATTACTTTAACACTCTAAAAAATTACTTTAAATTTTCAAAATATTACCTAGAAATATGAACAATGAGTCGTAATTAA
This sequence comes from Timema bartmani, assembly GCA_902151455.1. Classification (NCBI taxonomy): domain Eukaryota; kingdom Metazoa; phylum Arthropoda; class Insecta; order Phasmatodea; family Timematidae; genus Timema; species Timema bartmani. Next base: position 247,705 of record CABFWB010000125.1, on the reverse strand, counting down.
ATTCGCACTACTAGATAAAATACACACTGTACAAATGTAAACAAAAAATGATCCATGCAATGAATAAACAAGTAAACTCTTTCATTCTTATAAATATTGTTTTTATTTACAAATATGTGCGTCGGAAGTATTAGATACTCCATCATAACGCAACCCTCTACAGCTTAACTGCAGTTTCACCAGGAAAGTGCATTTTACAACCAGACAAGAAAAGAGGATACAAAGGTCATTGTCTACATTATCTTCTCATTCCGACATCTGTGTGTTAGAATAATGTTCACGCATTTATAAAATATCTATAGTATTAATAAATACACTCATTCGATATGAATGCCTTAAAAATACTAAAAAATGCCTAAAATTGACTCAAAAATTCTTATAAATGCTTAAAAATGATTTAAAAGGAAACAAACTAAGAAAATATTACTTAAAATTATGAAATTATAAAAAATGACTTATTAAATATACATATCTACAACAAGGGGATCATTGACAGAGTTTATGTACTTATAAGCATTGTATGTGATGTAGTAATAAAAATATAACATGTCATCAAATTCCAGGCCCTGATAATAAGATTTGTGTAGTATATAATACCTAAGTTTAACTGGTAGAAAATTGTGTTTATTTACATTCACAAAGTTATATAGTGATATTATTGCAGGAGTGAGAGAGAGGGGAGGAAGGTGTGTGCTGTTATTCATTAGATAGAATTAAGTTAGGATAAATACGCTGATAGCCCGCTCACTGGCATCTAAGTATGTTTGTAATAAAATAAAGATATAATACGTTTACAGTTTTGTATTCAATAAAACTTATTTTATATATAATATTCATCATTTTAATAAGAGTATAAGTATAAAGTGATTTGTATATGACAAGGAGGTTGGATCTATAATCAAGGCTGGGGATAATAAGGCAATTTCTTCACAAATGATATTGCTTCTCGAAAATTTGGGTAGATTTCCTCTAAATTTTATCCTCCTCAAGCTACCACATAAAATAAATATGTGTATAGTTTGGTTAGGTAGCAGACACGCTGAACACATAAATATAATACATATAACCCAGACTCAAAAGTAATTTGTATGTATCTACTAAATACAATTTATTTATTACATGTATATATCTATATATTTTGAAGCTTCTTTCCAAGGTAGGCCTAATAAGTTATATATTTTTGTGCATGAGAAGACAAATATAATTATGCCAAACTTTTTGGAATAAATTTGTTTAAAATCAAAACTTAAACCAGTTAGTGGATTACATTTTTATTAGGTCTCCAAACAATTATTTTATATTTATTTGACCATATTATAACCCAGATCAACCGGTTTAAAGTATTGGTAGTAATACTTAGGCTTATAGTAAGATAAATTTTATAGAAATTCTATTTAAAAAAAAGTAAACGGAGAAGTGTAAACACATTTTCTATTTTTTTATAAGAGCTAAATAAAGAGGATGACGAAAAGTTTTCATGTTTGTTCTTACATTCATTTTGATAATACACCAAGTGATAAAAATGGGATGAGCTGTGGAAGAAAGTTTAGTTGGAAGTGGATATTTTTCTACGTCATAACCTCTGGGCTGCAGTAAAGAAGGAGATGGAAAAAGTGTCGTGCTTAGAATTTAGAAACTTCACTGAAGTGTTATTTAAAAAATAAAATAACTGATAGCACGTGATAGTTTAGTCCGTATTGGTTGAAATCTTTCCTGAATATACTCTATTGACATTTTTTTAGATGACATAACTTAATTTTTTTTTTTTTGTATTTCAATACAGAGTGGTTTTTCCCCCCACCTATCCTGGCTATAACATATTTAACTACAATAATGAAGTAATCACGAGGACGATCTAATTCGGATGGCATGTACCCTCATTTTTGGGAAAGGTGGTTGTATAATTATTTATAAAATCTCCCCCCTTCCCTTCATCACAACCAGCTGTATTTCGGGCCCCTGACCTTACCGTCACCGACAAAATAAACGAAGAAACTTACGGCCTTTTCCGTATGCTCATCAATGTGGTTTTCTAAATAAGTACCTAATATTTAACCATTATCAGCATTACTTTATAGTTATTGATAATATTTACTTCAAAGTGGTAACTACATGCACATGGCTTGACGTATGACTACATGAAAGATAACCCTACTGGCAAATTTCCATAAGAACAAACTTATCTTACAGCTAGAAAAGTTACTAAATTTACTTTAAGGTATTTGCTTCGTTGGCCATATGTTATATGGCGTAAATCTCACAATAGATGAGACAGCTGGACAAGAAGATTGGGGCTCAAATCCCGGTACGATGTAGTGAGGATTGTTTTCCTAAACAGTTTCCCACAATAGTTTCCCACTCCTCCTCCGTGTTAATGTGGGTACACTTCTTCTAAATTCAACCTTCCTCACCCTTAACACATTAAGGTATGATTACCTTGACACGTCTTGCGTGTTGCTTCTCGAATCTCGCGTCTACGACCGCTGACGTGGGGTGGTGAGTCGCAGACATGTAATACAGTGTTTCCCTAGATGCGTCTCTTGATCGCCAGTCGTGGGTAATTTTATGTGCAGTACAGATCGTTTATCATTTATTAGAGTTTTTCAATTGTGTTTTATTTACTGTTCCGTGCTATGTTTTTTTTTTAATAAGGTGGATAAAAAATACTAACTTGATCGACCAACTATTCCTGAGATCTATGTCCATGTGTTGTCCTTAACATGTTGGTCCCGGTTCACTGGCGAAGATGTGTCAAAGATTGATGGATGCTTATCCACCCCTATTATTAAAGTTTCGTCCTCTACGGAGAAAACTTGGACCATTTTCATAGCGAGCCCAATCAAACATAAAACTGTGACACGAATTTCAGGTAGCATTCCCTCGGTGCGTCTTGCGTCTCGCGTCTGCGACCGCTGACGTGAGGGGGGAGTCGCATACGTAGGATACATTGTTTCCTTAGATGGCGCCTCAAGCGTCTGCGGCCGCAGACGTGAAGGGTGAGTCACAGACGCGGGATACATTGTTTCCCTAGAAGCGTCTCTTGGTCACTAGTCGTGGATAATTGAGTTTCTTGAATAGCGTGGTTCCTTTAAACGACTTTCTTTTTAAAGTATTTACTTTAAGCAGCTTATATTTATTTCCTGTGTCAGCAAGCAATTATGGCAAAATTAAATACAACTCTACTAAAACCCACGCTTGCTTGGTGGTGCATCTGAGTTCATGCTGCTCTTGAAGCAGTGTGGACGCAAACGCAACGTAAAGACGCTGGACGCGTACTCTGTACGTCACCAGTTGTAGTCACCTAGAAGGAACTGGCCACATAATAAACTAAAGAAACCAGTCCAGTCGCTTGTCACAGACGCAAGAAGCGCCGAGAGAATCGTACCTGAATCGTACCTTTAGATTGATTGGTACATTCGAGTATATCATGAACAAAGAACAGAAAGACGGTGTGTAAAAAAATATATCTTTACGTATTTATGTCTCGTTATGTGACTTTCAGCTGTCACGAATAGTCTGAACACATATAAAATAACATGAGAAATAGAGATAAATGTTTTAAATAACGTAAAAGATATGTTTGAATTCTCTAAATGGCCCTTCTAATGAAAAAATGGACTTAAGTAACACTTCTAGCCATCAGATTAGATTCTTACTATATAAATTAGAGACTTTGTATTATTGTAGCGCTAGCTAGCTCAGGGACTGTGTGTTTGAATCCAAACAAAGGAGGTAGGGATTTGTTTGTTCGAATATGAAAGGGTGGAGTGAAATTAATACATTCTACTTCCATAAAAATGTTGGCCCATTTCTTTTAAATCATCATCTACATTCTATTATCCAAAGAGAATCGTTATTATTGTTTATATAAAAGTGTCTGTAAATAAGATTACTATTAAAGTGATATGTAATAGAGCATGGTCCAAGTTCCATATATGTACAATTTTATACAAAAAAAAAAATTTTTCTGACGAAATGTTAACATATTGGTTTATTTTATAGCCTACGTTTATTTTAGTTTTATACACATGGTAGTCTCAACAGTTGTTTTGTATATACAACAAGCATAATGGTTTTTGAACAGAGACTTACCTGCTTCAGTGACCGCGGGGTCTAAGGTCAATAACGGGAAGATAAAGGTTCAAATCTCAGTCGGGTGTATTGAGGGTGATTTTTTTCCAAATGGCTTTCCACTCTGCCTCCACGCAAATGGGATACACTACCTCTGAACATACCCTTCCTAATTCCTAGAACCATTAGCTTAATTAGTATATAAACGTATAACCGAAATCGGTAGTATGACGCGGTGCTTAAAATAAACAAAATATTTTAAAATTAATTTAAAAAATAGTCCAATCCGAGCTACGTGATGCTCTTGAAAAACGTTCAAGAGCTATTTTGTATTCTGTATATATATGTATGCATTATATATATATAATTCTATTAAACGTTTATACTGAAGAATATTTTATCTATCATGGTCAAACATATTTTTTAATATAAAACCTAAACAAATATGGACTTTAACTTGAGTTATTATCAATTCGATCTTAATTAACAAATATAATACAAATTAAATTATTTATTTTCCTTATAAAAATATTTAAAATAAAAGGTTAAAAAATATCGATAAACTTTTAAATTCTTTAAAATGAAACGTTAAAAGTTATGTATTTGCCATTAAACTCTGTTTATAATCTAATGAACCTTTGTTAGTTAAATAAAGAATATTTAGTGAAACCAAAACGCAGTTTTAAAATTGATTTTATTTCTACCCGTTAATCTTAACTATCTAAAAGGACTGTTGAAAGAATTAAGTATTTATATTTTGTTTTCTGACTTTAAACTCATTAAATTTGAGGCTATAAAACATTTATGAGTGTTTCTAGTTTGAGTTTACGACTCGTGGTGTATAAGGCTAGTATTATTTATTGTGTTGGATTTAATTTTTATTTGTATAAGCGCCTATTTTATTATTGTCTGGTAGCTTTTCATTATTTTGGAGTAGTAACTAATTGTATCTTTGGTCTACGGCCCTTTTGGATTTCATAGGTGAGACACTTAATTGAAGATTCTTTGTAAAATATAATAAATACGCCTATATGTTTATGATTGCGGTACTTATCGTGTACACATATATAATTATGATATAGCTTTTTTTTAAATCATTCTGTTGGTGAACTGACTAGAATTATTTTTCAATTCGTATGTTTAAACACACGACTTATTTAACAACTAAAATTAAGGTGCAAAGATAAGGGTAATTTAAAAGGAAAATGTATATGCATTTACGTGAAATGAGTTTGGAGAAAACAACAGTGATATATCAATCTTGTAAAATAACGCTCGGTGCACCCGTTTGGATAGCGGCGACCTTGTGCAATGTGAGTATAATGCCTTAGACCATGTGTACGTGGCCACTAGTTTAGGTCAATACTTTTTTTTTAAACAAGATATAACCGTCCAAATATTTTTAAAAATTACTAAAAAATAACACAATTGTTTTAAAATATATTAGCTACCAAAACAATGTGGTTTTCACTGGCCATCCTCATATTTACCCGTTTATAGGTAGCGATCAGAGAAAACGAACCCGCGTTTTGTGAAGAAAAAGTGTGAAAAAATTTATAGAAAACACCCAGCAGAGATAAGAACCCTGGGGACCTCGCCACCAGAAAACCAGACAAGATTAGACATATTGAATAAAATAACACTTATTTTATTCGGGTAATTTGTAGTATTTATACTTTTAAGGTGGTGTGGTAAAAATCGAACTCATTTAACGTAGAGCATTATATTTACAACAAAATATCCAACTTAACCCTTGTGAAAGATACTATAATATTATTATTAATTGATACAAAAATACTAGATAACTCCTGACCCCCCTCCCCAAACCGTACCTGAGCTCAAACCAAAATATTCTAGATTTGTGATTGACCTTATTGACCACTCGGCCCCAGGAATGTATAGAATATTCTAACTCTAAAATGTGGTTTATATTGTTCTTAAAAATAATAGAAGCTTTAAAAATATTACGCTCTTTTTATATTGATATGAAAAGTAATATTTTGTTTGGCTACCCAGCGATATTACATATATTATTTAATTATTCAAAGCTTTATTTCATACGAAAATTTAAGTGCTCTCGCTGTAAAGCCACTAGCTTTATTTTTAAAAAAAATCAGGATTTTAAGACTAATCTTCCTTTTTAGGTTGGTAAAAATTTTATATTTCCAGACTACAATCTATAATGCATAAAGCATTAACGAAAACACAACAGAATAAAATAAAGAGGAAAATAAAATGGCTATGATTTTGGTCACTGCCTGCAACGAAATGAGTTACAAACATTAATCGCGTTGGAAATAAAACACTGTAAAATAGTCTTAAATACAATACACCTCCAGGAAAATAAAGTATTTAGAATTGAAAAAAATTATGATTCAATTTGAACTTTATTAGTTAATAATGAGTCTAGACCAATATTCAGAAATAGTTCACGCCAATGTACAGGATAAACAATAAAACTTTTAATGAATTTTTAAATTTCGTCTTAAATCGATAGAAAACAATATTTCTTTTATAAAGTGTTAACCAATATGGTTGGGAGATTGAGATTTTTTTCGGGTTATGGCCAGATATGATAATTACTCTAATGCAAATGGAAGTATTCTATAAGTATTCTACCCGCATTTGTGTTTAAGGAGAGTGGGAAACTATTTAGGAAAAAAAGCCTCATTAGACCCGACCGGTGTTCGAACCCTGATTTCCCCCGTCATAAGCAGGCCAGTCTAGCACGTGAGTTACGCACTAAATCATTCGGCCACTGATGCGAGTGATTGAGATAATTGACTCTAAGATTTCACAAACATTTTAAATGTAGAACTTTTTTATTATGTTTTAGGGATGATTAGAAATTCCCAGTAATAAATCCCTTTGGTAATGGTCTAGATTCGAGACTAGATACCTTCTGCTGCAGTCAAGCCATCCTTCTGTGAGTGTGTTGACTTATACGACGTAACCACCGGTTCAGCTATTTTAAAACGTATTATATGTGATTATTTGAAGACATAATGAGTACTGGTAGTTAATTACAATCCTATTATTTATTCTTCTCGTAGTTACGTAGTTGGGTATGAATGCCAAGCTCATTTAGCCTGATTCGTCAAAAACATGGAGGTTGTGGTTTGAATTCCAGTTGGGTGTAGTGATAATGATTTTCCTAAATTATTAACCAGTTTACCTCCACGCAAATGTGTACATTTCATATTAATTCTATATTCATCTTCCCTAACATGTTATCATAATTAATATAACTATACAATATATATATATATATATATACATACTAACACACAATATCATTTCTTCTACCAGTCATTTCCTCTAACAGTTATTTCTTAATACCACAGATTGCTCTCACATTCCACGTTCCAATGGTACATAATCTCACCATCTTGTCAACAGATGGGCCCTTCAGTTTAAACCTCAGCTACCCATCACAACTTTGGTCATCCGAAGCTAACATTGCTGAGTTTCTTTTAGTAATTAGTTTAGAGTACATTAGGTTACTAGCTTTAATCATGACAGTATTTTATACTTACGGTATGGATGCTGTACTGGTCTGTGTTGGCACAATGTGCAAATTGTATTGTTAAACATAGTTGTCTTCTTTTAGGATGTCAAGTTGAGGTTATGGAAAGATATCTTTCACTCCACAAATGATATTGTTGAGCTTATCTGTATTCTTTTAAGATGTTGATTTGAAGTTCTGGTAGAACACGTTCCGCTCTGCAAATGATATTGTTGAACATACCTAGTCTTCTTTTAGGATGTAGTGTTGAGGATTTGGGAAAACACCTTCCACTGTGCAAGTAATATTGTTGAACATACCTGTCTTTTTAAGGTATTGAGTTGAGGTTCTGGGAAAACACCTTGCACTATGCCAGTGATATTTTTTAACATACCTGTCTTCTTTTAGGATGTTGATTTTTGGTTCTGGTAAAACACCTTCCGCTGTGCAAGTGATATTGTTGAACATACCTCTCGTTTTTGAAGATGTCTAGTTGAGGTTCAGGGAAAACACCTTGCACTATGCAAGTGATATTATTGAACATACCTGTCTTCTTTTAGGATGTTGAGTTGAGGTTCTGGGAAAACACCTTCCGCTGTGCAAGTGATATTCACCCCAGCGTTATCTTTCTGCTTCGAGTGTTTCACTTCCAAGCTTTTCTCTGGCACTAGAAAGATAAAAAAAAAAGCCACTTTCACCCCATACGTTTAAAAATTAAGTATTATAAATATTATTGTTTTAAAAATCGCTAAATGATTTGTTTGACAGGAAACAATTTAATAGTATTTATCAACGTAACGTAAAAAGAAGAGGAGAACAAAAGATATGGGTGTTATCATGCATGGTATGTTAAAATAATTAAAACAAAGGTGTTGCTATATTTTGTTAAACCTATACATCCAGGTGGCTCGTGCTCATTCTCCGGTTGGGAACATCAATATATTCATCAGGCAGTACATGAGGGGTACACAATAATAATATATTGTCAGTAAAATATAACCAATGAGTATTAAGCTTTTTTTTTTATGTAATACAAGTTTAACTGACCTTCCAGACTATCCGCATATTTACACTAATTAACTAGGAGCAAATAAGATAGGTTTAGAAGGAATAGGCCTGTATTTGAATTTAAGGGGAGGGATGAAAATATTTAGAGAAATAAACAACACCTGGCCTGCCATCTGTTTCCCAAACTCACCCTTTCTGGTAAACTAGACAATAGATTCCAACGAGAGCATCATTTTTATCCGCGTGCACACAAGTGAGTGTCAAATACCCAAGGAAAAGGTCTGTAGCGTTACAAACCAAATGTGTTTGTAAAGAAACAAAGCAGTTGTCGTTTTTCGTAGGTACCTTGCTAATGACATATTTTATCGACTATTTGTGCAAGTGACGGTTTTGTCACCTGCTCTTCAAGTTTTTATTTAGTTTATGTGCGTGTTTAATTATAAAGGATCTGCCATCGTTAACTCTTCCTTTATTCTACTCTCAGCTATTTTCATTCTCTCTTTTATGTCTTGAACATTCTTGAGTTGAAATGAGCCTGTGGCTTTAGTTCCCAACTTCTCAACTTCCGCAAAATTTTCCAGTTCTCATACCCATATTTTCTATCCTCCCAACTCCCCCTCCTCCCCCCCCACTCCTTATTCAATACTCGTGCTCAAAGTTAAATTAGCTACCGTCAACAAGTAACTTCTTACTCGGATGCCAACAGGCAATCACTGTGACTTGTGATGACAACATGATGTCTAGGAGTAGGGGGGTGGGGGGATTATTGTTTCACCACTGGATAACGTGACCCGATCAATGATCCCTTAGCGACTTTCAAAATTGTTAACACGTACCTACTTCAAGCAATGACTTAAGCATTCAATAGATTAGCTTTTGATTCAAATCTTTGTTCGATTAAAATTTAATATCCTCGTGTTAGGGGGGAAGCGAGGTTAACCCTTTATTGAGTTATTGGTGGGTAATACTCACTTTTTGCTATTAAAGGTTTTTTTTTTCCTGATCTTAACAATATTATTGAACCTTATGACCCACATTTGGGGTCACATGATCTAATGCATTAATATCGTGGTGGACTGGGTTTGACCGTGATGGGTATAATGGGGTTTAAATCCCAGTCAAGTGTAATGTATGATTTACCACCTGACCATCATTCAAATGCAGGTACATTTTCTTTAAAATGTTACCTTCCTTATTCTTACTTCATTGGCGTAATTATTGTATGCGTATAGCTTGATCGAGTGCTGAAACGAAAAGAAGACGTTTTTAATGTTTTGGATTACTATCAAAAAGTATTTATTTTACCACAACCTATTACTACCCGTTCGTATAATACACTTATGTACTAATTATGCCAATGGTTTTTAGGAATCAGGAAGGTTATATTTATTAAGAGTATCCCCAAATTTCCATGGATAGAGAGTAGGAAACCATTTTAGAAAAACCACCTTCAGTACACCCGACTAAGATTTGAACCTAGATCTTCCAGTAATTGGCAGTCTAGTCTACTGCAAGGGTAGCGTTAGACCACACGGCCACTGAAGCGGGTTAAAATGTGTCTATGCACTTTTTTATTTCAAACTAGAAATATTTGTATAAGTCTCCTTAATTGTGGTACGTGTACACCAAAGTGTATAAGAATTATTTCAGAGTATGACATGGCGTACCACTGAGTTTTAATTGGCACAACATATGTTTTAATAGTAATAAGTCTCACAAACAAATTCATGCAGATTTTGATTTAAAGTCATTAACTATTCATAAGCGTGTATTGCTTAACCTCTGTCGTGGCTTTGTTTAATTTACCACTAGGGTTCTGTATTTATTTTTTATTTCTTAACGTTTACAACAAGGGTTTGTCAGCTAGACAGTTCGGGTGTTCTACTACCAGTGACGGATATGTAACCGTCTTATGTGATTGGGAAAGCACCATGTGGTCACTTTTACTTCACTCCAATGAAATGATGTGATGATAATGATGCTGATTATGTGATGAAATTAGAAGTCTTAAACCTAGCTTGAGCCTAATAAACATGAACAAGGCGAGCATAGGAACATTTACCCTTCGGAAAAAAATAACTATGGTACCATCGCGAATTGAACCAAGGACCTCTAGATTAGTAGCCAAGAATAATGACCACTAAAACAAGATGTCAGCCACGGTTCCATTAAACTTTGTAAAGACAGTTTATTATTTACAGTATGTTTGTGTATCTTGTTTATAAAATTCTAGAATAGAAGAGGTACTTTAGTTACGGCATGTTCACAAAGAGGTTACGCAACGGTCGATGATTGGATAACATTGTTCTTTTATAATAATAGGTCTTAAAGTGAATAAAGTCCAACATTTTAGCTCAGTCGGTAGCGTGTCTATCTAGTGAACTGAGGGTCGCGTGTTCAATTTCCGGAAAGTCTGAAAAATGTATCATTGGTGAAATGTGTTTTCACCCTTTCACGGCGATGAATAAACGACACGTGGCTGGATGTTGTCTGTTCTAGAATATACTTTTTATAGCACCACGTTTTACTACCTGTTCAGGTTATACGCTTATGTACTAATTACACTGATGGTTTTAGGTATTAGGAAGGTTATATTTTGAGGAAGTGTAATCACTTTTGGGTGGAGAGAGAGTCAAACACCATTTTGGGGAAAAAACCCAACCTCAGTACATCTGACCGATATTCAAAGCTTGATCTACCCGTCATCGGCAGTCAAGTTTAGTACGTGAGTAGCGCCTTAGACCATTTGACCACTGAAGCACACGTATAGTACCTCAAGTTAAAAAATAAATACTAATCAACTATTATTCTCCTTGAACTGTGCCCTTGAAATAGATAAGTTCAATACTTTGAGAACTAGATCTAAGTGCAGTTCACATCACTACCAACCCTGGTGCTTAAATAATTGTCCAAGCAATCGTTGCTTAGTATTTTCACATATGTACTAAGCCAAAGATATGGAAGGTAAAATTTGAGGAAATATATCCACATATGCATGAATAGAGAGTGGGAAATGTTACAGGTAAACGTGGGCTCTATGTAAATATCATCTTGTTTAGCTTGGTACTGATGTGAAAGTAGATCTAGAACCTCATCCGGGTGTATTGTGAAGGATGCTTTCTCATTGATTAAATTCTCCCATTAAGAAATTAAGGTATCTAGCCCATTAGCGTAGTTTAATATATCTACTGTCTGATTTTCATAGAAAGGCCATTATTTAAGAACTAGAAACTCGGGTAAATAAACATATTACATCTGCATTTATATTCGTAGTCTGTTTAATTAATAATGTTAAAATAGACTATATAATAATCTATAAGAAAGTATTATTGGAAGTGTTGATAGCATTTTTATTAATAAATCAATTAAACCACTTTATTGGATGGATGGTCTTAGGTGTCACTCTAACAGTCTTGACTGCCGATTCCGAGATCGGAGTTTGAATCCTGGTGTGGTGTACTGAAAGTGTTCTCTTCTAAATAGTTGTATACGCCCTCCATGCAAATGCGGGTACACTTCTTCAAAAGTTAAACATTTCTAGTACCTAACATATTGACGTAATTTGTACATAAGCAGTAACATAAGCATAACCCGTAGTAAGACGCTGTGCTAAAAGTATAATCAAATAAAACATTTCCTAGAATGCCAAATTTTTGTTACGTTCAATCAATTTGGGTTGTTGAAAGTGGGCTTACTATAAAAATGAGGGTTTATTTATTTACATATTAGTATAGCCCATATGGGTACTAGAACGCAGTGGGGGGGAAATATATAGGTAAAAACCATCTCAGTGAAATTGATCAAGATTCAAACCCTGCCCTCTTGGTCATTCACAAAACACAGTGGATGAACCTGATGTTTAGTCTACATATCCACTGATGTTAAATAAAAATCATATTAAATAGTAATGACACGTGGTAAAAAATAATTAACAAAAACAGCCTCTTTCATGTGATAATATACTGTAATAAATTAAACAGGCTGACCGTTGTGAGATGTTTTGGTCGTAAAACTAATTTTATCATCCAGTTATTAAACAGATGATACATAGTTTTAGTAGGACCTTTAAATACTTTTTTTTAATTAGGCCTATCTCTCTAATGCCCTTAATCTACAGAGTCTTCATACGAGTACAAACTGTAAAATTGATGAAGGTGATTAAACATTGTAATTATTAGGGCTCACAAATGTTTCCGATGTGATTATATTTTATTTCGTAATGGCCTCTACGGGAAATTCACATCAATGTTATTTTATGTCTACGCTATCAAATACAAACATTCTAGTCAGCGTGCGATTGCCTCTATAATTTTGATTATTGCAATTTCCGTATATTGAAAAAAATAAAAGTATATTAATACATTCTAGGATATAGCTATTTGTGTGTGAATATAAGCTGGTTACAAAATAAGCTAAGTTTGACTACATAGGGGTTAAACTACGTATCTTTTTCTTTTTTCCCATAACCTTTGCCCCCCCTTTATGTAACACCAAGAATACATTTTGAATGACCGATACCCTCCACTAAACCCACATTTTTTAGTTTTTAGCATCAAAAGTGAATGTCCTTAATTCATAGGGAATCTTTTTTTACACTAAAATAGGGACTAAGAATTAATACAGCTCATAATTGGAATTAACTATAAGTATTTTTACAAACGGTGAAAACAGTAAAAATAATATTATTTATTCAACATTAGGATTTAAGTATAAGATCTGTGTTACGTAACACTGTGATGTACCAACCCTTCCCCTCCCTAGTAACACAATGTACAACCCTCCCCCTAGTAACACCATGTACAACCCTCCCCCTAGTAACACCATGTACAACCCTCCCCCTAGTAACACTATGTATAACCCTCCCCCTAGTAACACTATGCATAACCCTCCTCCTAGTAACACTATGTATAACTCTCCCCTTAGTAACACTATGTATAACTCTCCCCTTAGTAACACTATGCATAACCCTCCTCCTAGTAACACTATGTATAACTCTCCCCTTAGTAACACTATGTATAACCCTCCCCCTAGTAACACTATGCATAACCCTCCTCCTAGTAACACTATGTATAACTCTCCCCTTAGTAACACTATGTATAACCCTCCCCCTAGTAACACTATGCATAACCCTCCTCCTAGTAACACTATGTATAACTCTCCCCTTAGTAACACTATGTATAACCCTCCCCCTAGTAACACTATGCATAACCCTCCTCCTAGTAACACTATGTATAACTCTCCCCTTAGTAACACTATGTATAACCCTCCCCCTAGTAACACTATGCATAACCCTCCTCCTAGTAACACTATGTATAACTCTCCCCTTAGTAACACTATGTATAACTCTCCCCTTAGTAACACTATGTATAACCCTCCCCCTAGTAACACCATGTACAACCCTCCCCCTAGTAACACTATGTATAACCCTCCCCCTAGTAACACTATGCATAACCCTCCTCCTAGTAACACTTTGTATAACTCTCCCCTTAGTAACACTATGTATAACCCTCCCCCTAGCAACACCATTTACAATCCTCCCCCCTAGTAATACCATGTACAGCCCTCCCCCCTAGCAACACCATGTACAACCCTTCCCTTCTAGTAACACCATTTACAACCCTCCCCCCTAATAACACCATGTACAGTCCTCCCCCTAGTAACACCATGGACAGCCCTCCCCTCTAGTAACACCATTTACAACCCTCCCTTCCTAGTAACACCATGTATATATTAGAGCTCTTCCCTCCCACTTCTTAACAGTGTTACGTGATTTATGGATGGCACCATATACTAAACATTTTATTCTTTCTTATATAATAATACGTGTTCTGTGTCTTACTACCCATCCAGTCTATCCACATTATTTTATTGGTTGGATTGGAATAAAAAAGGTAGAATTTATAGGAAGAGTTCGACATTTTCTTAGAGGTATAGTGATGATGTTTTAGGAAATAACACCCGAGTACACCAAGCCAGAATTCGAGTCCCAACTTGGCAGTGGTAGGCACTAGACAGCAAACTTAACCAAACAATACTGACACCTGACTCCCTGAACCAACTGATTGTATTAGCATAAGTCTTTAAAACCCCACTCAATTAAATAATTAATACAGCATACAGTCCCCCAACCATTAACTTATCACTGTGAAAGGGGAAGTCACAATTTCCACAATTTTATACATTTTTGGTCATCCCGGGAATTAAACTTAAGATCTTCAGTATACATGGATGATATGCCGTATTAATTAAAAAAATTCACAATCATTTGTTGTTAATTAATTAAAGGACATCAGCTTAAAGCTACTCAAGCTATTGCTCAGTATCTACTTGTCAATAGTTTTACATTAAAAGTTGACCACACATAAAGTGTGACTTCATTTGTTTGGGGAGGAAAAGATTCCATGTCATTTTTAAGAAGCTGAATTTTTGTGTTCCATGTCAGACCAATATTAAAGTGTCATACCCCCTTGTTTAATACATCAAGTCACTAAAATATGTCCACGTATAAGTCATAAATGTCAAACGTAATATACTGTACAAGAACGAAGAAGAAAAGTTTTCCTCTTGAATACTTTATACCTTATTGCGGAATTTCTTGTCTCACGGGTAAATATTTGTGTAAGATGTTTGTATGTAAATCAGCTGTGATATTTTATTTTAAAATTCAAGCCCTCTCGCCATTAGGTGTGTACTCCTTAAGGTCATTCGAGCATCAAAATTGTATTGTACAATTTAAAAAGTGGATAGCTAAAAACTATGAAAAGTGATTCATTGATTTCAAATAATTACAGCTCACTTGCTAAAAGGTGTCAAAATTGTTATTTTATGCTTTTTGCGTAACGCTAAGCAATGTTAATTAATGTATGGGCCTGGAATTTGATACATTTATACGTTAATATGAGATGTACAGAATGAAAGATTTATAAATATTATGAATATTATTATTGTATTTATAAAACTCTATTGTGCGAGCCCTTAAGGGAATTATACCAACCGAAAAGCCACCACCTTTAGGGATGAAGTTGTCTACATTTACCGATAGAGGGTATCATATGGTCAGCACCAGCCCTTCAGCCATTAATCTCAGTTTTATTAGCCTGAGATGCTACTTTTTTTATTCTAGAAACTCCTCATTTGACCTCAAGAGGGTCAGTTTTACCCCTTTCCAGACCCACTGTTTCATAGCTAGATTTTGGAAGCTATTAGGATCGAACCCGGGGGACCTCTGGATCTGTAGCCAAGGAACTCTGACCAATATACCACAGGAGTGGTCATAAAATTGTCAATGAAATATTAATATTGTTAATTTTGATAACACATATTAATAAGATGATTGTCTACTACTGAAAGAGTCGTAAGTTGTCCAACCCATTGGATAGCGGCTTCTTTACCAATTGTTCTTTCCAGAAAAGTACGTGACTGATGCGATCAAAGTCATACAACTGACCCCGTGGGAACCCACCTTAATAGTCATAGGCTACGTGTGGAAAGCAATCCACATTGCACCCGCCTGAGATTCAAATAACGATCTCGCCATCAACTGCAGTAAAATGCCTTGCGAGTCTAGGGCCCTATATTTACCGGTCACAGTTACGAGTATGTGAAGACTGGTGGCCTTGTTCTAAAAGTTCCACACACTGGTCAGGAGACACACAATGCCCTTCAAGGTCCGGCAACCACGTAGGAAGTACAACGCAAAGATCTTTATATTGCGGTAGATTTAATATATATTTATTTCATAAATTTTTCTGAATTTTACATGGTAAAATATTTCGAACTATTGTTCCTGTAATGCTAGTTATAAATATAATTAGGTTTCAAAAATACTAAATCCAAACTAATAACGTGCCAATTTTATCCTTTTTAAGATGGAATAAACATATGGATTGATTAAAAAGTGTTAATAATATTACAAGTTAAAGCTCATACTATTTTTAAAATGAATTAGTTACCAAAAAACTTATTTTTTCCAATTTTATCCAAATAATTACAATGATTAAAAGGTAGTCAATATAAAATTTACCCTCATTTTTACATAGAACGATTGTAAAATCAATCCTAAAATCTATTTAGTTCATCCAGAAAGGAGTTGAATACTAACCTAAAAAAAACTTAGATGATAAAAATGTCTTTATCCATGCGATCAGGGTGCAGAAAACCATAACTGTTCCACTAGAGTTAAGCTATGATACGAAATGTTAACACAAAAATAGCTGTGAATATTAGTGAAAACATGCACACTAATTTAGGAACACAGACAATTAATATAAAAATAGGCCTATTATTTTAACGTTTTAGTGTGTTGGCTAGGAATAGAATAATATAATTTTATATTCGTAGCTTTATAATGTTTCTTGAAAATATTATATTTAATTCTTGTTTCTTTATAAAATCATTAGATAATTTTGAACACATCCCAAAAACAGGAAGCTAAAATACTTTTGCAAAATTTTAACACCAAAACTTCAATTTGTAGAATTCTTCCAGTAAAGTAAATTCCACTGCATCATGTTTACCTCACAAAAATGAATAATACATGAATCTCATGAGAGATAGATAATATTAATGTCGAGTCCTTCTTTCCTTCCGGCCATCTTCACTTTTTTTCCCAAAAAGAGCTTTTATCCAAAAGTTCAGGTTGTTAGTATTTTTTCTTTTTCCAAGCATACTCCATACGTCTTCCCATACAAAGTGCTCGACATGGCATATCTCGCATGGGCGCACCTCCATGACCGAGATAAGACTTCTTTACAGAGGGCGTGCGTGCTGTATTTGTGCGCATGCGCTTTGGAGCGTGCCCAAGACATCGTGCGCGCGCTCTGCTGGTCGGAAACAAAAGACGAATATAATACGACTAAGTTTAGGGATTATTTTTCCTAAGCTGACGAGCTTGCGTTTTCTTAAAGCTTCCAGCTTGTTGAAAGACTTGAGTAATTTGTATGATAGACAAAAATCTGACCATCTTTTTGAAAGGCTAAAGCAATTGGATTGCTAGTCCAAAAATGTTGTCAGCGTGTTGATATGGTCGATAGAAACAAAAAAAAGGATCATTTGCTGAAGGGCTTATACAGTTTGGATGATAGACAAAAAAGATAAAACATTAGGAAATTGTTGCAAGAATAAACAATTTGATTGATAAAACAAAAACTAAAAATGGCTAAGGAAAATAAGCTTAGCCTTGTATTCAATAAAGTAAAGAAAAAACGCTTCGGTGGCCGCATGGGTTAACGTTCACTCTAACAGTAGACTAGACTGCCAATGAAGGGGAGATCGAGGTTCGAACCTCAGTCAGTTATACTGAGGGTGCTCTTTCCAAAATAGTTTTTCATTCTTCCTCGACGCAAGTGAGAGTTAACTTCCTATAAATACGAACTCCCTTATCCCTAAAACCGTTAGTATAATTAGTACATAAGCTTATAGCCCAAACAGGTAGTAAGATGTGGTGAAAAAATAAGTAAAACAATCTTGTATTAATAAAAGTTTCCCAATACTACTTATTATATTGTGAATGTAGTTTAGTGAGGTTAGGAAAGAACGAATCACAAAATGAAACTTTTTTTTTTTGCAAGCTTAAGCTAAGTCATGTGTGGGGTGGATTCTATAATTTGAAGCCATTTAGAATCCACAGTTCGTAGCTTAAAACAAAAAGAATCCTGAAAGCTTGCCATGTGGGAGGATAGGGTCAAACTAAGTCCATGAAATTGAGATTTATGAGGGTTTATTTTTTTTTAGTACTTTCGGATGAACAAGTATTTAACCTTTAAATATTTTTCTATTGTTCGAGATCTAACTATTATTATTTTGAAGTCTTTGTCAAGGGGCGATTTTTTCATACGAGTAAATAAATAAATACCCGACATTGCTTTTCAAACAGAGGTGATCAGGTGTCTTTGCAGTGCACTGATATAAGCTTATGGGGATTTTGGGGCTCGAATATCGGCAGGGTGCACTATGAGTAGTTTAAAAAAAAAGTTTGATTTTCTCTATTGGTTTCCCAGCATCTATCTGCGAAAATGAATGTGTATTTTCTCTGAGATACTTTATTCATAACCATCCCTTAAACTAGGAAATGGTTAGCTAATTGTTTATTTTTTAATATATACTCAAATATTCATATGAATAAACTTTTGAAAATGGACATAGTATAGTTTTTTTGTATAAGATACTATAAAAAGATGTTCAGCGTTGCTAGGGTTTTACTAAATAAAAAGTATACATATGAATAAGAAATACGTATTGCTTGAAGTAAATCGTAAGAATACTGTGTTGAATTACAAGGAAAAAATCAACAAATACTTTATAATGATTAAACATAAGGGACTGTAATTTTGTGAACCGAGTACTTCCTCTTCTCCTCCATCCTTCTAATGTAAATATTTATACAACCTTGAAAAGATTAGTGTAATAGTTTGAACATAAATAAGTCAAGACCGATATTTACGAAAGAAGTATTTTAAAGAAAAGTGATATTTACATTTTTATTCAACTTTAATAGGTAAGAAGGACAAATGTCAATGATTCAGGAATGCAAACGTTTTGTAGAAATATCGTAAAACTATTTACCACCACTTGTGCTATCTATGTTTATATGAAACAACTAACACCAGGCTATGCACTTTACAAAGATATCCGAAGTTTTTAAATTTATATTTTAGACTAAATGAGTTTAGGCCAACTAGCTTTGGAAAAATTGGCTTATTTTTATTAATTTTTAGGCCACATGAATTTTGAACAATTTACTTTTGTTCAACTTAGAAACTTCAACTTTTTTATTCAAAATTAATTCTTGGCCAATCTACTTTAGAATAAATCACAATAGGCCAAATGGTGTAAGGTAAAATTACTTTAAGCCAAATAATCTTAGGCCCAGTGATTTTAGGTCTACTGCCAAATCACTTCACCTATGCTTTCAGATTTTCCAAGGATGTATTTTTACTTTCTTGCTATCTTACAGGTAGAGAAAGTATTGTGATCGTAAAAAACCGAACTCGAGATTTTGATGAATCTTGACGTTTCAAGAGCCCCCGAATCTGAAAAAGTGTTTTTTGAATTACTGTCTGTCTGTCTGTCTGTCTGTCTGTACATTCAACTAGATCCTAAGCTATTTTACCAATCGGGCTAAAACTTGGCATCTAGGGTTTTCATAGGGTTGCACCGAGGGATTTTTGGAATTGGATATCTAACCCTAAAATTAAGGGTAGTTTAGTGAAGGCCAAAACAGGAATAAGTCTTTTTTCTCCAAATCGGCTATAAAGATTTTGATTAAATTTAATGTCTAAACATTTATAAATATTCCAAATAAAATGGCTACTCTCAATATTTCGGCAAAATGAATCTACGGGTTCCGGTCAGATGCGTAAATTATCATTTTATAATATATCTCCGAAACTATTTGAGATATGAAATTATGGAGCAATACAAATTTGTAGATCTATTTATAATACAAATATTTTATTCGAAACCTATTTTTATAAAACCAATAACTTTCAAGCTATACGCAAATATATATATTTTTTAACTTTTCGAAAACCAAAGGTATAGTATTGCGACCGTTAAAAAAAAAATCTAACCTAAGATGTTGATGGATGTCAATGTCTCATGACCCCCCGAACCCTACAAAGTGGTCTATGTAATGCCACCAGTCTGTGTATCTGTTTAAACTTAAAATTAAGAGTAGTTTAATAAATGGTGAAAGGAAAAAAATATCGATTTTATCAAATTCAGCTCTAACGATTTGATTAAAATTCGTATCTAGACGTTTATTAAGAATATAAATAAACTGGCTATTTTCATTTTCCCATGAAAATGAATTTTAGAGTACTTTACAGAAGCGGAAATTTCCGTATATCCGCAACTATTTGAGATAATAAATAACTTACCATTGGAAAATTGTAGTTCTATTAAAAATAAAAAACTTTTATATGAAATATCTTTTTTAAACAAACAGTTTCTGATATATAGGCAAATATACTAATACAGTTTTGTGAGCTAGTTGTGAAGATATACTAATTAAGTTTTATTGCAATAACTATCGAATGCCATAGAGTAATCAAATATAAGTAAGTCTCTTAAAAAGTTTGTTATTTTTCTTAAACCTCCTAGGAGAAATCTTTGTACAACAATGATCTTTCTCTATTTTAGACTCAATAGTAAACATTTACATTTTTTATTGGTCAAAATTTATAAATGAGGAATTTAATAGCAATTCGATGACATGAGGATGTGCAACACCTAATAAAATGTGCAAAATTTTAACCGGAAGTCGAAATTTTAATACGAAGTTTTGACCCTTGTGGACCCAATATCGATCGTGTTTATAGGTCCAAACATACAAATGAGGACATTAATTCTTTAGATATAAAAAAAAGATTTAAAACCGGGACTCAAAAAAGTTTTACATAAGTATAATGCAATTTATGCTTGGGTTTGCTACTGTATATTATTTCGTTTCAAATATATTACGAGCTTAGAGTAAATATCTCCATTTTTAAACAATAGAGCAAGAAAGTCCGTGCGGAGTTCCATACCATTTAATTATTTTATTTTTTTGAATTGGGAGCTTTGATTTAATTTGCTACCACATATCTTGTGAAGCAGTTTTACAGAATTTATTGCCATCAAAAAAAATCTAAATCGAGTAGATGTCAAAAATGACTTTCACGTTGAGTTTTAGAAAGCCACTCAATAGTTTCATCTTCTTGTTCAAACAAATATAAGCACCCTTTTCATTGATTTTACGTTAGAAAATAATTGAAGTTCACTTTTTAGGTGCATAATTTGGATCTATTGCAATTTATTTGAGGAAGTAGCTATTTATGTTTACAGAAAAAGGGCGGTTTAATAGACATACTGATTCTTTTTAAAGATTCTTTTTATTGTGTGTATATATCTGAAATAATTAATTTCTTCTACAGTGAATTAAATTTAATGCAACATTCTGTCCTTGTGTATTTATATGCTTTTTTTTATGGGAAGGCGGTAAGATTCTCAAAAGGGTTCGTTACCCATAAAATAATAAGAACCACTGCCTTAAACTATGTCGTTTAAAGTATTCTATCCAAACACAAAAATAAAACATTATTTACTATTTAATGATTTTTCCCTAGTTGTACAATCGAGCGCCTTCATTTTATATCGGTGACTTGACAGCAAACTTTTTTTTCCTGAACCTCTTATTATTACGCATCCTGGCTAATCAAGGGGTTATAGATAAGGAAAGCAGAATTCAGAGTAAGTGTAGGCCTATACAAATTAAACCATTTATTTATTAGTTAAAAACACTTGTAGTACACTCGGTCGGGATTATAACCCCAACCTCCACTTCACCGGGAAATCAGAACAAACGATCTTGATATTTAGTCCAAATGCTCATTAATGAAAGTTATTTTATTAAATAAATACAGTTAAGATCAAGAACCAAACAATTTTGAAATAAATTGCTGCCTAATAGCTTGCACTTTGGTAAATTAGAGCTCTCAAAGTGTAAATAAAACAAAGAGACAGTAGATAAATATGAAAGGGAGGATAAGGAGGCTAAAACACATGGAAAAATGAAAAGAGTAAGGGATGATAAATAGAAAGGGATGAATAAATATACATAGCGTGAGGACCAAGAATACGTAGAAGAGAATGGGAAAGAGGGGGAGGTTAAACATAGGAAAGGATTTCAGGGTGTATAGTAAAAAAAATAAAAATAGTAAAAGAGTGAAAGTATGAGAGAAAAAGAGAGGAATCTAAAGGAATCTCGCTATCTTACTGCTCACTGGTCTATGAAATATAGG
Source organism: Timema bartmani (assembly GCA_902151455.1). Lineage (NCBI taxonomy): Eukaryota > Metazoa > Arthropoda > Insecta > Phasmatodea > Timematidae > Timema > Timema bartmani. The sequence continues at coordinate 225,340 of CABFWB010000125.1, read as the reverse complement.
TCCCCTCTATGGTAGCTATCTTTAAGGACAAGACAAGATAGCCTTTCTTTCTTACACGTGAGGTCTAAGGGGCCTTTGCTACCATGGTTTGCTAAGAGAGGATATTGGAGTTTTCACGAAGACCAACCCTTCCCCGTTCCTCCCCCTTCCTTTAAAAAAATACTAGGGAAGACCCAGGGATGTGCTAAATTCAGTGGAAACTTTATAGACAAAGAAAATGGAATTCATAATACATGTTCGGTAAAGAGAAAGACTTGTGGTTGGAATACATATTTAAGGACCTACTGATGCATAAAAAATGTGTAAATATAAAAGAATAGCATTAATTTTGTTTTATGGGAAAAGGAAAGGCAGATTTGTATTTTTAGGTTTGTTTTGGTTTAAAATATGTATAGAAAATATAAACAAGCAAATGTGATATGAGCGTGGGGTCGTCAACTTGGCAATGTTTCTTATGAGATACACTAGATTTGTATTTTGTTTATTAATAGAATACTTAATTTTTTTCTTTGAAGATTTCTGGATACACAATAACTAGCCTTTCATGTTGGTATTTTTGAAAAGGTTGGTTTCCAGGTTTATTTTATTCGTGAGTTGCAATTTAGTTGTAAGCCTATCTCTTAAGATTCAGTATGTTTCTAAGTTAAGTGTTAAGTATAGGTTGAACACAATGTCTTAGTATTTTTATCTCCTACTATTCTGTAATATATTAATAAAACAATATAATATAGAAATCTAGAAACTCACAAAAAGGAAATTTTATTTTTAAAGCACATGAACTCCTAAGGTCATAAGAAATAAAAATTAGTTAATTACTCTTTATGTGCATATTTTTAAAATAAATCTGTGATTATATTATAAGGAGTACAAGGATTATTAATATATTTGTAGAAAAATGACACTTGTATACGAATCGATATTAGAGCTATAAATATTAGTCGTGGACATGCGGACTAAATGTAAAGCTCATCTAGTTGGGTGTGCTGGTGACGTGAAGATAGGGGTTTCGATTATTGGTAGGATGTGATGATGATAGTTACTCCCAGATGGCTTCCTATTCTCCTTTCACCCAAACTTGAGTAAATTTCCTTTGTAGTTAACCGTCTTCTTCCATACCCAATGAGTGTAGTTAAATGTTTGTAGCCCAAAATGTTAGTTATGTTGTTATAACTTTATTAAATAAAGTATTGAGCTATATTCCAGCTCATTCAGTCCTTCTACGATAAGGTAATGGATTTATCCAATGATCTTTTACAGGAGCTTGGGAATTATCTGATCTGATCCTACAAACATCCCAAAGTCCTGTTATGTAAAGCGAGATTCTGGTAGCTAATATTTCTTTTGAAGTTACTCCCCACCTCTCCATAGAATAAAGTGGTTGTATCCATCCTGGTTGAATCTTATTTTAAATTATGGCTGCCTGCTTCAGTGGCCGAATCGTCTAAGGCATTATTCTCATGTTAGACTGGCTGGCCTGGGTTTGAACACCGTTCAGATCTACTTAGATTGTATTTTTCTAAATGGTTTCCTACTCTACTTCCAGGTAAATGTGGGTAGATTACTTCTAAAATGCTTCCATTTTCGTTCCTACCCCATTAAAAAAATTATTATACATGCAAATAACCTAAACAGCTAGTAAAATGTGGTGATAACATTAAAAAATATATATGATTTGTTTACTAATTCGTTTCAGGTGTATTTCTCTCAACGGGACAGCCAGTCAGATTAATGTCACTAAAGTGTCGGTACATGATTCAATTTGACCTTATGATTCCCTTCCGGAAGCCTTAACATATGTATTTGGGCATCGGGCTTGAAGTTATGTTACCAAATAGATGTTTAGTGAATCTTTTTATATCCACCATTTTAGGCTCACATTTTTTAAAACACTTATAAACACCACTGATCTTTCTACTCGAAACGTGAGGCGGTTCACTTCGAAAGTGATTCCCAAAGTTTTATCCAACCAATATTCATAGTTTTACTTCAAAATGAAAACTTATTCACCAATAATGTGTCCGAAAATGTTAAATTCCAAAAATATTCAAAGGGGGAAGAATTCTTTAATTTGGGAGCTAAATTAGAATAGGAATACATATTCTATCTAGATTAATTAAATTTACAATTTAAATTTCTAAAATTTAAAGGCTGTGATTGAGAACTGCCATTGTAATAAAATTCCACAAGAGTAAACGGTCCAGCTACACATTAAAAGTGGACGAGAATAGAGAACCATATTATAGGCTATATTAGAATTACTTTGAAATCTTTTATATATATATATGTAACATATATATATATTTCTTACACCATTGTGTATACCAGACCTACCCTTAATGGAGGGTGCACAATCTATAGCGTCATTCTTTCAATAGACTGGATTTTCAATGACGAGGTTCGAATCTCAGCCAGAATCACATAAATTAGTGATTTATCATATAGGCTATCCTATTCGCTCTCGGGGCTAATGTAAATGCATTTACTCTAAGCCGACCATCCTAATCTATTTTCCGTTTTATTCAGCCTTTATAACCCTTTGTGTTTAGAATTAAAGTAATAAATAAATAAAAATATCAAACTAGAATGTTCACTCTACTCACCAAAGACAACCATTTTCTTGATGAGCGAGTGCTCGTCCTTGAAGGTGGACACTGTGCACCTATAGTCTCCTGATAACTCCGTGGTGGGATTGAGGATCTGCAAGGCTCGGTACATGGTCATGTTGTTTGCAGAGGCTTTGTATTCCACGTTCAGTTTGTCCTTGAGGACGCCCAGAGGTTGTGGCTTGTTTGGAGGGATCCACTGGTACACTGGCTGGGGGTCGTCGTTAAAGTACCACTTGACCACCAGACCTTCCGGACTCTCCAGGGTATAGTCGCAATCAAGGACGACTGTAGACACAGAGCCATTCTGGACCACCTCGGGGACCCTGAGCTCTTTGATCTTGAGGCCGTTACAACCTGAAAGGAGAGAACAGAGAATATGAGTAGGTGAAATTTTTGTGTGAGGTAATAACATTTTACTCCCTCATGTAAAGAAACTTTTGTTATTGTGAAAAATTTCTACATCGATATTATGATGAATATTTACGTTCTATGTTCCTCTCCACCCCAGAAAAGCGGCTTGAAAATTTGTCACTCCCCAGGGCTTCAGCCGAACCAGTTCGATAGATTTTGGAGACAAGGATTCTGAAATCACTGATAGAAACTCGAAAAGATAGTTTCCCATTTATTTTAGCACCCCGTTTTACCATCCGTTTGGGTTATACGCTTATGAACTAACTACGCAAGTAGTTTTTGGAACTAGGAAGGTTATATTTTTAGGAAATATACCCACATTTACGTGTATGAAAATGGAAAACAATTTTTGGAAAAAAGCCATTTATGTACCCAACTGGTATTCGAACATCGATCTCCTCATCATTAGCAGACTGATTTTACTGTGAGAGTAGCACCATAGACCATGTGGTCATTGAAGCGGGTTAGTTGTCCGTTAAATTGTACAAATTGAATCCGGTAGTCTTTTTTCCTATATTTGTGTTACTTAACAGTGTCAATAAATTAGGGTCTATGAAATGTAGCGATATTTATAGTGTGTTAGAATAGTGTACAAGAAAGGAATGGACAAACTAACGCAAATATACAGCAAAGAGTTATGAAAATACGCACATATACAACAAAGAATTAAGAAAATGGTCATAGTGAGTGAAAAATACTCGTCGTGGGATATGATAGTGTGAAGCCCTCACTAATTTCATATCTAAACCTTTTAGCGGCCGTCTTGATTTTAATATATAATATTAATTTATAGCCGTATTAATTTCTTTGACGATTAGGATAAGAAATCAGTCCAGGCTCTGTCTTATTTTAAGGATTACTTCCAAAAATCGGGGAAGAATAGTCCCCTCTGTTTACAGGCAGAGATTGTCACAAGATTAATTTCCTTGAAATTGATTCGAGAGGTCAAGTTTCACCCTCAACAGAAAGTTGGTTTCACCTGAACTGATGTCCATTGATAAGAATACTGGTGCTTGAACTCAGGCTTTGTGTAGTTAGATGGTTCCTTAAAATGGTTTTCTCAATCTCCCCCTAAGAAAAAAAATGCAGGTGATATTTTTTAAGTTCTACCTTTATAATACATAGCCTATCACTATAAAATTTATGAACACAGCCCGAATGGGTAGTAATACTTTCCTTACGTTCGAATTTTGGTTTTCCTTCTATCCTTAATCTAAACTTTTTTTTAAATTATTCTACTAACTTTTCTTTTAGATTACTCCACTAAGAGTTTTTAAATAAGTACAGTAGATATGTTTGAAGGAAAGAAGAAAATTCTCGGAGCTGAAGTAGTAGGCAGAGGACAGTGCGAATTGGAGGTCTAAGTTTGACTGAAAAAAGGATTGGACCTGTCGTAAAACAGAATACCTAATAATACGTTACTATAAAAGTCCGAAGGCCAGTAAATCTTAAAATTTACTAGTAAATCCTAACATTTACAATATCAGTTGGTAAATGTCTGAAATATCTCAGAAAATGTTTACATTTTGAATTTTAACAATTTTTAGAGTCCGATGGGAGAGAGGATCCCCAGCTCTAGCTCAAAAGTAAGCCAATAAGCTATCCTACTTTAACGTAACCTAACCAAGCCTAAACTAACCTTGAGGTCAGGTTCAATTAGGCTTGGTTAGGCTACGTTACGTTAGGCTAGGCTAGTTTATTAGTTTACTTTTGATTGCTGGAAAGAGCTAGAACTGGGTATCTTCTCTCCCACCGATCTTTAGAGATGATTAAAACTCAAAATTTAAACATTTTCTAAGATATTTTGGACTTTTACAATCTGATATTGTAAATGTTAGGATTTACTGGCCTTCGGAGTTTTATAGTAACATATATATTTTTTGATAAGTTTAATACAAAATTGTGAGATGTGTTCAGTTAATAATATAGAAACTTTTAAATATATCTACTATATATATAAATAAATTTCAAACTAGTGGTTATTAAATTAAGGAGTTTCACTAAGCTGCAAACTTATCAAAACGAGTTAAATATTTTGAGAGAAAAAAACCCAGTATAATAACAAAGTGGTCATAAACTCGCACACACTTCAGATTATTTTCTTCTTGAGTAGGGCTGTAAATAATGGCAGTACAAATAGTTTAATAAAGACATTATTTTACGATTGCTTTTTCAATTTTCTTTTTTTTATATTTTACTATTGAGGTTTTATATGTTCCTATTATTTTCACTTCGCCAAGATTTAGCTACTTCAATTTGCCCTTAAGGACACATTATTTCCTCCGCCATGTCAATTCATTGTTGGGAGGTGGTAAAACCACGGCTAATATCAACAGATGTTACAGACATCAGCCGACCTCCCATTTCCAGTGTGACACGTAACAAATCTTTAGATTTTAATTAAAGTGAAATCACCCATACCGAAGATTTGCATTCTATCACATTCTAGAGCTAATTTATGTAGTAGAAACAATCCTTATTCCATTAATAATTGTTTTAAATTAACTTCTTGTTGTTCAAAAAAATTTGTTTCTCGTTTGTTTTAATTAAATTCCACATTAAGGTGTCTATAAGTAAAATCGTGGTAGAAGCATTCCTACAATAAGAACATATTATATAGTACTTTTCTCAAATATTTATAATTGTTGTGCTTTTCACTTTCTCATTTAAAGAGAAAAGTTTGTTAATTGTGAACATTTTTTACCTTTAAATTATTTTTAAATTTTATATGTCCCAAACCCAAATAAAGTGGATTTTACCATTCTTTCTATCCCCATATCTGTCTGACTGTCCGTCTGCTCATCCCTGGTCACAGATCTGAAATGGTTAGACGGATTTTGCTCAAATTTGATATTTATTTATTTTATGACTAAATATCACGGGGCTTTTTTTAACTTTGACTTTATCACTTAAATTAAGGGTAGTTTACTGATTGGTGATTTTGAGAAAAACTCGAAATTATTTGAAAATATCGTCAATGATTTTGTTTAAAACTGGGATCTTGGGTCTATTTTAAGTAGAAATTTATGTATATTTTTTTAGAATTAATTAATTTAATCGTAATTTCATGTTTGATTTTATATAATTTGAAACTTGGCAAACATGGCATTTAAGATTTAGTTCAAAATGGATATCTGGGAATTTTTTTCCTGGATATATAAGAATGTTTTTATTTTTACAAACTAAAAATAATTTGAATGTCGTTTACAAATAATTGATTTTTGAAAATCTGAGATTTAAAAAAAATATTTATAGACAAATTTTGAAAATTATTACAAATATTTAAACATTAATTTATAATGTTGGTGCTGTACATAACAGCAAAAATGACAAAAACTATTATAAATATATAACTCGATTTTAAAAAGATTTCTATGCGAAGCTTTGCAGACGTTGAATCCGGAATTTTACTCTCATATTGAAGTAGAGAATGATAGATTTTCGAAGCAAAGTTGATGTTTTCTAAGCCTTTCATTCACACCTCTAACTTTTATTGTAAAAACTGACAGGAAGCTTTCTAAATCCCAGTGCTCTCTCTATCACTATTATTGCGTGTGCTTCATTAATCCCCCGTCCTAGCAACAATGACCAAAACCACGTGACAGAAACAGCCACGATGTCTTTGTGTTAGAGAGTCCGTCTGGGACCACTAAGTTGCTAATTTTGGTTCCTAATTAACACGAAGTGGACGTGCGGGGTAATAGAGCACCCCCCTCCATACTGAACCAACTATGGCACTGAATCATGACACAGTGGGTGAAGAAAGGGAGGTAAAAGGAGTGTGTTTAGTCACTTCACGGACAACCCTCCCTATCCCGTAGATGTTCAGGCAACTTTAGACTCTGTTATAACTTGTCTTTCTCATTCTACACCTTCAGCTCATTGCACTCTAACTAAACCAAATCCAGTAAAGGTTTCTGCTAATATAAAGCAGCCCACCATGAATAAACTTATTTGAGAAAGTGTATATACAATTATAGTTTCTTGTTCATTTGAATAAATTGAAACTCATATAGACATAAAGTCTAGGAGACCTTAACTTTGGTTTATGTAATTCTTTTACCATATAATATGGAACAAGTAGTGTCCAAAGTATACAAAATATGAATTTTTGGACATGTTCATTTTAATCAGTGTTCAAAGGTAGTTTTATAAATGCCAAGCGAACTCAAAACAAAGCCCAAGCCAAGGTCGAAGTAAGGATTTTACTGTCACGTAATACTACTTTTAATTTTTATGATATTCCTTAGATGTTTACAGGCAAAGAGAAAGGTTTATATATAAAAAAAAGAAGACTTATTTTTGATAATGACGTATCTGAACATATATACACTTACATTATGGATATAATTTAATTACTAATCTGTGTTCAAACACGGTTTAGTATGTGTTCTAAAAATTATAATATGTTGAAAAATTTAACATTTTGCTATCTACTGCAAATATGTCCATAAAATATCAAAGTTTTCTTCTTTCTGCGAAATGTTGTGAGGACGCGAAGGTTGTTTTGGGTGTTGGAAATTGAAGCAAAAAATATTGGCATTTTGACTTTCACTTCGACATTTCGAAGCCTTACGCACCCTTTTTTTGATAAAATTATAATAAAAAAATTGCCCCAATTATTAAAATTATAAAGTTTTTATTTAAAAAATAAAAATATCAAAATAATATATATTTGAATATTGTTCAAAATATTTTTTAAATTGTTGGTAATTTATCTACTTTAAAAATTATTACTTTATCCGATTTTGAGAAACCCCGGTATAAAAATAGTTGTTCATCTACACATAATTAATGTACGATGAATTTCCGTGCGTCGCCTAATTACTGGACCATGTTTTATCATAAATTTAGCTACAAAATAATAATTCATTACAAAAGTTGGTGTAGGCATAGGATAAGTAAAATGAATTTGTTTGAACATCCGATATTCACCGATTCAAGAGACTTACAACTCATCAAGGCTGCCTTCATATTTAAACTAATTCAGTAGTCATGAGGACGGTATGGTTGAGATAAACTTTATCCACATTTTAGTAGAAGGAGTGTTGGAAAGCATTTAAGAATTAAGTATCTATTTAGTCAACTTAAATTGGATAACCGACCACCCCATTAACGGTAGCTAAGACAAAGCGATACTGATGGCCGTACTCACGTGCCTATCTCCACAGGTAAACCAATTAATTGATACAATTTTAACTAATCTTCAATGACTGAATAAGGGGACGATTATAACCTAATTGATCTGACGATGGAAATGTGCTATTGATCAAGATGCGTTATAATATGAGCAGGAATTTTCAGACTATTCTAAACCTTCCCCTTCATAGATTCCTTTTTTAAAAGTATAGCTCGAATGGGTAGTAAGACGTGGTGCTAAAAATACATCTTACACGATTATCTCCTTCATCTTTTTCAATACGGCATTAAAATCTAACCTATTTAAAGTCAATACTTTGGCAGTTTTTACAGCAAAAACTCTTTTTACCAAAATAAATAAAATAATAAACTCAATAGTTCCTGAATATTTATAATTTTCAAAGTGATATTTGAGCATATTGTTTTTAGATGAAGAAAAAAAAATCTTGTTCAAATTTCTCAACGTTCTTGACGAATATTCAAGAACTATTGATTGATATTATAATAAGTATAGAATATCAATAAATGTATCTACTGGAGCAATTTTTTATTTATTTTAGCTATAAAAGTATTTTAATAAAAAAAACTAAAAAATTGGTGAACTTAAATCGCGTTCCTTTCCGGCCCACCTCATAAGGCGACATCAATATGAACACTTTCCGTCCACGCATACGAGATTCGAGCCTCAAACATCCCTTAACTGGAAATCCATCGAATTACGAGTTTGACTCCTTGAACCACGTGACAACCGATGCGGATCACAGTATTCTATTAATTAGTATATAATGTTGTACGAGAGAAAACAATTAAGTCTAATACAACCGTTTGGGTTGTTATTGTGTACACATTAGCAAGTGCAATATACCTGATTTGTTGTGTAACAAACACAATTAAACGTGACAATTATTTCAACGCGCGTTTGTAAAATTATGATCAACCTAACGAGCTTACCTTTACTGTAAGCTCCACATTTATCTAATTTACAAATAATTATATCTATAATATGCGCTGTAAGGTTAATTAAAAGTACAATAATGGATCAATTCCTAGCTTCGTGCTAAGAGTAAGAAACAAAACTTAATATTTCTGCTGTAGCAACGCCCGTAAAGAGAATTTACGAGGTGCGTATTTTTTTACATTCGTTAGAAGGAGTGTGCGAGGCTTTGAAAAATTTGATTTCGCTTCGAATACCTGTCAACGTCGATAGGAAAAATTGGCACTGGCAATTACGTAGCCATGCTAGTAAATGTTTTCACAGGTAAGATACACATAGCTTACATGGTATTTTACAATCACTATCTGTTAATTAGGCTTATATGACACATGTGTATTAATTGAAAAATTTTTTGTAATAGTAAAGTAATTTATCTAATTTTGACGCAATGTATACATTTTTTCAATAATACATAATTACGCCCCCAAATAAACAGGATGGTCGCTCTACTAATCACTGGCTCAAGGAAAGTCGTAACAGTTCAATAGGCTACTTACATCCCATCTGTGGATTAAATTAAAATGCTGTTTTAGGATAAAATAAATTATAAAATTTTCTTCTTAGAGAGAAAAACACAGAAGTAACATCATAAGCCCACCTCTGTGGCGTTGTTAGCTAACTCGCTAGATTCGTTTTGAGCTATACTGCCAAGGATGGAGAGATCAAAGTTCGAATCTCGGTCGGGTGAATTGAGGATAGTTTCCCTAAATGGTTTCCCACTCTCCCTCCACGCAAATGCGTATTCATGTCCTCTAAATTACACCTTTCAAATTCCTAGTACATTAGCGTAATTAGTGATTAAGCGTATAGCTCGAAAGGGTAGTAAGACGCGGTGCTGAATAGATAAATAAATAAATAAATAAATAAAGTAACATCATAAGATTCTGTTTTTTATCTTTCACACCAAAACGCTTATTCATTCTGGTTTCGCATTACTTTGGTTGCTTCCCAAGAAGGTCTTTACTCATAATGTGCAGCGCCTTTCTATGGTCTGTGAACAAGAAGCTTAGTAACTCAGTTGGGTAAAGCCTTCCTCTCTGTCAGCTGCCCAAAAATATTCCTCAACAACTGGGACCACGTCCTGTAATAACCTCTGCCGGTCGTCCCAGGGAAGCCCTAAAAGGAAGAGGAACCTATGGAGGAAAGAAGATCCGTCCAGTACCTCAATCCTCAACACCCCACGTCTATATCTCATCCTAAAGTTCCTTCCTCCATTCACAGCGCCACATGTCTAAAAACATGAGTATCCCCTCAGTCAGAAGAAGAACCTCCCCAATAATACTCACCACTGAACTATAAAAAAACAAAAGACTACTACGCCCGTAAAAAATAGTCTGCCAGATAACAACACTTTTATATAATATATTATTTCTAAGGTTATATAAATACGCAAAATATGATTTATTTTCAATAAAATAAAGTTTTAATAGATAGTCTAAATTCGTTTCACCTTCGGGATCAATTTATATAGTTCATTCGACCTCGCTACGAATAAAAAAAAGAGGATTATTCGCAGACCACTATTTGGTAATGAAACTAGTTCAGTACCAGTCGTCGTTGTCGTCATCGTATCTTGATGAAAATAAGCTAGTGGCAGTTTCTCAACTGTCTAAATTACAGGGTTTTATTGTAAAGTCAACTGATGGTCCAGATGATTTTTTATACAAACCTACAAATCAATTATTCCTGTTTAAGATTCCTCAGCTACTTTTATATGACATTGGTATCCTGTTCTAATAGCGTCCTTACTTTCACGTTTAACGTAAATTATAATTTAGTGTGTGTCCATGAAAATAGTAATTTCAAGTATTCTGAATAGCTGGATATTTATTTATCAATATAAAAATATAACGTAAGCTTTCTAAATATAAGATTTTGCCAGCGTATGACATAAGCTAGGTCCAGCTTAGGTCAGAACCCTTAAGGTGGGAGTGTGAGGAACGCGAGACAAGGGCAATGTTTTTAGAGTTTTTATAGCAACAAGTTTTTCCAGCAAGAATATATTAAATAATTTTCCAGTAGAAACATAGAGTTTAATTTTCTCCAAATGGTTATATCAACATTTATATCATAAATGTCAAGGATGTCCTAAAATTTAATGACAAATTTTTCTCATCATTTAAAAAGTTTCATATTAAATGCTAGTAATTAGGCTCATAACAAATATTCAAGAACTGTTTATATCAACATGTGGAGAAAATTAATTTCTTTGTTTCTACAGGAGTGATATTTGATTTGGTTTGGCTGAAAAAAGTTTTGATATAAAACGATAGAAACACTGAACTTATCTCGCGTTCCCTACATCCCATCTTATCTCTACAACCCCATCAATAACGGCAATTGTTTTATGCCTGTACTTTAATCATTATATGTATATATATATGTATATATATATATATTCAAATATATATATATATTCAAATAGTAGATTATTAAATACACCAGAACTTAAATCAATCTAATGCACTTTGTACTGGAAGATGAACATTCCATCCCACTGTTAACTCTCTTTAATAGTCCCGTGGTCTAGCAAGAATGGTAGACTAAAAATCGACTATCTATGATGACAGGGAGGTCGAGTTTTGAATCTCAAACGAGTGCCCAGGGTAAGTTTTCCACAAATTATTTGTCACTATGGTTTCCCACTCCCCCCTCCTCGCTATTGCAGGTTTATTTTAATTTAACTATCCTCCTCTTCTTTAGATTCAGTCTTAATAGTAGTTTCATTTGTGCAATGAGTTTTAATACCCTCTCGGACTATCCAAATATTTCAAATAAATTGGTTAGGGAAAATAAATATATAATTAAGTGTAAATGTACCTGCATCAGGGTGGGTTGAGAGCTGTAAATTCTCTTGGGAGGAAAAACTCAATACATTTCACTGGGACTCTAAATTTGTTCTCCCTGTCCAATCTAACGCGATAGAGACGCCTTTCACCATGCGAACATTGATTATGGAAGCACTAATGTTAAAGGTAAAGATAATAAATATATAAAGATCTTATTTAAATCAGAATTATATTAGTAATCCCCTTATTTCTGTATCCAAAATACATAATATTACCCCAGAGAAGATTACTCCGGAAAAAGTAAATTCAAACCATTCTAGTAATCAGGGAAGCTATATATTATATTCATTCGATTTACAGAGCAAAAACTATAATAGGCCTTACTGTTTTAAAAATATGTGTACACCAATAGACAACTATATAATAACGAACAGGAAATATTTTGCACATCATCCTGTTATTCAAAGAAGAAAAAAAAACTTTATGGAGGGGACGTGCCATAATATTTTAATAAAGTATAACACTTTTTAGCAAATTTACTTAAATTAGTTTAACTTTTTATTATGATATTACTCTTACATTTTATGCTTTAATATTCCTTAAATCTTGAATGCCAACACATTATGCATAATATTTAATCTCAATGAATTTCTTAAGCTTTAAATTAACTACTAATGATTCTTAAATACAAATGGAAAAGTTAATTTTTGTTACGTAGACTTTTAATTTATATATTATTTCCATACTGATTTCTTGCATACATTTTCATTCAATAGAATAAGTTCCTAGGAACAAAGATGAAGATTAGTTATTTGTGCATTTTCATTCATATTCCCACGACTACTTATCAAAATAATTTTTCAGAAATAAAACCTTTAAAAATTATTAGAATCTGATGTTATAGAATAAAATAATAATCTATTGTATTTGAACGCCATTCTAAATCCTTAATACATCATTCAACAATAGAAAAAGCATGAACTTTCCACCATGGCATGTTTAATTTTGTTGTGAATAATTAATGAACCTTATCGATTCTTGTTTTACAACCAATAGTAATGATCCTTGTAGTTAGCGTGTGCAAGGAAATGTTGACATAAAATATTCATGGGATAAAATAGGTATAAAAAAAAGATACTCATCCATCATCTCAAAGCCCGTAGCTCTATGGGTTTGAATACACCCTACTCTAATGTAGGAAATCAACAAAGCTTTCTGATATTTGAATTTAAATAGGATATATAAGTATATAGAGCTCTTTTCTCTTCGTATATCAATAATTTTTCTAAGAGAAAAACAAGTAGTTTCATGGATTCAGTCTATGAATACTCTATTCATATCAATTTTTAATAGCTATAATAAAATGGCAATTCATCGTCAATTTTCAGTAACAGTCCACGAAGTAAAACTAAATTCCCGGAATGATTTGGTCCGCCTTTGTTAAATAAATTATTAATGCAATTTATATATGTTTATCATTAAGTTTCGGCAGAAGGGAGCTTAAGTACTTTTACAGTTTTTTTAGAATATACATTTTTTGACAAAAATAAATCAAATATTTCTCCAGTAACAAAATAGAGTTTAGTTTTCTGTACATGCTAATAATCAATAGATTTCGAATATCTGTCAAGGGTGTCATGGAATGTTGTCAAAACTTTTTAAATAAAGAGAAAAATTCCACAACACCCTTAACAGATATTAAAGATCTTTTGATATTAGCATGTGCAGAAAACTAAATTCTATGTTGCTACTGGATAAATATTTTATGTTTTTAGGCCAAAGAAATTTAATGCTATAAAAACGGTAAAATTACTCGCACTCCCTTCTGCCGCACCTTAAATAAAAATGTCTTAGGCTAGTCAAATAAGTATCTAAGAGGTTCAAATATAAACTATAGAAAAGATGATCATCCGAGTAACCAATGATGAGTATATTTCATTCCATCTGTATTCTTTCTTAAATTTTGGCTTTATTTGAGTGTAGGTTAGTTCACTACTTCCGGGATATACGGGTATTTGAAACGTAGAAATAAGAGGAAATGTGTGCCTACCATCATTTGCATAGAGTTAGAGTGAGAAATAATTTAGGAAAAAACACTCAATATATGTACTTAATCCTTGGCCTCCACGTCATTACCCATATACGTTCCATATTAAGTTTATTTCTAGAGTGACGGCATATCCCACGTGACCACATATGCGTAAGTAATTATGCCATGTAAGTATTTAATGGGCTTGGTCTAATACAGCGTTTTTCAACCGATGTGCCTCGAAAGTTTGAGGGAAGATCACAAAGAAGCAAGACAAAATTTGAGGAATCAAAATAAACCTATTTAAAAATCCATTATCAATATTATTTTATATTATATCCCAGTTATTAAAATGTTTTCTAATGTTTTTTTAACACAAACTTAATAAGCATACTCGTTTTATTTAATGATGAAATCTCCTTAAAAAACTTATAATGTGCCTTGATAATTTTATTGCCTTGTTCAATGTTCCGTGAGTTGAAAAGTGTTGAAAACTGCTTTTTTAACATCTATGGAGTTATATTATAATAATTTCAGGCACATTGTCAATAATACTCAGTGAAAAGGGTTGCTATCCAAAGTTAATTTAATTGATCCTGTATTAAGAAATTTTGCACTAAATGGTTCAGGGTTCAGAGTTAAAATGTATCTTCATTTGACTACCTGGAGTAGAAATTACCTTCTAAACCTAAGCGAATATTACTATAGTTAACTTTCACTTCCATCAAGTTATGTCTCTTTCACTCCGGTAGAAAGATATTTAATGCAAGCCACCTTGAATTAATCCATTGAGTCAGAATTATCCCTTTCATTATGGATGAACTGAACTGTGAAGAATCCGTGAAGGAACCAGACATATCACCTGTGTTAAAAATAAAAAACGGAATTGACACCACCTTCTGATAAAAGAAGAATTTAATAATATATTTTTTTAAAGGTAAATGAGAAGAGGTATTTAACCCACATCACTAATCACGTGGTATAACGCGTCAATCTCATATTAGACCCGATTACCGATGAAAGGGAGATTAGAATTTGAATCCAGATTGAATGTGCTGAGTATCTTTGACCCGAATGATTCTTTCCCCTTTATCACACTAAGGTGGGCTTATTTTCTCTAAATTATATCTTCCTCAATGTTAAAGCGTAAGTATATATATATATACACTTACGCTTTAACATTTAAAATTGAGGAAGATGTAATTTAGAGAAAATGAGCCAACCTATATATATATGCGTATAGCCTGAGCAGGAAGTGAAAAGTGGAGGAAAACATTGAATGACTTAATTTAATAGCCAGGGATAAGAGAGTTTCTAGTTCTACTGTATAAGTATTTACTTGTTTTCTATATTCATTCAAACCTCTTTATAACTTATTCTTAGGCGTTACTTTCAATTAATTGAAACTGCAGTATTAAATGACACGTGAAAATCAATCCCAGTGCACACAACCGAGGTTCAAATATCTACGTCCCCATTATCGACAAGCCTATATATTGTGATCGTTACGTCTCATATAACGTGATTACCATTGTGTGGACTTTAAAAAAAATACGGTTAGTACACCGTACATTAATGGCCAAACCTAAGTGATAGGTGTGGAAAAGGTAGCTTAGAATAAATTAAAAATCGCATTATTTTGGAGGTAATACTGTGGTACACTTTTGCCTCCCCTTTCAATGATGATCCATTTCATTGATAGTTTAACGCCTTATATCATTCGGTCAATAGTGTGGAATCAAAGATTTATATTTCCAATCTCCTGGTATTGTCAAAGTTTATCGATCCTCATACGTAGTATGAGTAGTTCAAAGTTCTTTAGCTATAGCGTCCTTATAAGAAACTTGAGACCCCCTTAAGACCCTAATTATTTTATCAGCACATGGTCGGGTGACCTGGCTGTCTAGGGGTAAGGTGTCTGACTTCTGTGATGGGGGTCCGGGCTTCAATACTTGGTCACGGCACAGATTTATTTGATTGCCAAACCCTTCTTTCACCTCTGACAAGACGTGTATTTATCACAACTTGTGAATGTGTAGAATGCCAGGTCTCCACCGTGGTTCGGATCCCACGTTAAACTGTAGGTCTCTCCATTTCATCTCACAATCACCCTACCATTACACATTAGCGTAAGTGCGTACAACCCGAACGGGTAGTAAGACGTGGTAGTAATAATAATAGTAATAATAGTAATTATAATTAACACACGCTTTATAAATTAATTTGTACAAATACCACAACAGCAAGTATCCCTACAATGAATTTATCATTTTCAAAAGAGAAAGCCCTTGTTCACAAATCATTAATTATTTGATCGAGACCGATATTAAAATGTGTAACATTTAGTAATGGACCAGGTGTTGGATAAGTGTGAGAAAAGGCAAGCATTAAGGTTATACATTTCCTCCACCCACATAAGATTAATATTAGATAAGTGGTAGCTACTTCGGTTTCCGCATAGTCTAAGGCGTCACTCTAACAATACGTATACTACACAGCCGATGATGGGGATATCAGTGTTCAAATCCCGGTCGGGTGTACTTCAAGTGTTTTTCCTAAATGATTTCTCTACTCTCCTTACATTCAAATGTGAATACATTTCCTCTAATTTAAACCTTCCTCATCCCTAACTCATAAGTTTAATTAGTACATATGCGTATAACCTGAACAAGTAGTAGAACGTAGTAGAACGTAGTACTAAAAGAGAAAAGAAAAAAGAATTAGTGGTATCCGCTAGGTCTAGGATCAAGTCTATGGAGAAGAATGATTTTTTTTTTCAATGAAACGATTCAGCATTCAGCTAGATAAATACAGTATGAACTCAACCCACTATAAAGATAGCACGGTAGAAGGAGTCACTCTCGATATATACTATACTGTTGATGATGAGGAGATCAGGATTAGAATCCAGATCAGTGCTAACGGTTGTTTTTAACTTGTGTTTTTCCACTCTCCATTCATTCAAATGTGGATAAATTTCAACTAAATTCTACCTTACTCAATCCTAACTTTATATTTTAAAATATGCAGATAGCCGGAACGAGTCACAAGGCGTGGTACACGTAAAATTAATACGAAACCATAACTTAGGGGAACCACAAAAACCTCATATTTCACTCTGATCTGGACTTTGCTCCCAGCTTCTTGAATCGATGTCGGACATGCTATCCATGTGACCTCACCTGTCGGCTCGACCCCTCACTCAATTTGTACATAACCGCTTCTTTTCTTGTTCCTTGTGAACAAAAACATCTTGGCGCCGCTAGCTCGCCTGTCATTCCACTCGTTAATTAGTGAGGGTGGACGGGGTTAGGGGAATGGAGGTGGTTGACGACGTCTTATCCTTGAAGGATAAGAACAAGAAGAAGAGAACGACGCCCTTGTAGTCGTCGGCGCATGGGGAATAATAATAGCGGCTCTCGCCCACTACTCTTAGAAGTCTCATTATCGAGATTAAGGAAAATGGATGTCGGGAGGAGGGAAGCAGGTGGTTGGAGGGGTTAAGACAAGAGTCACGCCATGTCTTTCGTCGGCAGATATTGAAAACTGTCAACTGTCAACGGGTGATTCGTGACCCGCCCAGCTCGGATGCTTGGGGGTGACTTTGACGCATGGCGTCTTTGAAATACTGACGCGGTAGCAGGAAAAGCGATGTAGAGGAAGGTTCAGAACTGTCTAAAGCATCAAAATCTCATATTAAACCAATCATAAAAGCGCTAAAGTTAACGTCTTAATTTTCATAGATTTTTTATCAAATTAGTATGTTGTAACTCACGTCAGTGGTCAAATGGTATAAGGCTTCACTCTCGCGATAGACTGTACTGCAGATGATCGAGAGTTCATGGTTCGAATCTCGGTCTATTGTGCTTTAAAGTGTTTATTTCTAGATGATTTCCCACTCTCCCACCCCCCAAATTAGGGTGAATGCTTCCTCTAAATTCGATCTTCCTTATTCCTTCACACTAGCGTAGCTAGTTATTTCTTTCATTTATTTTATTTATATAACCTCCACGTTTTGAACCAACCAATTATATCAGAATACGACTTATAAACTAACTTAAATCTAGAACCGACACAAGAGATAGATAAAAATGGTTAAATCCACTTTTTAGGTTTATAGTTCACATACAAATTAAAGATTCGTCACATTCTCTGGATCAATTTTTTTTACCAATCATTATACTTTATCTATATATGAGAAAGTAAAAAGTAGATTTTAGAATTCTGTCCGTCCCCATGTTTGTTTGTCTGTCAGTCTGTCCCTGGCCACGGATACAAAATGGTTTGATAGAATTTGTTCAATTTTAATATCTAGATTTAGTAGGGCTATACCACAACACTTTTTTTTTAATTTTTACCTAGCCCTCAATAGAGGATAGTTTAATGATGAGTAATTGATTTGAATTCCAAGTTTTTCGAAAATATCTTTAACAATTACGTTTAAAATAATTATTATCTAGGATTTGTTTACACATGAAAAATAGCACTATATAATTGGTTCGTTGAATTGTAGCTTATTGATGAGTGAATTTCAAAAACTTGTAATATTTTACAAATGGATCTAATGATTTGGTTCCAAAGGGATATCTTGGAAGTGTTCCACAATAAATAACACTATACAAGTTTTTTGGGATAGAAACTCATTTATAGGTAGTTTACTGATGACTGATTTTTCAAAAACTAGACATATTTTTAAAATGGCCCTAACGATTTGGCTTCAAGTGGATATCTTGGGAGTATTTTACAGGATTAATAACACCGTATACTTGTTTTAGGTTAAAAATTTGATAAATGTTCGTTTACAGCAGAGTGACTATTTTCGAAATATTATTAAATTGGCTATAAAGATTTTGCTTAAAATGTATATCTGGTGAGTGTTAGACATCAACATGATAAATAAAGCTGTATATTCGTTTTGAGGGGAAATCTGGCTATGTGTAATTTAGTGATAACTGTTTTTTAAATTCTAATTTAAAAAAATGGCTTTAGAGGTTTTTTTCAAAATTGGTATCGAAGACTATTTTACACATAAATAAAAATAATATATATTTTTTAGCCTAAAATATACTATATTCTTTAAATTTATAAAATTAAATTTATAAAATTAGATGTGGCTATATCCGTAACTAGCATATACAATAACTTAGCTATTTAATCCATCAGTACAAAATTAATTCAAGCTTAGTTTAGTTACAACAAATTATAGAAAAATTGAATGTTTTAGAAATTGACCTTGAAAATTGAATTCAAAATGGGAATATGTGAATTGTTTTCCATGACGAATAAGAAAATATTTTAGTTTTTACAAAAAACAATTTAATTTAGGGTAGCCCCTAGTTTAAAAATAATTTATTTTTGAAAATGTTTATTATGTTAAATATATTTGAACAATTTGTTTAAAATTTATATTTATAGAATGCTTAGTGGGTTTTTTTTCCAGAGTAAGACCTATTTAATGGTAGTTAACTAGAAACCTATTTTTTTAAACATTTTCTTAGAAACTATAATACAAAATATGAGAAAGTTTGTGCGATTATGTCATAATACTTATTTGGGTTCGTATTCACATAAACGTAAAGATTTGTCATAATCTCGCTATCGATTTTTTTCTCAATCATAATAATTTCTCTTGATATGAGAAAGTAATATGGCCTAGATTCTTTATATGGAGGTCCACGTTGGCATAATTCATTTTATGATCTAATATATAGATGCATTATCATATTATCGGGTGTGTTTTTAGAAATAATTATTTTTATTTGATTACACAGGTTAGTATTTACGTTATTTATTCTTGTCAAACAAGTTTATATTAAAACAACAAAAAGTCCATCGTCTTTTAAATCTATCAAAACAACAGTTTATTATGTATTTTACTTTTACATTTCTTTGAGAGATCAAAATTACGTCTTACTTCTATCACAGATTTGATGCAACTGCCATAGGCCACGTAGCCACTTTGTGTGCTTGCTTATGTTAACCAAGAATATTTAGTAGCCTATAACCCAAAATATTAACTTTACTTCCATTAATCAATCAAGGATGCGCGGAAGACACGAGTCAAACATTCAAAACTTTGACACACACATGGAAGTGTAGACCGATCCGACTATGAATATTCAACAAGTAGAAAATACGATAATCTTGGCCTTACTTTATAATATGGATAAACATATTATGTAATGAATAAATTTGAATATTACTGCGTTAAAGGGATAATTTTATATGTTAAAGTGATGGGAAAAAAAACTATATCATTTCAGTTTTACTCGCTGTGATTTTAGCAATGTTTTCCCCACCCTACTTTCTAATGAATTATGACATCATTATTTAATAACTTTCTTTCCCTTATGCTGTCTCCTTAAACAAGTGTGAGCTGAGCATATACCAAACGTGCACTAGAACACAAAGCTCAATTTTTTAAAATATATAACCTCATGTTGAATATGAAAGATCCTTATATTACATTCAAATAACTATTTTTGGGACAGCAATAATTAGGTTATTCTTTTCTTTTTAATAACACTGCGTTTTACTACCTGTTCGGTTTTAACGTATATTTAATAAGCTTGTTTATAAATGACTATTCAATAGATAATTTTGGTCTTTGGATTTAATTTATTCTATTTATTTTAGCTGTTGATTATTTTAATATGTATTATGTGTACACCAAAAACTCTGGGGGTATAAGTTTTTAAGATAAATTATAACTAGGGGTACATGAACAACAAAAGTTGAATACCACTGCCTTAGACCATACGAACACCATAACAGGTACCTTAAATTAATAGTTTCGGGTGAATCTGTATATTTTATTTTAGAAAACCACATTAACTTTTCGATAATGCAAAATAATATTTACTATTTAATAAAGTATTATTTGTCCCGAACATCGGTTTATTTTCATCTTAGTTTTATATTTAATTTAAAGTATTTCGAGCTATCTAACCAAATATTTTTTATAATAAAATATATTTATTTGTGATACGGCAAAATAAAAAATTGTTAAAGAGTGGTTGGTCTAAGGCATTGGACTTGCATGTAAAGATCCACAATAGACCCCATTATCTTGCGGTTGTAAAATTTTAACTGTTGCAAAATTTATTTTTATGATGACACTTGTATTTAATTTTCTCTTCAAAACCAAATATCAAAAACAGATTTGTAGTACATGCTTTACAAAATATATTGTCGTTATATTTCCAGTCGGAGTGGATCAGATGCGATAACTCAATACAATCCTCTCTGAACGTTATCGGAACAAGAGTGAGGCTGCACAACCCGATGGCCTTACAAAAGGCGTCGGTAGAAAACGACACGGGGGGGGTGGTTTCTAGAGGAATGGGGGTTGGGGGGAAATAGGGGTGTGGACAGGGTGGGGTTGGGGGAAGCTTTCGGGCGGAAGACGCTATAGTGTTACCGTAGGACGGGAAGTGAGATTTATCTCGCGATCATAAATCATGGGCTGCAGAATCCTCCCCGGACATTTCCAACATCCCTTCACAACAGGGGTGTGAAATATATTCCCTACTTTATGATCGAAAGGGCGTTTGATTCAAGTTGGGGGCATATTTTACGTGTGCTTAACACAAACACAAGGTGATGTGTCAGAGATAAGTTTCAAAATACGAATAGAATAGCACGCTTGACACCAAATAAAAAATAATCACGCCAGTGGATATGTGGTTTAGGACGCCTGGCCTGCAGCTTTCAGAATTGATGCTGATAGCTTCATATATAAGACTGGTGCAAAGTAATTTTCACATCCTATCTTCATTCTAATGGGGTTAGTTTTCTCTTAATTTACCCTCTATTCCTTTCATTTTCCTTAATATTTGAAACTATTAACTTTTGTGTTTAACGTACTAATAAAAATAGATATAGAAGAATAGCTCTAGAAATCACACAACTTATAGTACATTAACGACCTTATTTTGCTTGGATGATAGCTCAAAAATTTACTAGAAATAGTCCTTAATGTATCTCTACGCCAACAGCTGACATCTGTCACTTTGGATAATTGTAATGAAAATATATGGTTATGTACGAATGTGAAAGTTAACTACAGTATTTGAGGCCAATATTATATATAATTAATTGAGTTAGGGCACAAAACTTATTTATCATTTTATTTCACTTAAAAAATTATTATTCCCAGCACTTTCACAAAAGCTCTAACAGATATAGATTCAAAATGGCGACCGGAGAGCTTAATCCATGTGATTGATTAAGACGCAAACAAGTTATTCACAATGCTGCACCCATGACAACGCAGTGGATAAAAATATTTTATGCAGTTAAAGATTCCCAAATACGATAAAATAATCATAAAATAATCTATTATATATAAAGGAATTACAATTTTTTTCTCTTTTCCAAGTAAATACGATGCCTGTCTTAAAAAGTATTAATATAGGAACTATATTACACATCATGTATATCATTCCAAAACGAAGAAAAAGTACTTTTAATTAGATTTAAAATCTTGTTTCCGATAGAATCAAAAGAAATTATTAAAAGTAATGAAATAGTGTGAGGAAAATTATGTTTACGTTGTTTTAAATTTAAAATATAGCATATAACTAAAAAACTTAACATTAATAACAAAACCGTATTTTGAGTCTTGGCAACTTAAAACCTAACATATTATTTTTGAGCTGTCATATAGTTAATAACCTATCATGAATAGACTCTAGTTTACTCGCTTATTTGAGGACCTAAATGACATTTGTGTTTGATTGTAATTAAATATATATATATATATGAAGCTGCTGTAGCTTTAATTCAATCATATGTATTTACAGTATTAAGTACATTATATTCTAGAGAAGTAATTTAATGTCAATACATAATCATCCATTCCATATAGTTAATCAAAGACCTTGACCAGTAACTGGGGCTATTGGAGCACCAATTATAGTAGCTGGTATATATATATATATATATATATATATATATAATATATATATATATATAATATACATTAATCAGTGGATGTGTAGTTTGTATACGCTATTAAAACCAGAATTTTGATTTCATAATGGAGTGAATAATGTAGTTTAAAAAAAAAAGGTAATTTGCTTTAGATTCGCACAAAAGCTAAAAAAACGTGTGAACTAAGTTTTGGCTTTGCCATAAACTCTGTGATTTGGTTAAGTGAACAAGCTATAAGGTAACTTGGCAATTTTTCTATTGGGTACGTTTTATAGTTACGTCAGACTGTAATTTCGTTAATGTACTTGAAAATTAGAAAAAAAAAAATATTTTATTGAGTTGTATGAGGGTCTATCCTTCTGACGATGTGTTCAGGGTTGTCGATTAAAAGACTAGAGGACCATGGCCTTTTTTCATGAAGATAATTATAAAGAAATTTTACTTTTTGTATATGGTTTCATCCATGTATTCCAGTGGTCCCCAAACTTTTTGAATGGCGTACCACCCGAACAACTTCCGTAATTTTACCCTAACAAATTACGTAATTTGGTGTAGGCCTACCACCAAGAAAATATTGTCTTAAATAACAACGACGGCAATCAATTGACAACTGACTGACGGCGTGACGACTAGACTAGCACCGGACGGTGTATTTCCGTTTGCATGTTCAGTACAAGATTGCGCAACTGCACCATCTGTCTGAGCTTTTAATCAGTGTTACCACTCCCCACCTCCCTCACCCACCCTCTCTCCAATAAACTACGATCGTAATATATTTAAAGGATTTGGATGAGGCCTTATCTTTTTACGGCCTTATTTTGCTTGTTATGTTTGACTTCTAACGGCGTACCACCGGGAATATTTGTATGAACTATCAGTGGTACGCATATCACAGTTTCAGAAACGCTGATCCATCTAATTTAAGTGATAAATATCAGGTGAATTGTCTTATATAGTGTTATTTCTTAATTCATGATCTGGTATACTATATATTTTTAGAGGGTGTTTGTTAAATACCGCAATCATTTTAAATTTAATGTAAAAGCGATAAAATGAACCCATAAACTAATTCTAAATTATTTTCTCAAACAATCCCATATTCTATTGGACTTGCGCTGGACCTCCTTAAACACTTGATAACAGTTTTAGATAGGGGAGTGAGGAAGTGAGGTTTTTAATATTATTTTTTAAATTCTTTGCGACTCTCAGTACACTTTCGAGAAAGACTGGCTCACTTTAATTAAACGTTTTGAAATGTTCTTACCGTTCAAAGTTTTCCAGACTGGAATTTTTGCATTTTACAATATTTTAACTTTTAGTATACTATAAATAAGAGATCTATCTATTTTCGCAGTTATGTATAAAATGATTAGTAAAATAATGATTGAAAACAGGATATTGTTAGCACTATTTGTAAAAAGTATCGTATTAAAATAAATATTGTATGAATATATACAAGTTTCAAAGTGTCTTTTTTAACTACTTTTCCTTGACCCACCAAATTTCATGACCTTTTCTGATTTCCGCTGCTTTCCAGATCCGTATCAACCTTGCTTGACTACATGTCTATTATATCTAATGGGCTAAGGATGAGGAAGGTATAATTTAGAGGTGTAGTCACACGTTTGGGAGGGAGTGTAGGAAATAACTAAGCAAAAACTACTCAGTACCTCGGCTGGGAGTCAAACCCCTACCATATTACTACAAGCAAATCCCACTAATCAAGAATGAAGCATTTGTATTTGGGTCGGGTGAACCTAGAATTATTCGGTTTGTCCATCACCGGTAGTAGAATGCACTCAATAAAGAAAAATATATAGTTTACATTCTATATATATTGATTTGTCAATACTTTTTAGTTCCACAAAATTATTTTTTACTGATATTAATGTAATAAGTATATTATTTATTTGCTCTTCCTTCCCATACTAATACGGAAATATTTCCTCTAAATTCCGTTTTTCTAATTCCTACACCATTAATATGGATATTCAGATAGCTTGGACGGTTAGTAAGACGTGAAATATACATGCAGTATATTTGAAATAAATCCTACTATCCAGAGATATATAATATATTTTACTCTAAATAGTATTATTTGACAACACAATAGACCTATAATTTAAGTTGTGACTCGACCAGTTTTCAAAAGAAAGAATTGGTCACCCCTCCCTTACATTTTCAACGCGAATAACATAGGTTTCTACTCCTTTTGTCCTCGCAGTTCGCCGATGTTGGAATCGTGGAAGGGCTTATAACCCTGAAGAGGTGGCTTACTGAATCACCACTATGATGCTATAGGATTCTACAACCTTGTATTCCACCTCAACAGAGATTTTTTTTTCTCCCTCTAAACTTCAAGCAATGTAAGTCTATTATCATTTTTTTTTACTTTCTTTTTTATGAGCAAAATGTTCTTTTAGTATACTCAAAATAATAAAAAGCGCCAAAATATAAAAGTTTGAATGTATTTATATACCGTCTACTTTTGGTGACTAGAATTTTAATATAAAAACTATAAATTATCTAAGAGCTTAAATAAAATGTTTAATCTCATTTTACTCAACTTTATAAACAAAATTATTGTTGGTGTTTATATTTAAATATTGTGAAGTTAGATTTGTTTGCTGACTTGAACATATAAATAAAATTAAGAGCTTGAATGTCTCTCAAGAATATTGCACGATATCTACCGCATGCAGAGGACTGAAATTTTAAAAATGATTAGCCCCTGTGAACAAATATGTGCACCAAAAAGTTGGAATTTAAAATTTTTGGCTAGATATGTTTAAATTTATATGAAACTAGGCAAGAAGAAATCAGATGAAAAATATATTTTTTTGTCTGTTTGAAACAAAGAAAAGCGTTTTCCGGGGTAACCAAGCAATTCAATGTACAGTTACCCCGAGAAACACCTAGTACTTCTGAAATAGATAATAATATTGCATTTAATTATTCTGGCTTAGACCTTTTGGAAGACTAATTTTGAATTTTTAGTGTTATTATTATAAAAAATAAATATTCAAAATCAGGCAACTGTACATTAATTATATACACTATACACGCATTTATTGTGACCATTGTTACAGTTTAAAAAGTTATTAATTTCTCCTGTTTGTATTTTTACTTTTTCGGTATCTTACAGATAGAGAAAGTATTGTGATCATCAAAAAAATTGAACTTGAGATTTTGATCAATTTAGACGTTTCATGACCCTCCGAATCCGAAAAAGTTGTTTTTGGATTACCGTCTGTCTGTCTTTCCGTCTTTCTGTACCTCGAGCTAGAGCCTAAACTATTTTACCAATAGGGCTAAAACTTGTTATCTAGGGTTTTCATAGGTTTAATAAAAAGGAGTTTTGGGATTTGGATATCTAACCCTAAAATTAAGGGTAGTTTACTTAAGGCCGAAAAATGAAAGCATTTATCAATATCACAAACAAAAAGGCTATTCTAAATTATTCGTCAAAATGACTTTAAGAGTTCTGGTCTGATGCGTAAGTTCTAATATTTTATCATATCTTGTAACTCTTTGAAATATGAAATTACTTTTCATTGTAAATATGTAGGTATATTTATGTAATAGATCTTTTATTTGAAACATATTTTTATAAAACAAATTTTTTTCAAACTATACGTGTACGTGTATATATATATATATATATAATATATTCATTTTTCGAACACTAAAGGTAAAATATTGAGACCCTAAAAAAAAATCACTGGAAATGTTGATTGGCTCAAATGACTTTGGTTAAAATTGGTTTCTAGGCGTTGATTAAGATTATAAATAAAATGGCTATTTTCATTTTCCTATGAAAATGACTTTTAGGATACTTTACAAAAGCGGAAATATTCGTATCTGCGCAACTATTTGAGATACAAAATAATTTATCATTGCAAAATTGTAGTACTACTAAAAAAAACTTTTTTTTAAAATATATTTTTATAAAACCAATAGTTTCTGAGATATTGGCAAATAAGTTAATACAATTTTGTGAGCTTTAGTTGTACAGATACAATAATTAAGTTTTAACTGGGGTTTTAATTGGGGAACCCCTTGGGGATTTTCTGTCACCAAATATTTATGCACTCTTTTGGGCTATGAGCTACTAGTCTGATAAATTTCAGCTTCTAATGTCCTGAGATTCAAGATTTTTTTATTGGGTTTATAAAAATCCCTTCATTTTTGGGGAACGTGTTGAAATTTTCTGTCACCAATTATTCCTGCACCTATCTGAAAAATTTCAGCTTCTTAGCTTTTATGGGCATTAAGAATTTTTTGACCTTGATTTTTAGGAACTGCCAATTAATATGATGGAGATTACTTTGAGACCACAACTATCAAAAAATATAATTATTTAATGAGCATACTACAGCTGTTTCACACCCAGTTAATATTAGCTTATTTAAATCCTTTCAGGACTCGGGCTTATGAAGTCTATAAAGAAGTGGTTGCACAAATATTAACTTACCCCCGGATAACACCCGACTTAAAATTAGGCAATACATTTCGAACCAAACATCATATCATGTCATGGTTTTCTCTACTTTACTTTAAAATAAAACTATGGAAATTTAAGCAGTGAAATCGTATGACCATATATAGAATAATAACAAGTTGAGAAATAATATATTTAAAAAAAACTAATTTCAATACTGGTGTTGTCAATTAAATAATGCTGAAAACCATACTTCCATAAGTTTTCTGGTTCAAGTGAAATTTAATATCTAATATCCCGGTTAATCCGACTTTAGATTGGCTCTTAAACGATATAGCTTATTCACTTAAGTCTAGTAGTAGATGTATTTTAATATTTTCAAACTGCAATAAACATTTATTTTTATTTGTTCATTTGACAGTTGTAGCCGACATGGTTTATATATATTTTTGGATGCTTCTAGCATCTGGTTCAGAGCGTGTGAAGATATATGTTCTTCAAGTATTACATAAATACACATCAAATCTTGTTTGTAATCAGAATCAAAATTGAAAAAAAAGTTTAATCTTAGTGGGTAAGGATGAGGCAGGATGACTCTTATTGGCAAAGAGAGAGGATGAGAAAACAACCATTATAAATTATCTATATTGCACCCGGTTGACATTAAAAACACTTATATACCCATCTACGGCAATCTAGTCTAATTCGAGCTTGCCTCCTTAGGCTGTGCGACCACCATTTGGGACAGAGTAGAGTTAATAATAAGGTTGATAAATCATTGTTATTGCTCAAAGCTAGAGTTGGAATTGAATTTTATTTGGCCATTGCTTTGAATAAAGTGTGCTAGTTTACATATCCATTAGTTACGTAATTGCTCAATTAAGGCGGCCACACAGTACGCAAATTATTATATTGAAATGTTTATTAGTTCTTAAAAATATTTGAGCAACTATAATTAATATAGTATTATAACACAAATTCCAGGACATTCATGATATTTGATAATGTTCTTTTAATAGAAATTAAGAAGCCCTAAGACCCGCTTTGTGGGTCTAATGATCTAAGGCACTACTCTCACAGTAGACTACATTACCGATGACGGGGAGATCAAGGTTTGAATCTCGGCTGGGTGTATTGAAGGTGGTTTTTCACTCTCCCCTCACGCAAATGTATCGTCACTAAGATAACTTAAGAGTACTTTATACAATATCAATCAAAATATTTTAAATGTATAACTAACATTTAATTTGTATTTATGTCTTTCAGAAATAAAAAACTTTTCTGTTAATAATACTCAAAATGTTTATGTTGCGGAAGGAGTTTTTATTCACTATCTAAATTCTAAAGTGTACTTTGAGATTAATTTCCCTAGTCCTCTTGCTTTTATATTTTTTAATTTGGAGATAATTAACAAAGTATTTCAAATATTTTACCCACAACAATAATAACTAATAGGTTTAATGTATTGTTTTCAATACTTATAATTATATATTTACCTTACCCATTAAAGCAGAATTATTATTTTATGTGTGATCAAGTGACCTATAAGTTAATCATAGCTTATTTTTCTACCAACAAACTTTGGTTATGATATAAGCATTGTTAGGTATCTTCTCTAATATTTTAATCAGTATGTAAAAATACTCTCATTTTTATAAAAGTTTTTCATTATTTACTAGAGTAAAATTTTTATACGATTCTATAAGCTTTTTCAAGAAGTTCTAGTAACAGTTCAAATGTTTAAAAGAAGATTAAAAATTATTCACATTAGTACAGAGGTTTTGTGATCAAGGGAGTACATATGATATACAAACAATTTAAAAATATATATAATTAAATAATATTTTGAACACACTTAACAGCCAAATTTTGGACCAAATGAGCATTATTCGAGTTGAAACAAACCTCATACCTGGAAGTTAAATTATTTAAGAAACAAACTTTGATTAAATTAGAGTTCCTTATAAGTTATAACTTTAAATAGCAATCCATCATGAAATAATGTGTGTTGACAAATAAAATAAGGAAAATTATCATTACTGAAGGATTTATTGGAACAGTGTAACTATATAAGAAAAGGCTATAAAAACCAACAAAATGGTGAACTTTTTAAATTGGAATACGGTAATAAAATATCCTAAACATGTTTTATTGCTCTAATTTGTTACTATTATTTTAAAGAGTTGGACTATAAATTCAAATGGCTTTTAATAAACAGTTAAATATTAAACTAATACGTGTTTCGAGTTTATTAAATTTGATCAACGTATGATACCAACCAAATTAAATATGTACTAGTCGTCATACCCAGGCGAAAAATCGCTAAATCAACTTTCTTGCCTATTAAATTACAGGGTTTATAGCAAATCCCAACGACCGTTGACACATTTTGTGATTTTATAGCATTTCTAAATTTAAAGATCTTTTTTTAAAGATTGTTCAGACACTTTTATACACCCAAAGCCCTGTCATATCAGCATCAATACATTCGCAGATCATCGTAAATAAATATATTTTGTTAAGTCATATTATCTGAATCGCGTGGTAACTAGACCCCCTTTATTAATTGACCAAGGATTTAAGCTAGGTTAAACTTTATTAAAATATTTAGTGTAGGTCTCCTTTAAATCGATTAAAAAATATCTATTGAGACTATGCCACAGGGGAAAGGTTTGGCGCCCCAGGAATGTCACACCTGTATGGCGCTGGAGATGGAAAAAGGGAGGTAAGGCGAGAATGTCAGACGACCAATCGGGGGAGTAGCCGACCTACTTTCTTCCAACCAAACTAACCACGCGATATTACTACGGACAACTCTCTGAAGATTTAGGCAACAGGATTAAGGATGTGGTATTGAAGTATCGAAACTTTGCTCGTTTCTAGAATAGGAAGAAAGTATAGATACTTGACTGGTAGTTGACTCATTTTTAGAGTCGGAAGAAACTCTGCTCATTTCTAGAATCGGAAGAAAAGTACAAATATCTAACTGATAGTTGACTCATTTATAAAGCCGAGAGAAATCGTAATAAAATAATCGACATTTTATTCATGAAAACAAGTATAAATTATTTACAAATTATTAAAATTGGTATTTATTAAGTGTTCTACATTATTATTATTAACTGTATAAGCTATAAATATAGTCTTTAAAAAACTAATTTTATAATAATTAAATGAGGTTTTAAATTTTGTAAAATTTGATAATATTTTGGAAATAGCTGTCACGATTCTGTTCAAAATTGATATCCCAGGAATATTTTACATGATCAATAATCATGTATGCTAGGTTTTCTAGAAATCATTATTGATTTTAAGGGTAACTTACGTACAACATATTATAGAAAATTATGCATTTATTTGAAATTTATCTTTAAGATTTAATTCAAAATATGTATCATGAAATATTTTTTCTTGATAAATAAGAATAAGTTTTTTATTTTAAAAATAAAAAATAATTTTAGATTGGTTTACAAATAACTTATTTTTGATAATCTGAACTTTTTTAAACATATTTGAACATTTTTATTTAAAATTTCTATACAAAGAACGTTTATTGTAACTAACAAGAAGACTTGGTTTTTATGGGAAAAAATTATTTTAAGGTAGTTTTTAAAAAACTATTTTTGAAAATTGTCTCTCAGGCTATAATATATAATATGAGAAAGTTTTTGCGATCGCATCTTACCATTTATTTTTGCAATAATGCATTCATTTAAGCTTTCATACATTCAAGGCACAGAACGTTGCCCAGGGTACACCTATGGAGGTTGTCTACACATCATACCCGCAATGAAATGATGTAATGATAGTGAATATGAAGATGTGGAGCCAATGGTAGTTTAAAACCTAACTTAAGCCTAGTTAACTAAACTCTGGTGATCATTGGGATAATTCCCTTTTCGGGAAAATTATCCACAGATACAGCCGGGACCATTGGGCTCGTAGCCAGAGTGTACTAACCACTATAAAACGGGGCTGGTTAGTAGTAAATTAATACTATATGATCTTGTTTTTAGTTTTTTAAATAAGTATGTTGAGGCTGAGCTACCATTAAGCATTACTAAAAAAATTACCATAAAGATTTAAAAAAGAAATTTAATCACTTATAAAATATATTTTCGACTACACTAGTCTCGAATATCCCTAAGTATTCAAGGGATAGAGGATATTATTTTTTTTAATTCTCACTAGGTTTTTATACTCTTTAAGGCTTTAAGCAGTGAACTCTAATGTGCTAGCAGTGGTGGCAGGTAATGTAAAAACTAGGGTGCTCCCAAAATCAAAATTGTGGAGAATAATATTTTGCAAATATCTACATATTATTTTGTTTACATCAAGATAATACCAACCTAAATATATGTAAGGTTTAATCTGAACACATTTATGCATCTAAATAGGCCTACAAACATAATATATAATATATATACTCTATACACATTTATATAAGCTTACGTACATATATAAAGAGTAACCATTTACATTTACTTAAAAATAAGCTACACCATGGTAAAAAAAAAGGCAAGGTAAACTCGCTATTATTCAGGTAAAACGAAGAATACATACACCTGACCTAAGATTAACAATAATGGCACTCTTTTGGAAATTTGAGTTTTCGTGCTTTTAAATTTTCTTCGCTTATAAGAGATAGTCTGGTTAGCCATTGTTTATCCATGTACATAGCTTTTTACAAAACAGCAAGCAAAGTAAACAATACAAAAATTTTATTGACTTAGAGCCACAGAGTCATGAATAATTTTAGAAATATTAAATTATAATTTGCGTTTGTAATCACATATTGGTTTATTCAAACCTTTAAAATTAAATTTTGTTTATCAGATCCTAGCATTTTAATTGTTATACCATCCTGAGACATTAATTTATCAGTATTCACAATATATTGCAGCTTATTTATCTTTAAATAAATATTACAAACAAAAACTACGATACTATATATATTTGCTCTATCAATAAGTTAATTTTAGTTTTTTGTATACATAATTATATTATGTATATGGCGATACAAGGTTTAAACAAAGTATCTTTATATATTTTTAAGACTTCACTCTCGAACTACCAATCAAAATAAAATTACTTAAAATGATTCGTTCAATCTGCTTTGTTACCTACTCTCTACTGAATAGTGATTGTATTCATGAGGGTCACAAACTGATTGGTTCCCTACTCTCGACTGAATAGTGATTGTATTCATGAGGGTCACAAACTGATTGGTTCCATACTCTCGACTGAATAGTGATTGTACTCATGAGGGTCACAAACGTCCCCCCAATTTGTTTTGACCCTAGAATATATCGACTCTCGACGGTTGTGATTGAGGTAGAGATAGTCAAAACACTCAAATATTCACAGCAACGAAGCACATATTTTCCTTGTAAAATATACATAAGAGTTACATAATTATGCCGTACGCATGCGCATTAGTAACTCAACTATGACAAATAATCTTTGCGCTTGCACTGTGCTGCCAAACCACATAAAAGACCTTATCTCCTATATATAAACCTATTTTTACTTATATCTCAGAAACTATTGGTTTTACAAAAATACATTTCAAATAAAATTGTTTACTTAAATAACAATACAACTTTAGTATGAAAAGCTATTTCGTACTTTAATATTTGTGGAGATGGGATTTAAAAAAAAAATATTCCGCTAATATTAATAACTACACTTAATAGCATTTCCATGGGAAAGTGAGATTATCTATTCTATTTGCGATGCAAAATCATGCGTGGATACAAAATGTATTCAAGACCAATGGAGCGGATTTTGTGAATATATATTTGATCTCTTTTTGCCCTTCAGTAGGCCTAAGATACCTTTAATTTTAGGGTTGGATATCTAGTTCCAAAAACCCCTCAGGGAAACCTTATGAAAATCCTAGTTATCAAACTTTAACCTAATAATTAAATGGTTTTTGCTCTAGACCGAGATACAGACACATAGACGGACAGACGGCATCATGAAAATAACTTTTTTGTTTCAGAGTATAGTTATAGAGTTCGATTTTTTGACGAATATAATACTACTTCTTCAAGAGGTCGAGAAAAATTTTAAAAAAATTTAATAGACATAAGATAATTAGATAAAAATTATATTCATCTGTGGGGTATAAGAATATTGAAATAACATATTTTCCATCACATCCGAGTTCACACTTTTTTATATTTGGTCTAGTAAAATGGAGAAACTCTAAAAAAAAAAAAAA